>CAXASM010000054.1:0-50483 GCA_963971545.1 Philophylla caesio
AAAAGTAAGGGTTTTGTAATTTCAAATCTTTGTGTCATTGAATGACACTTTTTGTAGCAAAATAATCACATAGATACTGAAAAATTCAAATAACACGTTTTTCCTGTTATTCATGAGTAATAAGTAAATCTTGCATTCTGAATAATTACTAAACTTAATTAAAATAAAGTAAGTATAAAACTACAAACTTCGCTTCTGCCCATTCTACACATTATATAAAAATACATTGGCTACTATAGTAGTTGTCCAACAACAAACGAAGTTAAATCTTTTTTGTTAATATCTGAGAAAAGTGTTATCTTCGCGCTAACCAAGTTGCAAACCGTAGAAGAATTTTAAACTTTCAATATGGCTTAAAATAAATTATTAAGCAGTTTTAGAACGCATTGAATTTGCTAGCGAGATAAAAAAGCACCGACGTCTTCACGATTCAAAGGATTTATTCTTATGTTGAACAACTTTTTAAAAGGCCTTTTTGTAAGAAACCCTAATTTTTTCAAAAAGAATGACAAAAAATATAATTTCATTTGTTATTGTTTGGCCATATGATTACAATTGCAACCAATTAACTAACAAAATTTATTAAACAAATCAAACCTGACTAAAAAGTGAGTTATGGAGCAAGAATACAAAAATATTAATAAAAACTGTTTTTCTTACTCTTGGTAAGGACTAGCAAAAAATTATATTTCATACACTTGTTACTTCTGTGATATGAATAATTAAGACAAGAAATCATAACAAAAACTTCTTAACAAAAGTATTAATTTCTTTAAAATCCAAAAAGTTTTTGTTATTTATTTTGGATAATCACACAAAGCACACCCTCGAGAGCTCGTCTTTATTCCAATCTCTCTCTTTCAAAATACCTTACTTACCTTTCTCTTTCGAAATCTCTTAATCGATCACGCTCCCTCTCATAGAGTTCACGCTCATGATCCCGATATTCATATCGCATATCATAGTCGCGTAAGTGATCTCTATATCGCTCTCGATCGCGATCGCGTTCCCTACTACTATATAGATCGCGGTACATGGCACGGTCCCGCAGCAGATCACGGTGGTGTGGCAAGGAATGAACACTATGAGGTGTCGAGTGATGTGTCTAGGAGTTAAAGAGAGAATTAAAAAAAAAATACATATGTATATTGAATAAAATTTACAATAGAAATGTTATATGAGGATTTTTAGTGCAAGTATGCCGAGGATTTAGAGTCTTATACGGGTTCAGATATTTTTTTTGTTTATAGTTCGAACTGAGTTTTTTTATCTTTTAATCTGTCTGTTTTCTACACTTCTTTGCTTCGTAAATGCAAAGGACTATTAAGACCGCAAATTCAATAATAATTTGTATTTGCTTGGCCAATTACTAATCCAAGAGCAAAAAGGGACATATTGGTCAAGTGCAGTCTAGATTCATATCAACAACTTCATGTTATGAGAGATGACCGGTGGATATTACACTTCAGTTGTTTTTGAATTTTCGCTAGGTAAAAAATGTACTCTAGCTTGCTTTATTTCATTTTGTTCTTTTACTTTAAAGGTTCTACCGAATGTAAAGTATTTATTAAGGGGATTTATTTATTGAAAAATAAATCTATAAAGTAACATAAAACCTGATGTTTTTAGAATTTTTTTACGCTGCAAGTTTACGGAAACTTGGCTAAGCTAAGAACCTCGATACGACTTCACCTCATTTGTTAATAATATCACATTTATGTGTGTTTGAAAAGTAATGACGAAAAATTAGACTATCGAGAAGAAAGTTTTCTGAATATACTCTTAAATGACGATCGTGTTGACTGTTTATTAAAAGTGTATGCCTTAGTATGAAAAACCTTTTTTAAACTTGAAAGTGGATTAGAGTAAGATATTTAACTGTAGAAATTTTAATTTGAAATATATCACCGTTTTGTAGTACTAGTCACCTGGAAAACAACTGAAATATAATTAAGAGAGTAAACTTAACAATTCACTTACATGTGTTGGACTTGCGTTAAGTTTCGGAAAATTAATATTTGTTGGCTTCAGCTGCAGTGTTGATGGTTTACTTGGTGTCGGTGGCAAACGTCGACCCATGCCAGCTCGTCGCGATGCCAGCGTTGGGTAACTGTACTGTACATGAGTACCACCTGATAATTGCGGCATTTTACACAAATACAAAATTAGAGTATAAGTAAAAATATTGGCTATTCTGAATAAATTTTTAAGCACATTTGATTTTCAAAAAAGTTCATTAGTTAGTCATTAGTGACCTAAGTTAAGTTATGTTATGCATGTAGTATGTAAGTGTGTTATGTTGTGTGAAAACAAAAACAAATCGAATACCAGTTATGAAAATTACATCGAAGTGAAACATTTACGAAAAGTATTTTTTTTTTTTAAATTGATACCAGTAGTTACAAAATTTTAAATGAAATGAATGCAATGTGCAGTAGCGTGTATATTAAATTTGTTTTCAAATGGACACATGCATAATGTTTGTAGGTATGCATTATGTGTGGTTGCGTATGGGGATATGTGTTAAGAGTTTATGTAAATTTTATGTATGTTGCGCATCTAAGTATGAATAAATTAAATATACACTATAAATATTGTTGTACGTAAAGTGGTCGCTACAGTAGTCGGAAATAAATCAAATTTTCCGAGCATTAGTGGTTTCCGTTTTTTAATTACACGATACACCCATATTAAAAAAGTTTTGACATTTTATTTTAATTTCATTTCATTTATAATTTTTTTTAACTTCAAACACTATTCACTCTCTATGAAAACTCAAATAAAACCTATGTTTAAATATCTAAACAAAATTAAATTTTAATCAAAATTTCTAATTTAAAATATTAAGAATTTGTTTCACTATCTAGTTTTATAAACCATTATATTTATTAAACCAAAGCTGATAAGCGTCCGTTTAAAAGTTGTAAAAAATTCAACGTTATTTAACGAGGATCTTGAATTTTATCATACTTAAATTTTATGAGCTACAAAACTGCATACCCATAAATTGTTTTTAGTTTAATTTATTAAATTTTGTTTTGTTATTATACATTTGGTATGTATAATGTTTTAAAATAGGGTTGTTATGTTTTTTCTTAGAGAATAAATTGCGTTTTAATTAATTTATATTATAAAATAAATGAAAGAAAAGTAAACAGCCAAAACTTTTCAATTTGTGGTTTTAGAATAATTTTGGTATACATAAATAACAGTTATTAGCTATGAAAACGACAAAGTGTGAAGTAAAGAAATGCCGAAGTTCTAAACATGTCAGCTTGAAAGACAAGCAAAACAGCGCTTGGATTCTAATAGTAGAAAAACAATTGACCTGACTAACAGAAACAAGTTAATGAGCTGGTTTAGAACAACGCAAAATATCGTAGTTTGATATCTTTATTTAAATTAATGAAATGGCGGCGATAGTGGGTACCGGGTTTCGAGCGATAAATTCAATCCGAGGGAAAATCGAGTTAAATATTTTAATTTATGCAGTTTCTGGTAATAGTTTAGGTAGTTAAGCATTATAAAATTATCATATAAAGGCGCAAGGATTTTCACATATTTAGTAATGCTATCACATCTGGGCGATAACGTTAGTAACAAAGGTAGTGTTTTAGCTGAAAGAAAGCGTGATTTAATTTTTAAATTGCATATTATCTGATTTAAGGTTCACAAATTTGATTGTCGTTGCGCTTCAATAGTTATTTAATGGATAAATTCAAATATGTTTTCCGGTTGAGTGCATATGTATCTATCGATTTTGTGTACAATAGCTGCAATCGACACACTTATTCAGAAGTATTTCGCAATAAATCCTCCCCGCAGAAGCCAAGAAGAAAGAAGTCTTATGAGGAAATGTTGTGATTTCGGAAATAGTACTATAAGTTCTACCGCTTTGAGTGTTGTTGTTTTTTCTTAATAATTTTCCAAATAAACCAATCGGCCTTAAAGCTCAAAAATATTTGAAATAAAAAATTATTTTTAAACAATACACAAACACATAAAAAATTATTGTTAAGTTTTATTATCATTTATGACTCGGTTTAAAATAAACGTGAGACAAAATTTAAAAAAAGGATTATGTTCGTGTGTATTCAGCATTACATATAGATGCTATTACATTGAGGACGTCATTCATTCCAACATTGACTCACACCAGTAAGCACAAATATATTCAAAAGTGGTTGTATATACATAGTGCGTATACGCTCATTAGATCAGGACGAGATTGTATTGGCAACCCTTTAACTGCTTTTTTTCTCTTAAGGAGTAAAGTAAGGTTCGAAACAGATGGACTAAATTTCAAACTGATAATTCTCAGAATTTAAAAACGTATTCCGGTTTTAGTTTAATTAAGCACAAGAACAAAATGTAAAATCATGAACGGTCCCGCAAAATAGCCTATTGGGAATAAAAATATTAAAACGAATTTGAACGGGAACATTCCCATGAAAAACAAAATGAGAATAAAATATTGAAAACGGTGTTAAATGGAACAAAATGAATGAAAAATTTTCGCAAATGTTTTTAATATTAATTGAATGTTATTAATACTCTAAAAAACGTTCTCAAGGAAACATAATGTAAGCGAAACTTTCGGGCATATTTTAAATATATGTAAACAAAAGTCATCGGAACATTCTTTCAGAGAACAAAATGAAAAAAGTTATGAGAAGTGAACGGTAAAGATTAAAGGGCCATCAAGAAAAATAAACGAAGTTTTAGGAATTTTGAATTCAAAGGATTTTATTTATAGTGTCCACTGAAGACGATTCTTACTGACGTTTACAATATTAAAACGATCACTTACAATCTTAACCGTCTTCTTTTATTTCGAAAAGTAGTTAATTGTAAACTCATTTAAAAGTTCAGGGATATTTACGATATTCCCGAGACGTTTTATTCCAATTTGTTCTTTGAGAGAACGTAACTGAGACTAATGCTCTCGTTTTTTACATAATATACATATGTTCCTGAAAGTATTGTTAGCATCTTGTTTCCTTCGGCAACGTTTCCCAGCGATTTGTTATAATAAAATTACCTATGCGTACGCTTTCGATATTTTTTCTTATTGCTTTTAAGAACTCTTTTGAAAGTTTTGCTCTGATTTCGGTTTAGATTTTAAAGCATTTTTGGGAACGAAAATAAAAGAATAATGTTTAGGTTTGGCATGCCTTTTGTTCTTGATGCGTGGATAATTTTGTATCACTATTATTTATTTTTTTTTTTTTTAATATCTAAAATTGAAAATAAAGTTTTATGTATATTTCAATGGTTTCATTACCACGGTACGCTACTAATGTATTTCAAAAAATTAGTAAAAAAATAACTGCGAAATTTAGTTACCGCTATTTTACTTTAAACGTCAAATATTTGATTTATATTATTAAGTTTTAAGGAACAAAACATTTTGAAGATACTTTAAAATAACTGAATAACTTCTTTTCTCCTCTTTGACTGAGTTTATCTCATAAACGCGATTGGAAGAAATCTTTTTTTTCTTATTGTTTCTAAGAAAAATATAATCAATTCCTAGAAATTACTTTTAAAATATGTAATTATATGTAAATATTTTTGCATGAACGAAGTTTTTTTTTTTCTTAAATAACTCAAAGGTATGAATGCAAACAAATAAATTTTTATTGAAAAAATAAAATTAAACGAAAATAATAACAACTGGTAAATCCATGATCGAAAATAAATAGTGAAGAATTAAATATGACTAAAGATATACTTTTTGATAACGTTAACGTTTATAAAATTAAAAATGTCGTTCAAATAAAGAAAACCATAGATTATCAAGAGTGGAAAAGAAGGTTAGTTCAGCAAAATAAAGTGCTTTTAGTGAACTATAATATTCCAACATTTTACCTGACTGAACCGTAACTTTTTCTAGAACCATGAATTATTGCTCGTAAGTGTTATAAAAATTTAGTCGTAAATTACGTCACTTTTCATAAATGATAAATAAGCACACTTAAACGAGGTCGGGTGAAATAAACTGGTATATTTGGGGTGACTTAGTGTACGTTGTTGTATGTCAGACCTCGATACAATTACATATTTACATACATCCATGTTTAGTTATTTTTGCATGAGTGTTTGTGTGTAAATAAGATTAGTAGTAAAAATGTACATGTGTTTGTATGTGTGGTAGTTCAACTTTTTATGTTTGTTTTTGTTCTGTACGCACATACTTGTACGTGTTTATTTGTGCATATGGTAGCTGTAGTATGCAGAACTTTAAGCACGCATATGACGAACGCTCATGTAAGTAAGTATGTATGTACGAATATGCACTTCTCAAATAGTTTGATTGACGAATAAAAAACATGAGAGACTGTAGGCAAACGCAACAGATGAGAAGATGCGATGAATGAGAGAACGGCTGTTAAATTATGTTAATATGTGTTGTAATTTTTTTGAGTTAATAACTAATTTCAATTAATATTTGTAATTTTTAATGTTTATAAATTTTAACAATTTTTTTTTGAAAAAAAAAAAAAACACATTGGAGTTATTTTTTTTTTTTCTTTCTTTTGTACCCATATCAATCCCATAACCAAGTCTATCTCGTTCACGCATCTCCTGAAGTCGAGCGGGACTCGGCGAACGTGATCTTTGACATAGACTTGTTGTCCCATATGTGGGAAAAGGCAGTTCTGTACGCCTACTGCGCGAATAATGGCCACCATAACGAGAAGGCGAAGGCGAACGGGCCGGACTTGTCGATGCTGACCATGAACCTATACAACAACAATACACAGGGGTGTTGATAGTATCAAATCTCATTTCATTTCATTTACAGAAAAATAATAATAAATTACATATGTATATTAGGAGATAGTATATATATATGGGTATGTATGTATATAAAAAGTAAATGCAAAAGTATATAGAAACAAATTATGTAGTATTGTTTATATTTTTTTCACTAGATGTGTTAAAACTATTCTGTTTCTACAAGCACATTTCAAATTTATAAATATGAATGAACTAGAATTATAAACTAAATATTAATGAATAAGTTTATTTAGTAAGAGTAGTGTAGAACATAGGTATTGTATATAGTATATAGTTTAATATGACAATGGGTTTATTCGGAAAGTTATAGAGCGGTAAAGAATGGTCAGAGGAGTTTAACGAATTTATTATACTCGTATTGGTTAAATGAATACATACACTAGATTGCAGGAAGAATAGTAAGTACTGTGCGTAACTCTACATTTACATTATTTAAGAACAGCCGTGTTCGTGTATGGAATGCGAATGAGTTATTTTAAAATTTGAGTTCCCAACGACGTCAATGAGCTTAAATTCCATTAAGAAATTAAATAACACTATAAAATAGATAACAAAATATGTAAATTTATAATTAATCATATTCGTTTAGCTAACTTCACATTAACACCACCAAAGTTACTTTTATGGCTGTTAAGGTGCCCGAAAAGGAAAATATATTTTTCTTTTATCTAAGTAAATTGCCTTCTTTGATGTATTTATGTATTTACAGGGATACGCACTGGATTTTACCACTTCAACATACTCTAAAAGCATCATACGTTCCAAGAATGTTGCCTAAAGGTTGGATTCGAACGAAGTTTTTTCTTGCCTGTGGTGAAAGTTCGATATTTACGATCTTTTAACGGTAGATTTCTTGATTTATCCCTACGTCCTATTGTAGAAAAATCTAAATAAACATTGTTACTGAACTCCTAAAATTCTATCAGCAAAAAATAACAAATTTTTACCACTAACATACAAAGCAGATACTTTAATACCAAATTTTAATTTAATAAATATTTATTCGAACTGGAGAAAAAACTGGAAAAGTTGTACAATATTTCTTTTACGATATTAGAGTACAAAAGCACCGGCTTAACAAACGGGTAATGGGCTGACCCAACGCTTACATTTTTAAAGGTGCGAAATTTGTCGTCGTTGAAATTTTAGCAATATATTCGTCATTATTTAAAATTAATATTTTCAGAAAAAAACAGGGGATTTTAAAGGCACACATAAGAATATTAACAAATTATTAATTGAAGTTTTACTTCTGCACACCTAATAAATCGAACAGAGTGGAAATGGTTGTTATTATTATTATTATTATAAATCATACGTTATTGTATATTCGACAATTTAAAATTATTAAAACGTATGATTGTAATTTTATGCAATTCGAACATTTCATAATGATTTGAAGAATTTCAATAAATCTTTTATAAAGCTTAAACCCTGAATTTGCTTGGCTTTGTTTGAGATTTCTATAATAATTAATTTAAAAATAAGTTTAAATTAAACAATTTACTAGTATATTCCGAATTCGTCAATATATGGGCGAGTAATTAATTTTTTTAAGTGTTAAAAAATAGATTTACATTTTTTTCTTGCTAAGAGCTTTGTTAAAAAAGTTTGAAAAACAAATTAAATCCATGCATTTTTGCAAAAGTTATTACCCGGCGCGTAAATATTTGCTTGGGGGAAATTGAAAAATATCTACCTAAGCACAAAAAAAAATTGAGTTTTTTTTTAAATCTCAACTTCAATGACGATACCAAAACGAATTCATAGAAGGTGTTATATCCCCATCAGCTGATTGCTTGTTCTGTCGAGGCATGAGGCAAGGCGAATTCAAGGTACATGAAAATGCCATAACAAAAGAGAAGAGATGTTTCACAGCACAAGGCCGCCTACAGGATTTCCTTCTCGGGGGGGTTTTATGTAAAGTCATACGTAACAACCGTTAATATCATCGTTTTATTTGGAGTATTCAGGATATTGTATTAATTTTTTAATACCGAGTCAACATTAACATCCAGATTATGATGAAAGTTGATAGAAGCTAGAACATTGAAACGATATTCTTTCATAGTTGATCTCAAAAAAAGTTTTAGGCGTCGCAAAGTTGAAAACATTATTTCATTCGCGGCAGTTGCAACAGAGAAAGCAGCTCTGGTCCTAAGTACTTACACCTTCGTTCGCCTAATTCCAATGAAAAATAATGTTCCACCATTAGGCCAACTCAAATAAAAAAATTTTACAGATATGAAGTTATCGTAAACTAAATGATGGAAAATTGTTGTTAATATTTCCCTCCAACAGCGGAGGTGTAATCCCCCGAAATCCTCAATTATTTCATTCATATTGTAAACAGCAAATTTCCGAACATTTTCTTGTATCAGGCAATATGCAGAAGAAGAAATCAGTTGTTTTATAATCTTACCTTGTAATGAATGTGCCTTGGCCTTACGCAGAACATGATATTATAGAGAAATTTATTTTTTCTATAAATCCTCTGTATGTTTACTTTTTGTGTCAAATTTGGGATTCCACACATTTGTTACTTTTTTCCTTTCTAAGTTTCTCGGACATTTTCACCGCAAACTTTACACACTTTTTTGCTAATCATAATGTGGAGTAAATTACCCTGAATGAATTAGCCTTGAACGATACCATACGAACGTACATAACTACCCAACATCATTCAAGGTGGTGTCAATTCAGCGGCGAATTTGATTTTTTTTATTGCTATATTGTCGTGATTGTCAACACCGTTATCTTTGTTTAGGTTTTTTTGTTTATTTACTTTGAAAACAGTCAGCTGATTATGACAATCGCAACAAAAACAAAATACGCGTTTATTTTGTTTTTGCTGGGATACCAACACTTTGAATGAACTCTCCTTGTAACTTCCTATATAAAATATTACAAAACAATTGAATAACCCAGTCGGCTGTTTCGTTTGAAACCAATTCGATTTTTATATTTTATAGAAACTCACAAATTTTTATTATAATTCGTAATATAAACGGTTATATGAATTTTTCTTATCATAATGATTATATAATTTTGAATCAACGTAAGTAATAGCAGAGGCATTCCAAATGAAAGGCAAGGTCGACATCTGAGATTTTCTTCAAAATTGGTATACTTGTAATACTTTGTGTCTAGAATGGTCTGATAAAAAGATTTTAATAAAATTTTTAATATTTGCTATTTTATTAAGTTTTGTAAAATTTTGACACATTTTTTTCAAGTTAAAAAATCGGCTAAAGTATTAGTTTTAACAAAAAAAGTTACTTAGCATAAATTCTTTGAAAATGATAAAATTTTATGAAAAACATTTTTTTAATAAAATTTTTTTAGAAATTAAATAATTTTTTTTTTATATTAATTATTTTTTTAGTTAAAAACTATAAATGAGGAGACCACCTTCTTTATTTAAAAAAAAAATTTTCTTGCAAGGGTATAAAGCAATGATATGACCGCGTGCCCTTGATTGGAATAGCGCTAGCAAATCGATTTTTTTTAAATTCTTTTTCCCTTTGATAATCTGCGTTAGAACAAAAATCAAACTTTATTGAATTAAATTCATCTTTGACAATATTAAAAAAATCAATTGGTGTAGTAATAGGTCAGGAATCAGGACGACGTAAACTCTCCTGTCATACAAATCTTTTAACAGTTCCACCGATTCCATCACAAGAATTTTTACCATGCGATGTGCCAAAAAATTGCCATTCAGATTTTATATTAAAGTCTTGGAAATGGTAAGCCAAATTAGGAAAATTGTATTTATTTTCTTATAGCGAAGCTGCACCATCTGAGAAGTAATATATTTTGTTAATATTAGCTTTGCTATAATTTAATGGAAGCCAGTTAATCATTTTCTTTTGAAACAAATAAAGAGCAAGAGTATCATGTACTCGTATACGTATGTATATATATTACACTCGGAGATAAGATAAGAACAAAACTTTCATGCTTTATTTCATTATTTTCATCTCTTTCCGCGCGATAAATAACAAAAGGATGTATGGTTACTTGACTATTGTTCTAGTGGTAATTTTGAATTGCATTTTGTACTAGGACAGTGTAATTTTCAGAAAAGTGACCTAAAACTATTTATTCGCTTTCTTTTAACTGAAATTTTAGTGACTTTAAACATTTACTTTGGCTTTTGACTATAAAATTGTTCGTTAAAAGTGATGATGATTCTTCTTTCTTTTTAATATTGTCAAAGATGAATTTAATTCAATAAAGTTTGATTTTTGCTCTAATGCAGAATATCAAAGAAAAAAGAATTTAAAAAAAAATCAATTTGCTAGTGAAATTCTAAGGTCACGCGGTCATATCATTCCTTTATACCCTTGCAAGAAAACGAAATAAAATGTAAAATAATGTCTACGAATGATGACTCCGATTCTAAAATATTTAAAATAATGTAACTAATAATAAAATAATATAATGTAATAAATTTAATTCAGATCAATCATAGATACATATTAAGAAATGATATATTATTAAATCTGTGCAATAAAATTAATTAAATAAAAACGAAATATGTTTAAAAAAAATGTGAGAAACATTGTTTCTTAATCATATTGTCATTTCAGTCCGCAACGAAGTGTCAAAGCGAACAGTCGTTTTTGTTTATAGAGTACGCTTTGTGCATATTTCGTACAAACAAACGTCTTAAAAAGAATAGAAAACGAAATTAGTAATATCAAAACAACATTCTACACCAATAACTGCACTATCATGTGCGACGATGACGACGATAATGCCGTTATGGCTTGGCAAATACCATCAAGAAAGCGAACTATTGTTACTTCACCTCAGGTCACTAGAAAAGTAAAGGCGATAGACTTTTGCTCTACGACATCAGGAAGTAACAATTATTACGAAGCCTTGAGTGATGAGAATTATTCAGGACTGACGAGCGTAAGCAACAATAAAAAAGAATCAAATGTTGCTGTATCATCTGCTAAGCAGACAAGTACTGTCGATACGATGATGGACGTCCAAGATGCTGCTAAACCACCACCAATATTCTTGTCTGACGTCAATCACATAAACGGCATGACCACCTACATTACATCTAATATAAGTAAGCATGTCTCAAAAGGACGGACAAGTCAGAGATATAGTTAAGACAATTGACAGCTATAGAAAACTTGTTAGAATTTAATAAAACGACAAAATTAAGTTTTACACTTTTCAACTCATATGTACAAGAGCGAGCATTTAGAGTAGTTGTAAAGAACTTGCATTCATCTACCTCATGTGAAATTATACGAACTGTGCTTGAGGTGCTTGGCTATAAAGTTAGAAGTGCAAATAATATTCGAAGTCGTATTACCAAAGAACCGCTGCACATGTTTTTTGTTGATATTGAACCTGACAACAAAAATACGGAAATTTACAAAGTAAAACAAATTGATAACGCTATAGTTAACATAGAACCGCCTAGAAAGTTAAATGAAGTCGTTCAATGTTTCCGATGCCAAGAATTTGGTCATACAAAATCGTATTGCTATAAAAAATTTTGGTGCGTGAAATACTCGTTAAGTCATTCAACAATTGCTTGCCCCAAAGATAAAGAAATGTCAGCTAAATGTGCGAACTGTTCAGGCAATCATGCTGCTAGCTACAAAGCTTATCAAGAAATTCTTGCAAAAAGAATACCTTCGCAACAAAACAGTAACATACTCGTAAGTTATGACCTCCTCCTCAGCCAACTTTCTCCTCATCAAATAGATACGATTATACAAAACTTTCAAATAGCCAACCAACATATGCCGAAATACTTAGTAATAATTTTAAATCAGTAGATAACAATGCATTGGACAGAGTTGAAAAGCAATACGAACTTACTAACAATCTTTTAACAATTATAATTTCCCTCGTTAATATATTATGCA
The DNA here is from genome assembly GCA_963971545.1 of Philophylla caesio. Lineage (NCBI taxonomy): Eukaryota > Metazoa > Arthropoda > Insecta > Diptera > Tephritidae > Philophylla > Philophylla caesio. Next base: position 12,708 of record CAXASM010000054.1, read on the forward strand.
AGTAGATCTTCGCATTGCTGTATGGAATGCCAATGGGCTCTCCAATCATATAAATGAAATAAATCTCTTTATACAGGTCAACAACATTGATATTAAATTAATATCAGAAACACATTTCACCTGTCGATCTTTTATAAATATTCGCGGTTACGAAATAATCAAAGCAAATCACCCGAACGACAAAACCCATGGAGGAGCTGCTGTTACAGTAAAAAAACGGAATAAAGTACACAGTCTAGGATGGTATTAAAGAAATTTTCGTCCAAGCTGCTAGTATAGAAGTACAATGCATGCACAAAAATGTAACAGTGACAGAACTTTATTTTCATCCAAGGTATTCTCTGAAACCCATGGAATATAAATCATTCTTCAAAAAACTTGGTGCAATTTTTATTTCTAGTGGCGTCGACTATAATGCTACACACCACTGGTGGGGCTCGAGATTAACCAACCAAAAGGCCGCGAGCTATATAAGTGTTTAAATGACAACAGATTTCAGTCATTGTCTACAGGTAAACCAACTTATTGGCCAACAGGCAATAGGAGAACCCCTGACTTGCTAGACTTTGTTGTCTATTCAGGATTGACTTAACAACATTTGCATATAGCTGAAAGGTTTGATCTTAACTCCGACCACTCTCCGTTTATCTTCACATATGGTACTACGGTGCATGTTAGAGAAAAACCATATAGAATACTTACGAAATCAACAAACGTACTTGCATTTAAAGACTGGTTGGAGAACAATATAAATACTGGCATACCTCTTAAACCTGGAACTCAGATTGATGCGGCTGTTGAAAATATAACAAATATGATACATGAGGCAGGTACTCTGTTTACTCAAGAGCCAATGGAAAATCGACTGTACAGTGGCCAACCAATTATATCAGTCGAGTTGCCGCAACTTATTAAAAACAAAAGAAAGTTGCGAAAAAAAATGGCAAAATAGTCGTAGCCCTATCGCCAAGAAATTGTTTAATAAGGCAGCGAGTAATTTGAAACATCGACTTCAAGAAATGAGAAACGAAATCACGGCAGATTATTTGAGACAACTTGACGCATTTTCAACAGATGAACAATATAGCATCTGGAGAACTACAAAATATCTCAAGCATCCTAAAAGAAGACGCGCTATTATTATAAATAGCAGCGGAGAGCGATGCCGAACCGACCTGGAAAAGGCTGATGCTTTTGCAAGTTACCTGCATTCAGTTTTCCTACCTCACGAAAATATAAATGCATCCGATCAAGACGAAGTTGTCAATTTGTTAGAAGCGCCCTGTCATATGAGTCTGCGAATTCGCCAAACATCGATAGCAGAAGTTGACAGCGAAATTAAACAAATTAAAAATAAAAAGCCCCCTGGCTATGATAAAATTGATGGCTACACTTTGAAAAATCGTCCACCCAAATGTATTCTACTTCTTCTATGTTCAACAACAAAGTGAATCGTCTGCCTTATTTCCAGTCAATGCAGGTGTTCCTCAAGGAAGTGTATTAGGGCCAGTGCTCTATACTTTATTCACAGCTGATATGCCTGTCTCTGACACCACACAGATAGCGACGTATGCAGATGACACTGCGATCATAGCAACAAGTGAAGATCCCAAAGAGCATCACAACTCCTGCAACTGCAACTAAAATTAAAGTCAATGACCAAAAATCTACACACGTCACGTTTACCCTCAGAAAGAGTTCTTGTCCAAAAGTGCAACTAAGTGGAAGTGAGATCCCTCAAAACGATTCCGTCAAATACTTGGGGGTGCACCTCGATCGCACACTTACGTGGAAAACACACATTAAAGCGAAGACCCAACTTACACTGAAATTGCGCCGGATGTATCTTCTTACACTCGTACAATGTTTGGTGCTAAATCACAACTAAGCTTGGAAAACAAAATTCTCTTATATAAAGTTATGCTAAAACCGATTGGGCCATATGCCATACAACTCTGGGGCATCGCAAGTAACTCAAATATAGAGATACTAAATACAAAATAAACTCTTACGAAGTATTGTCAATGCTCCTTGGTATATAACCAATTTTGCCATTCACCAAGATCTCAGCATACCTTTTGTAAGGGAAGAAAGTCAGGGTAACGAAAAAATATTTGGAAAAACTTAATAACCATGAAAACGAGCTAGCTATAAACCTTCTTGACGTTAGTGAAACTGTCAGACGGCTGAATAGGACACATATCTTAGATTTACCTGACAGGTTTAATATAAATATGTAAATAATGTAAATATGTATATACTACATACATATATATAATATTACAAAACATTATAATAATAATGCATATGCAATACAACTAATAGATGTCCTCTTTTTTTTATCACACCATTGTAGACACAAAGTATTACAATTATACCAATTTTGACGAAAATTCCAGTTGTCGACATTGCTTTTCATTTGGAATGCCTCAGCAATCATACACAAGAGTTTGCCAAATCCGGGTAAAATTATACAAAAAACGTTTTTTCAAATTGTTCACAATAAATTAGCTTAGTTAATTGCCTTTGATTCCCTCACATTTCTGGATGCACTTTAACTTCATTAACTGCAGGCCACTGTCCTTATTATTTTTCACATAACTGTATGTAACAAAGAAGAAAAAACAAAATATATTCAAAAAAGTGTTTTACTACTTCTGACTTTTTTAATTTTTTCCGATTATTTTTGAATATTTGCTTTTTATTTATTTATATTTATTTATTTATTTATTTTTATAATTTATTTAATTTAAATGCACAAACACAGCAAGGCTGCCAAACAAAAATTCATTGCCTATTTTGGAAGTGTATGGCACACTGAGACAATAAACTAAATTAACCTTTCGTACTACCTTGAAGTTGTCTAAAAAAGTTGCCCCGAAAGAATTGATGCAAATACGTAAATAAGGGTTTGTTAGCTTTTCCGTATTTAAGTTTAAGGTTTTTCGGTATTTAGTCAAATATGTACATATACTCGTACAATGTTTTAGAATTTCATTCATTTATATGTTTTTGCTGATATACATAACCTTATATTATTGTTATTATTTATTTATTTTCTTTATTTTTATGTGATGAATCATCTGACTGCAATAGTAAGGAGCGCAAATAATATTGACCTTCCACGAAACCTCAGATAGTGTTTATTTAAATATGCAAGGATGAATGATTGGGAGAAATTTAAAAAAGGTGGCAGAGTAAAATTTTGATGCTAAACATTTATTTTTTATCGGTGCCGGCGAAAGAGTAGGGATATTCGAGATTTGTTATATTTGTCATTGTACTTTGTATTCATGGTTTCTGTGATTTTTATAGTAAATGTAGTAAAAATCCAACAATTTTTGTTTCACTTCAAATACAAGAGTGCAAGCAACCTGCTGTAAATGTGGTTTTTCTTTTGTAAATTTCTCACAGCCGATCATAACAGAAAGGATACATCGTCGAATCATCTACAAATATTAAAGTTTATCGTTTATCTTATCAATTTGATTTTCGTAATTATCAGTAATCAAATCTAATATTTTCGTTTTTTCGCATTTTCGTCCACTTTTGTTTACTTGTTGGTGGTAATACTCGTACATACATGTATGCACTCGTAAATCAGCCGTTCGGGAAATTTTGCAATGACATGAAGACAGATATTACAACAAGTATGTTTGCGGTTTACTTGTGTAAGTCCGAATTAGTGGTAAAAATGGTAAATATTACTACGCATACAACTGATCCCGAATACCCCTAGTATTTTTTTTAAATTTAATTTTTACTGATATTTGGTTAAGTATAAGAAAATAAGACCTTTCCAAAAGCAGGTACTAATTATTTATAAACAAACTGTAATCCTGACTACGGACTAAATACCATTGCAATAAACCATATCTTTTTTAGCTTCTTCAGCTCTATAAAACACCGTTATGTTATTTTTGGCATCGCATTGAATATAAACTTCGCATATTTTATTTCAAAAGAGCTTTTTAAACGGTGAAAGATTTAATAATTAATTTAATGGTGTCTCGTCATAAATTATCGCTGCAGACAGAAATGGTTGGCAAGACCAACGTGTTTCATATATTTTGCCAACAAGACTTGAAAGAAAAATTATGGTGATTCCTGCCAATTTAAAATATTTTGGCCAGTGTCAATCTTACTTTTTCGCGAATGTGCGATAAATTTTAATTCGTGTACAAAAGTATGTATTCATGTTTGTAGAGAGCCTAGCCAGCAGAAAAAACTGATAAAAAAAATAGTAAAATAGGGCGAAACAAAAACAATTTAATTTCATACATATTTTATTGTATATTTTTTTCCTTCAAACAAATAATCGCTCAACAAAAACCTGTGTATATTTTTATACTCGTACATACATAAGTGAACGATATTCCAAAAAAGCAAAACAAGCGATTACATGTACATATGTACAAAAAAAATTTAGTTAAATTACTTTCGCAGGCCTGAAATTATCCAAAAAATTTCCTCAAACCTTTTTTGTAGAGCGTTAAATTTCTATAAAAAGCATTGGTCATCCTAGAAAGGGAAGATATGAGGACTAATCTTCAGACGGTGTGAAACAGTAATCAAACGAATTATATTGTATGGAATTATTACCTTGTGAGCGTGAAAGGTGTGCTTTAATTGATGTCAGCGTAACAATGGACTTTGCTGTTATATGTAGTTGCCGCTGTTCGCTATGCCATCAGGTTACGAAGCTTTAGGCATTCGACGAATTTGCCATACATATATACATACAATAATATACCTTATCGGCTTAGGAACTTTAAATTCTATCGTTTTAACCTTCGAGGGATCTGACTAGCTGCGTGGCTGTCCCAAGATGGTAAGACACGACACCAAACGACCACCTTGTGATAGACGGAAGGCATGCTTCCAATGTCCTAAATGTGCGCACGATCCGAGGAGCCAACATCGACTCGGATCATTTTCTTGTGGCAGTTAAGGTCCGCACGCGCCTCTGTGCAGCAAAAAGCGCACGTAAATGGACACAAGGAAAGCTCGAAATCGGAAAGCTGCAATAGCAACAAACAGCCACCGACTTCGCCACCCGACTTGCACTCCTGCTCTCTGAGAGCAATAATCAACAGGACGATATTTCCGAGCAGTGGAACCATATTTCTCGCTGCCTACATACCGCCGCTGAAGAATCCATCGGATTCCAGCGAGCCCGAAAGAACAACTGGTATGACGAGGAATGTCGCGCCGCTACGCAACGTAAAGACGCTGCCTACAGGGCCACACTGCGATCGGGCGCAACGCGAGCTGTGCGGGAGCGTTATCGTGAGTTGAAGAAGGGAGCAAGACGCATTTTTCGTGAGAAAAAGAGAGAGGCCGAAATGCGAGAGTGCGAAGAGCTTGAGATGCTGGCCGACAGGAAAAGCGGCTGAAATTTTTTTCAGAAAGTATGGAGGCTAACAGAATTCCTGTAAGAATGTAAACGGCGACCTGGTGACTGATGTCCACAGCATACTTAAATTATGGAGGAAGCACTTCTTCACACTGCTTAATGGAAGCAGCTGCAACAACGTTGAAGAAGTTGTTGAACCCGAATCCCCAATTAATGATGATGGACGTGATGAACCATCACCCGACTATGACGAAATTCGGAATGCGATAGCGCGGCTGAAGAACAACAAAGCCCCCGGGGCCGACGGGTTACCAGCTGAGTTATTTAAGTACGGCGGAGAGAAGCTGGTTAAGCGCATGCATGACCTCATCTCTAGCATATGGTCGGAAGAACGCATGCCTGCTGATTGGAACTTAACTGTGCTCTGCCCAATCCACAAAAAGGGTGATATTGCAGTCTTCTTAACATCGCGCATAAGGTTCTGTCAAGTGTATTGTGTGAAAGACTTAAGCCCACCGTCATCGAACTGAGTGGACCTTATCAGTGTGGCTTTAGACATGGTAAATCTACTACCGACCAGATATTCACAATACGCCAGATCTTGGAAAAGACCCGAGAAAGAAGAATCGGCACACAAAGCACGAAAAGAAGTTTCCTATATGCCGCAATGGCTGAATTTGGAATCCCGGCAAAACTTATACGGCTATGTAAAATGACGTTAAGCAATACCACCAGCTCCGTCAGAATTGGGAAGAACCTCTCCGAGCCGTTTGATACCAAACGAGGTTTCAGAGAGGGCGACTCTTTGTCGTGCGATTTCTTTAACCTGATGCTGGAGAAAATAATTCGAGCCGCAGAACTAAATTGGTCAATTACCATCTTTTATAAGAGTGTGCAATTGCTGGCGTACGCCGATGACATTGACATTATCGGCCTTAACAACCGCGCAGTTAGTTCTGTCTTCTTCAAACTGGATAGAGAAGCGAAGCGAATGGATCTGGAGGTGAATGAGGGCAAGACGAATATCTCCTGTCATAAAATAGACAGTCGGCACATTCAAGACTGGGATCTAACATCACTGTTGACAGCTATAACTTTGAAAAAGTAGAGGACTTCGTTTACTTAGGAACCAGCATTAACACCAATAACGGCGTCAGCCTTGAAATTCAACGCAGAATCTCTCTTGCCAACAAGTGCTATTTCGGACTGAGTAGGCAATTGCACAGTAAAGTCCTCTCTCGACGGACAAAAACCATACTCTATAAATCTGTCATCATGCCCGTCCTATTGTATGGCGCAGAAGCATGGACGATGACAACATCAGATGAGAGGGCTCTTGGAGTGTTCGAGAGAAAGATTCTTCGAAAGATTTATGGACGTTTGCGTCTTTGCGACGGCGAATACCGTGTACGATGGAACGATGAGCTGTATGAGCTGTACAATGACGGGGATATAATGCAGCGGATTAAGAATCAGCGGCTCCGCTGGCTAGGTCACGTCGTTCGAATCGATGAAATAGCTCCAGCCCTGAAGGTGGTAGCAGAGGAAGAGGAAGACCTCCTCTGCGTTGGAAAGACCAAGGGGAAAAAGACTTGGCTATACTTGGGATTTCCAGTTGACGCCAATTAGCACGAGATAGGAACAGCTGGCGTGCTTTGTTGACCTCGGCCAAAATCGCGCCAATTAAGTAAGTAAGATTTGACTATTATCTAAGAGATTAATAGCTAAATTATTAGTATGACTGGTAAATTTATTAATATATTTGTTGCTTATCTTTAATATCTCTTCTTTACAAGTGGTATTTGGAGATTCGTATATACATATTTCATAATTTTTCACAAACCTACTTGGAGTCTCAGAGTTTTTGATTGATAGCGTTGGAAGATTTCAATAATCGAGTGACTCGCCGTTACCCAGCGCTCGATGGCTTAGGGATTGCTTAGTATAATTTCATTATATTTACCAAACTCAATTGTGAGTTCTTTCCTAAGAGCCAGTAAATCTTATTTGTTTTTTTGGTTTAGTTGCTTTACTTAGGAATTTATATGGGCTGTTAATGTCATATCAAACTTCTACCAACGTGTACACCGAGGTACTTTAATGTTGTAGTTTAGGGAATTGATGGGCTATTGAGGTTAACTGGAGAACAGTCTTCTCTTCTAAGTGTGAATGTTATGTGTGTAGATTTCTGAGGCTTAACTTTAATCTTCCTATGTTTAACCATTTCTCTATTTCACAGAGTTCCTTTCGTACACACCTTGGAGCTTCTTCTACAGTCTAACATGTTGCAAACTTAGCTGCATCATCAAAATATGTCGCAATATTAACAAAACAAGCAAATCAGCAGTGAATATTGTGTAAAACACCGGTCCCAGAACGCTACCCTACGGTACACTGACATTTATGTAATACATATTGGATGTAACACCTTCATTTATAACATAAAATTGTCGGTTACTTAGATATGACCTAAACAAAAGGAAGTATGGAGCAGTAAGTAATTTTCAAGGGCCCAAGACTGGTGTCCGGTATTACGTTAAATTTGTCCAAAACTGGCAATATTATTTTCAAAAAATGAAATACTTTAGAGAAAGTTACCAGCAAACTGATCGGTCGGTATGAACACAAAATATTTTCAGGCTGTTTAGGTTTCTGAATCATTACAACTACTGCACATTTCCACTGCGTTGGATAATCGTCTAACTAAGCATTGTGTTATATAGTAGTTTTGTGCGCTTACGGGACAGATTTTTTAAAGTGTTGCCGTCGAGTTTGTCAAATAATTTTTTGCGGTTAATATTTTTAATCAACGACGCTTAACTCTCCAAAGACTATATTCAAAGTCGCTTGTGTAGGGGTCAAGGTTTTTCAGATAATCTGCAGTTGATCCTTTTCTTATCTCTGCCAGTCGGCACTAGTGCTCGTTCCTTGCCTTGTTAAATAATGTTTTATTCATTGGACTCTGGCTCCTTTGCCAATTTTTTCTCAGCCTTGGGATCGAAGTTATATAGCGGAGTTTGGAGGAGGTATGTTTTGTGTGGAACACACGTTTGACACTAAATTTAAAGTACCAGATTTGTGTTGCGTGTTTCAAGCCTAAGTAGCTTCCTTCAACGAAGCAGCCGACTGGCTTCGGCATATTGCTTTACCACATATTAAATAAAATATCTGCTCTGATATCTAGTTGGCGATTAGAGCCCTGAGATCACTGATGTTACAATTGAAATATGGGTGGGATTTCTCGAAATTTCTATCGATGGCCTTGATGTCCTCGTTATACTCGCTTCTTGCCTCACAATCTATCACCAACTTACTTACTATGTTTCCTTATCAGATCTTTTGCTAATGAATTTCGTTGGGCAAAGTACAAAAATATACGCAAATTTAATGATGAACTGCGAGAATGTATTTATGTGAGTCAGTATGTATGTATTTTGCTATGGTTCTTATAGTAATTATATTTTGAGTACGTAATGCATTTACATTTATGTATGTTAGTGATGTGTTTGCTAGTACTATGTTTGTATGTATGTATGTGTATGTTAAAAACCACTACCATGCCTTGCAAAAATACATTAAAATGCAGAGAAATTTATTAAAAATCAAAAACATTTCCGAAACTCAGCGAAACGAATCGAATACTTAGGCTAGAATTTTATAAATGGAATGTTTTGAAAAAAAAGAAAAGAAATGTGAATTGTTATATTTATCTACCATGTGCATATATACTTGTACATATGTATATGGTATTTTTGAAATACTGTATGAATATCACTACAAAGCAAATAACACAGGTCAACATTGAAAACGTGTATTGGTTAATTATATTGAGTTATCGGGATGCATGTTGATGTTGCATATAAATATCAATCAATTTTAAATACATCTTTTTGTAGCATGTAAGTTTTAGAAAAGTTAATCTTTTAAAATCGCTTATTGGAATATGCACCTAAATATTTCAATATAATATCTTTTTTCAATTATTTGTATTTTAAAATTACAGCGACCCATTATAATTAATATTTCCTGGTGGAGCTTTAAAATAGTCATAAAAATTACAGCAATAATTATAAAAGTCTTTTCGTACTTATTATGAGTGAAAAAAGTTTATAAAAGTCATCGATGAGCGAGATAAATATTTTTCAGTCTTCAATGACTTTTATTTTATAACGATACTAATTTCTCCAAATCACTTAAAGCTTTAAGTATATCTTGATTAAAAAAACACTATTTATAAGTTGTACAAGCGCCATCAAGGCCGCCGAGAAAACACTAATAACTATGTAATAGCAAAGCTCACTCTGCACACCCCAAGAACTTCTGAAAACTTTGAGGAAGTGAAGAAAAATGTTTTGGCGATTCGTCGAAATGCCATTAGAAGTCTGGTTGAAAACGTCAATATCTCGGTTGGTTCATGCAAATGTGTAAATAGTGAACTGAACCTCAGATTTAATTCTAAGTAAAGTTTCGCCATAAAAAAATCGTATTGTATGAGGTTTATATACATGTAGAGGATAGTCTGAGAATTTTAATTTATTTTAATTTTTATAAGCTATAACATTTTTAAGAAATTGATTTATTTTCTTTCGTTATTCACTCTTATTGCATTCGTGGACAGTTTATCTATTTATATAATTACTTAAGGCAAAATAATAACATTTGTATACTTAAACACCAAGGACACTAGGACCTCCGACTCGCTTAATAAATTGTTAAAAATATGAGTGTAACATTATTTTATAGTTATTTGATATCGGATACTTTAAAAACTATTTTTCTATTCGGTGAAGTAAGTTGCAAGAAAGAGTTTATAATATTGTTTATAACATTTTGAAATACTTTCAATGTTTTATGGGCAGTAAAGTCTAAATATATTATTCTAGAAACATATAATATACAATAGTTATCTAGTATATGACTTATGGACAATGTGCTGCTGCAAAACGGACAACCAGGAGGTCTTGAACTGCGAATCAAATTTTTGCGTGCCTGTCGTGTGCGACCCAAGCGCATGCGAGTAAGCATTGTAGTTTGCTGATATGAGTGTGGAAATACTAATATTACCGATTATGAATTGAGCTGGGAATATATATTTGTGTAGTCTCAACATTTATTCCTCTTTGAGTACTTAGTTGCTCAAAAATAGTTTGAGCGGTAGAACTTACAGTTTTATATTACTTCGCCACCTTTTCCATAGGTTTCAACGAGAGAACTTCGGGTTGCTGAACCAACACAATATATGCGGTGTCAGGTTTGCCGAGTGCACTGTTGATTTTTCAAAAATAGCCACTTTAATTCCTACCACTAAAACTGTTGTTGTTTTTCCAAATTATTTTTTCAAAAAACTGCCCTCGAGTTCAATAACAGTCAATGATAAAACATAACATAGGCCAATCAAAACATTTTAACTGCATTCCTTTCGACAAAATTACTTTTCAAAAAATAGAATATTTCAAATTGAATGAAGTCCGAGGTTCAGCCCAGTACGTACATATGTATGTTAAACTTGAAACTTTTATTAAATTATTAAATTGTTACGTTGAAAATAAAAGCGTGTATAAAAAGAACAGAAAACTTTAAGTAGACCTGTGTTAAGTTTGTGTTTTATGACATACTTAAATATGGATATACTTAAGCAAAACCAAATTGATTAAATAGTATTAAGTGTAATTTAGAATACGAATGAAAAGCTTACAAGAAATATTTATAATATATGTATACCTCTTGGATAACGCGGATGTCCATAACCGTGCCTAGGATGGCGGGTCTCCTTGACCATCTCTACAACATTAGATACGGTATCGGAAAACCCAATATCATGATGTATGTATTGATGGCCTCGCCGTCCAGGACTTGGTGATCTGACCAATAGAGATCCGTTATATCTGATTTAGTATTTTATAGTTATTATGAATAGTTAAATTCTAATGTAAAGATTAAATAACTTAAAATATCTGTACATCATCTTTGTTGTGCATAATCTAGCGTTATAGTTGTATACAAATTTGGAAGAACTCCATATATGTTTATGTATTTTGCAACATTCAGTACTCACCTTAAACTCGGCGAACGGCGATGATGACCATTGTGATACGCGTGACCAGGATGTAAATGACCAGCATCGGCACCGGTTAACGATTCCTGAGAGGGATGTCTCGACGCATCCTGCAGTTCCAGCATCTGACAGAGAGCATTATGTTTAGTGGTGTTAGTAAGCGGTAAGGAATTATTCAAGATATTGTTTCTACTACAACAGCCGATACAGTAAGTACATAATTTTGGCAGGAAGGATTTACAAATATGTTACAGAAAATATATGTAATTAATAAGATTATTAAGTACATAAGTAAGAAGGTATATAATTAAATATTTTGCATGTAACTTTCGACAAACGTTAACGTACATACATCTTTTTAAAAATCAATAAAGAAAAGTTAAATGTAAGGGGGAATGTATATATATATACATATATATATATATGTGTATACATATATATGTTATATATTAATTGTTAATAGTTACGATTACTACACATAATCGTTTAAATCTAACACTTACACATATTTCAATAATTTTCACTACTCAAGATATAATACTCATAACTCTTTCTTGGTACTAATTAATGAGTATAAAGGCAATTTTTTTTTGGTTAGCTAAGTAATTTCGTCTTTGCTTTTTTCGCACTAAATTTTGACTAAGTATTTTATATTGTGACACTATTCACTGCTTGCCCATCTAACGCTCTGTCCTATATTTATACTATATGTATATATGTATGTTTGTATTTGAAAACAAATAATGATCATCCAAAATCATTTATAAAAGGCAAAGGCCAAATGAAAATTTAACCAAATCATAGACTTTGATTGCAGTTCGACGTGAATGATGCAGAGAAGTGCTTTTTTATATTTACATGCATATCTAAAACATATTTATATAGAGTTGTGGCAATATAAGTTTAAAATGGCTGCGCATGCGACTAAATACATATGTATGTAAATACATTCTATATTAAGGCACTAAAAAAATTGGATTTGCAAGCATTCGCAGGTCATAAAATATGGTGGATTTGCATGGTTAAATTGAGTGGAATAGAATTTGCAGTTACACGCGTTGCATGTGGCGTGTATTAAGTGGCAAGTTTGCATGTTAGGAGCGTGTGTGAAAGAGTGAAAAACGACGCATTTTATGTGTGAATCTTACTTACCAAATATATTGTTTAAACTGACATATGTGTGCTTCTTTGTATATTTGTACAGAGAGTTGTGTGTTAATTGCTATTTTTATTCTCTTGTACAATAACAACATTTATACAGTGCATTTGGTGTAAATTTGAGATACATTCGCGTGTTTTATTTTTTATATTTAAGTGTTTCAACTTTGACAATTTTAAAAAGTTGTCTAATAAGTATGTTTGTTCAAAAATATCTAATTTTACACACCCGTATGCTGGAATCCGTCGTACGTTCGATTACGCTACGAATCGTAAAATCGGTATGCTCAAATCCGCTTTTCGTAATCGTAAATTCGAAATTCGTAGACTGTTTTCGCAATTCGTAATATTGGTATGCCAGTATCCGTCGGAGCTGTCAATTGCGGAATTTTTGTACGAACAGCCACTGGTGTCGGAGCGAAATGAATTTTAGAAAAATAAACGTTTATAAACCCAAAAATAAGCAAATATGCATGTATGTATGTATATACATGTGTACATTTGTATTTAAGTACATATGTAATATAAACTATGCAAGAAAAACTAGAATTATTACGTGTGTATATATGTACATACATATTTGCGAAGATCACAAACAAATCGTACGCATTATGTTTCTTGTATGAATGCTTCTTTGTTGAGGCGAAAACTTGTCACAAATCTTTAAACCATTAAACATTAATATATTTGAGCATTGAATTCGACAATATTACACACTCCATAATTTAAGAAATTTGCATTTAGATCATCTCTTAACAATGTCCATACATTCGATGCATATTTATGTAATTCTGCCTTTAATCAACGAAAACTTCTTATCAAATGGGTTATAAATGTTGATATTAAACTTCATTCTTTACTTGCAATAATATCGGTACATGTATATTTCTGCCAATATGCCTAATTACGAACTTCGAAATTCCTGTTTTTGGTTGGCAACGCGGTTGATAGTTACGATCGGATTTCAGCATACCAAATTTCGGACTTTCGGAACGGAGCTACGAATTCGTAACTACGAACATTCGGATTACAGCATAGGGGTGACAGTTTTAATCTTGTAGGTTGTCTTTAGTATGTAAACGTAAAGTTATGCAACTAAGTGTAAAAGTTAATACTAATCGATATTTTTAAAAATTATTCGGAATTGCGCTAAAACCAATTTTAAACACGTTTCTAGGAACATATGTGTGTACTTATACAATCAAATATAATTTAAAAAATTAAATAATTTAAAATCATTTAGCCCTATCATTGACCGTACGTTTTCAACGTAAACGCTGGTATTATTAGGTGAATTGCAGTTTTCGGAACCATTTTCCGTTTAAGATTTCTCATTTACTTTCTAAAATCTTAAAAATACACTGAGACATTGTGAATGGGTTCTAGGAATTTAGAATTAATGTTAAAAAAATATATCGAATTTGGGATATAATTTGATTCAAATTACTTTAATGTTCAATATCCAGTAATATTTATCGAAAACTTAATTGGTTTACATTGAAACGGTTATTGGTAAAAAAAAAGTTAGTAGATATATTACCTTTGGATATATATGTATTATGAATATCATTTTCTAATTTAATTAAAATCGAATTAAATTTTTCGTGGGAAAAAGCAAGTATGCAAGTAATTAATATTTCTGCACTAACTCACGAGTTTCTTATAAAAAATAAATTTTTTTAAAATGAGCTTAGGAAACCTGACTGATTATCCACAATTTCATATAGAATACGAGTGAAAACTAACTAATCAAATACTCGTAATTCAAAAAGAATTGACTATAAACAGAAAGGTCTGGCAACAGCAGTAAAAGTGTGCAATAATTTTGCAACGGCTGCTGGAAACGTCTGCTCCCAGTTTAACCCTAAAAATGCATCGAAATGTTGACGTCAAATTATAGAATCGATTTTGGAATTAACTGTGAACACCGCTAATTATCGAGTTCGCAAATAGTTATTCTTACATCGTGGGAATACTCGTCGAGTTAATGTATACGGTACATTCAAAAAGATACTATTTTTGGAACGATAATAAAAGCAGACTATTGCTACAGCTTACTAATTAATTTATACATGGTGTTATTTCCTATATTGTGCCCAGAAACTACCCCTTCATTGCAAACTATAATAGTAGAAAGGCTTTCAAGAGACGTTCAGTTTATTTATTACAAGACAATGCAAGATAAATTTCAGAACAATGGACGATCTTACTGTCGAAATCTGATTTAGTTGATAGGTAAACCTTTATTAGCTGTTGTTAAACGGAGAATGGAGTTTATCTGTTTGCATTTGAGAACATCCGGTTCTGAGTCAAAACTACTTGTGTAAACATTTATTTTAAAAATGAATTTTACAAATACAGTCGATTTCTTTTTAACGCGGGACATTTCATTTCAAATTTGTTTATTGTTTCTTGCGAAAAGTCCCTTTGTTTTACAGGATTTTGACTAAAAATTATATTGAGATCACCTATAATTAAATTGTATTAAACGACGACTAAATCCATACTTCAGTTCTTAAAATAATCTGGTAATATTGAAGCACTGAGGTTTACCTGTCTTATATAATTTCGCAAATAGCATAGTATTTCAAAAAACTCGACGAAATTTTGCTAAACGTTCATCATTAGCGCTTACAAATCACGTTAAAAATACAACAAAAGTACAAAATCCGAATGAATCGCGAACCGCTTTAAAAAAGTAAAACCGCAACGGGGTTTGCAGAAAAATAGGCGTTAAATAGTAAAACCGTGTAAAAAGTGATAATGCGGTATCGTAGAAAACTCCTCGTAAAAAAATCCGCGTTAAAACGAACTGCGTTAAAAGAAGATCGACTGTATTCTTATAAGCTAGGCTACTCGAGATTAGCCAAAGAGTTCGTTAATTGAGTCAAGAAAACAGGTATTATATTCATTTACTCAAAGTATAGACGTTTTTTTTTAAAGAAAAAAAACAAAATAATGTATATCCTATTCCATTCTAAAGAAACGAACCTATGCTATTAATTTTCACTAAACATTTATATATTTACATTTTTTTTTTAAATAAATCCTAATTTACGAGAAGTGCAAGTATTTCACTTTACATAAAACAACATTGAATTCTAGAATCTGATTTACGTTCGAGCAAGTAAGTATATACAGTAGTTGCAATTATACCCTGTGATAGATTTATACAATGTCATCGGGCAACCAATAAAAAAAAATATATATATTTATACAAAATTATGACAACAACTGTACACTAGGCGTTAGTGAAGTCGTAAATTAATACGAATAACTGGTAAAAGAAAATATTGTACTGACACGTACATATATTTACAATAATAGATATTTAAATACTTTATATGTATGTATAAAGGTATTATATAGAAAGAGAGAGAGAGAGATTGCACACTTATTCGTAACATACATACAAATACACAGTACGAGTATAGTTTAGTTAAAATTGAAATTTCTTTTACCACTGGTAGTGTGTCAAACTTATTCACCTTTTTGTTTCTGAAATTATTTAAAATTGAAAGAAACAATAGTATGTATTTGAGCATACAAAACATTTATTGATACATAGTATTATGTTTAGTTTTTCTTTGTTAGAATACGAATATGAACATACGAGTAGATAAGCACCATGATTCAATTATAAAAGGTTACCTTATAAAAAGTTGTTTTACGAAGTATAGAAAACGGGTTCGAATTTTTCTCCTTTTCTTAAAAAGTAAATAAATAGTAGTAGTTGATATTTTTTATTTTTTATTTTTATTCAACGAATAAATTTTTAATCTATTTGTTCCATGAACTAAACGAGTTTATTATCGCTTGATCATAAAACATTACATTGAATGTATACCAATGATATCAGGATTATTCTTAATATTATACTGAACCCTTGGAAGGTGAAAGGTCCAAAAATTGTATTCCGATAAATAGTAAGTGACTTTATGGAATTTATGGGAACCGTTTGACAATACGTGAGGGAGCTAGCTGCTTAGTTACCAAACCTTTAATAATTGAATCATAGATATGTACGAGTATGTACATATGTGAGTAGGTGAAGCAATATTATATTATATGTTCGAAGTTAAATATGGAAAATCGAGAGTATGAAATGATTTAAGGTTGGAAAAAATATTAAAAGCAGTTATTTTATGTATTATAAATACGGGATGTACTTAGACAAGCCCAAAAAAAAATATAAAAGTTGCATGGGGTTGGTCATGGCTTGGAAGTTAGTATTTATGACAATGCTCTGTTGAAAATGTTTATCGACTCGACATCCATGGTTGGACAACAAAAAAGCGCTGAGGTATAGTTTTAGAAAAAGGCAGACAACATTATGTGACACATTAATATGAAATATGAAAATATATACAAGAATTCACAATACTCAGCTATTATTTTCGCATAGTCGCGTGCTAGAATATTGGAAAAGAAAAATATCCCTTTTTCCATCGTGATTAAGAGGTATCGCCAAAAGCTCTTCAACGTGTCGTAAACGACTCGGGTATTTAAAAAAATCGCCGAACAATTTTCCAAATGCTGACTGCGTAGATATGCATGTATGTATGTATGTAGCTTAGTGAAAAAATGAATCGAGGCAGTGTGACGGGCGGTATATGAATATGTTTGTGGAAGCAAATAACATAAATGTATAAGAAGGGACAACACGGTACTTTTAGCAACGAGTGAATCTCCAGGGGCATGCTTTCTCTTTTGCTCAAATGAATTTTTGGATTGGCTAGAGTAAGAAAGCACGCCCCTGGAGATTCACTCGTTGCTAAAAGTAACGTGTTGTCCCTTCTTATACATTTATGTTCTTTGGTGGAAGTCAATGTTGCCAGACGTGTCAAGATTTTTTCAAATTAAGGTGTATTATATTTCATAAATGATAAAAAGTTTATAAGGTAGCGAAATGTTCAAGTTAATATTTTAATGTGTTGATTTCCATAATTAGTTTTTAAATTTTTTTTTTTATCGCAGATTTAACCACATATTTTTCTGGCAACACTGATTATTGTAGTAGTGTATTAAAATTAAAAGTGTATATTTAATTCAAACATACAAAGGATAGAGATTAATTTACCTAACTGAACGCTTTTTGATCGTAGTCCGGCGTGCCAGTGAAGCCAAACTGTTGTGTTCGGCATCACCGTTTAGGTGATGATGATTTGTGTTCGCTAATAAATGCGTTTGTGAGTTGGCGCCACCATCGCCATTGGCTTCATAGCTAATCGAACCCTGTCGGGATCCGCCTTTGTCGAGCGCAGCCATATCGAGCAGGCAATTGAAGAATGACTGTTTCTGTTTGTTTGTTTCGTTTTTTTTATAGTTTTGTTAATGGCGAATCGATTTGTGAATATGTAAAATGATTTCCAAACATTTAATTTTTTTATATTCATGTAAGGGTAGTTTTGTTATGTGTTATTTATATTTTATATGTTTTTTTTTTCATTTTGTGCAGTAAGTGTTTGATAAATTTCACGATTTACCAATAATAGTGATTAGGTATTCATTTTTACGATTCCATGGGATAATTAATGAGGGTAATATAGTTTGCGTATTTATTTTTATTTTTTGATTTTGTTGTTTTTGTACAGTGCGTTTCCAGTGACATATTCCATGTAGTATAGACGGCATTGCAGGTTGATTTGTTTGTGGTTGATCGTTTAGTTTTCAAGTATTTTTGCATTTTTACATATTTTACAGTTTTGTTATTTTTTTTTAAATGCATTATTATAAAAGGAGATTTTGCGTTGTGACGTGTGTGAGTGAATAGAAGTTCGTAAAATTGGTGAAGTAGCGATAAGAAAATTATTCTTTATATTAATTTGTTTACATGGTTAGAGGCACAAAAAAAGTCAATTAGATGAAAAATTGTTATGTTGCATTCAAGAAATACATTAGTATGTTGTAAATAGCTTAAATGCATGTAAGGATATTATAAAATTGAAGTGATTATTGATAAAAAAGGTAGGAATTTTTTAGCAATATACATAAACAGTTTTAATCCATATGGAGTGTTTGAGTAAAATTTTTCAAACTAGTTATTTTACATTAAGGGAAATAAAATATATACATAGATAGCCATATTTCACTGATTGTGTTGAAATCGTATATTTTTTATTATTATTCATTTTATTACGTATTTCAACAAGCATTTTCTTACTAGCATTTTATTTTAGGTGAACTATTTAGTTTATATAAGGCACATATGTATGTATTTATGTATATTTACTAATTACCAAATCTGAATATTAATTTCAGATTTATCACTTTAAAGATCGGATAAAACATGCTGATATCACTAAAGAACTATTTATTAATTCGACTGAACTATTTTCAAGTGTTCTTCAGACAAACAATGTGAATTTTTACTAAAAATATAAAAAATTTAAGAATCTTAAATTAAGTGCATGCTGAAACTTAAATGAACTATAAGAAAAAATTAAGAAATTTTTTTACATGCTTCCGCCATTGAGTTAAGTATTTGCTTTTCTAATGAAAATTAGAATGAAATTAAGATAACAATTAAAATAAATTTAAAAAAAATGGTTAAGAACTAGATCTAGCCTTAAATATAGGACATAGTATTTCATCACTCCCTTGCACTACTACACACTGCGATCACCAATTGTTTGCCAAATCGGTTTGACTTTACGCATACAGTTCTACCTTTATGTGGCTTACTAAATATGTTTATATTTTTTTTCACCTATCTAAGATTTCAATTTATTTATTCAACTAATTAGCCGATCGGTATTGACTTTATTTACTGCGTTGATCATTGTTCATATATATATGTATATTAAATATAGTATTATAGCATAAGTATATCATAGGAGTTATGAATAAGTTTGTAATAATATATATGTATATTTGAAAGCACTATAAAGAACTTCAAAAATAGACCATAGCATTTTCTATAGGGGTAGATGTGTTAATAGGAAAATGCTTAGTAAAATATTAAAATTCAAAAGTGATAATTGTATAATTATTTTAAGTGTGTTATGGTGCGTTAAAATAAATATAAATTTTTTCATAAAATAGTTTTTTAGCACTTTATTGTACTTAAATTGAAAATTGAAATTAAAAATTTTTACAAGAACGTTTGCCATTTTAAAGAAAACATTTTACTTAAACTGAAAACTACTTACTCGAAAAGATTCTGAAAATCTTTTGAGTAAAGAGTAGTATGTAAAATTTTTTGAAACTCTTACAAAAAATGTAATACTTGCATTTTTAAGGATTTTATTAAAGATTACTTTCTTTTAATGAATTAATTAAAAAATTTCTCATTCGGTGCCGTTATGTTTTTGAAATTGAATGCATTAAATTAAAAAATTAACAAAAAAATATTAAAAAGAAATCGGAAGAATAAAATTACTAGCATTTTTTCGCATTTCAGTGCATATTTTTTAGTAGTTATTCGTACTAAGCCAATAACAATAAAAATAATTAAAGTTATGCGCGTATTCCATTTCTCATTGCCACCAAATTTTATTTTTACTTTCTATGTATAAAAATGTAATTACAAAAATCAAGTTAGAAATTGAAGGAAATAAAGAATTTGGCCGGCTGATTCAACTGATTTGCGAACAATTAAATTTAAGATACTATTTCTGCCTTGACCAGGACACCAATAAGTTAAGTAACCGCATTTGCATTGAAAATCAATTCAAGAAATGCGCAAAAATATCATTCAATACAAACAAATTTACAATTGTACCGATTAATGAGCTTGAATGCTGTATATTTCTAGATAAATAATAGAAAATCGTTTAATTCAGGCAATTAATCAGCGATAAACCGTTTATAATATATTCGAGAGATCGGTTTCTTAAAAATGTGTATAAGCACATTTCCATTTAACTTCAATTAACATTTTTTCAAACAAGGCTCAAATAATGAAAACCAGAAAGAGATGATCGAATTAAACACACTAAACATACCTTTCAGAGTTGTATTGAAATAAGAAATTTAACATGTGAAACAAAAACAACACTACGGCTTGTTAACTCTCTAAAGGTTTTGTTTTGCCATTGGCATAATAAATGAGCTGGAAAATATCCTCCTCGAGTAGAAAATGAGCCTTACTATGACAGCGATGTTCATAACACTAACGTCTTGGTGCTTGAGGTAGATACGGCAGAGAGTCTCAAATAAAAATTGCCTCAAGTTTTAACAAGCAGCTAGCAAGTGTCCAAAGGCATAAAATGAATCAGAAGGTTTGGTAAAACAAATTGAAATTTTAGAGAATCCAACCAACAAGTGTTAGATGATAGCACACTTATGGCGTTAATTTTTTTAGGATTGCATTTTGTTCAAAATAAGGAATAATTCAGACTCGCTCAAAATTGAATGGGTTATGTATTTAATGTTTACTTGATGTATTTCTTTTTTTCTAAATTTGAATATATTAATATTTAATATTGGTCTCAATCAATGATTAAAAATAATTATACTTGTAGTTGCATTTGCTTCGGTACTAAATATGTGCATTATATGTATATTTGTACTTGAAGTATAAAATATTTTGTATGCGTGTCACATTTTTCGTTTATTTCTTTTTTGTTCTTGAAAATACCCATAAATACATACATGAATTACAACAAATTGTTCCTCTTTGCTATAATATACTAAATATAATCTAACGATTACATATGGAATTTTGTTTTCCGATCTTAAAAACCCCGGGATCAATAAAATGTGAAAAATGTACATCCCTAGTATATATGGATATATGTTTGGAGTAGGGTGATTGACTCGGTTTTTTCAAACATTATTGTACGGTTTTTTTTTGATATCTTGATTTTTCGAATATCAAATAAATCGGTTTTTTAATCTTTAAATCCGGTTTTTACCTTGGCCTTTGATAAATAATAGAAATACGGCAGCACAACGACTAATTTTAAATACATTATATTTTTATTGAAACGACAGTCATAAAGTGCTTATAAATAAAATAAGATCATAATTTATATTTGAAAACAAATTAATTTGCAGAAAAAATGCAGCAAATGTATTTAAAAGATTAGATACATTTAGACAAATAAAAAAATGTAAAACGCTTTACTGACAGTAAGTTCTTCTGAATTCGGAAATACATACTTATATATGAGTTAAAGATTATTCCCATTCCTCGCTTTTTTCGTTTTCATATTTTGTGTGTCTTAATTTTAGTGACCTGTTTATCACCTGATCACAATTGAGAGACTTTGTTTTGAGAGTAGAGGACTTGAGACCAATTAATTCCAACTCATCTTTAATTGTGTATTACCTGTATTAGAGACTGATACTGCCTACTATATTCAAAAGATTTCTTTCATAGAAATAATTGCATGTATGTACATTGATGTAGATTTTTCTTACATGAAACAAAAACCATTGCCATTTTAATTTTTAATTTTTAAAGTAACATTTCAGTACGTTCTTAGTTTGCAACCTCTTCCGTGTACTATTTGTGAAGTTCTTTTGAACTTTGACAAAACCATGCATATTAAAATTACCAACTTTCAGAAAAGCAATAAAATATTGTTTAGTATTAAAACAAAAATGGAGAAGCCGATTAAAATATAATATAGAAAAATCATTTACATTCTTCATTTTAAAACTTCATTAAAATATGAACTGACTTTGAATTGTGTTTAATAATGATGAACAATAGACCACAACAATTTCCTGACGGTTTCGTGTCGTTAAATGTACCAAAAAAGTATAATTAAATTTTCTCGTACATCGCTAGTAGGTATAAGAGTAGTAGAATGTCTCAACTAATTTTTTCGCTATTGACTGCCAGAAACGAAACGCTTCTTTTAAAAATGCTGGTAGGAATGCTTATACTCGTACATTGGTATGTTTGCTTCATGTAGTTATAAAAGAAAAATATGAATTGTGTTTTTATGTATCTAGATATACGAGTATCTGGAGTTTTTTTTAATGTGCATTTACAGGTGCTATGCTATTGAGATGAACTTTCAAGCGCAAAATTCGTTAGTAGCCAATTGAAAAAAAAAATTGATTCCGCAAAGGATTTGTGGTCAAAATCTTAGACTCAAAATTTTGCATTGAAAAGTTAATAATTGCCTAATAAACGAAATACAGAAAGGTATGTACAAGACGTATAAAAACATGAGTTCATTGCATACAGATTTATATATGTATGTAAATATATATATTTATATCTTGGGCTGTGAAAAATCGCCACAATAAAATAATGAATATATTGGATAGGTATCTTCATGAAAAGTATAGGTCACGCGGCGATGTGTTGTGGTTAGCATTCTTAATTGAACATAAAGAAACAAATGATATTCTTTAAGAAGCATGTCATAGTAAGAAGCAGAGCAGAGTCTATACATACATATGTATTTAATATTAAAAGTGTACACGTTAGCGTTTAAAGTGGAAAAGGGAGGAACTATTTCATTCAAAAGACATCGATTGAGTTTTAAACGCTAGGTAGTAGGTATGTATATATGTATGTATGTAGATGTAAGTAATAAAATTTATGTTTATGAAATATTCGAAAAAACGGGTAAGTTTATGCAAAATTGTATACATAAATACTATATGTATATTAAGTTTCAAGAAAATAGATAATTTATGTAGTAGTGGGTAGTAGTCATATATAGAAATTAGTCTAGCAAAATGCATAGCTCTAAGTTTATTTTCATTATTTTGGTTATTTAGAAATAAATAATGGTACTTAAAGCGACCATTGAACACTTATATACCGGCTGATCGTCGGCTGACGGACTAGGAATACGTTCGTCGTCTTCTATGTGGCGCTTTTTCCGCTGGAACCATATTCGCGATATTAACGATGAAATTTTGCGTACGCGTATTCAGTGCAGTCGATAATTTTTGTAATTTGGCGCGTTTGTGTATTTTGGTTTTTGATTCGTTTATTGTTTCAGTAGTATGACGGTAGATATAAAATGTGTTTGTGATAAAAGAACACACAAAATATTTTGCAATTAATTCAACGCTGTACTGGGTAGTAAACCAAAATATTAATTTATGAAACTCTACATATTGAATGTAAAAAAGTGAAATTTGAAAAAAATATAAACTTTTCGTTGGATTTGTAAAATCAAAATAGTCCGCAAATGAGTTACGCATATTTAAAATTTAATAGTTTGCATCACGCTAGTGGTCAGATCATACTTTATTTTATTCAAAATGACATTGTTTGACACTTTTGTATTATTTTTAACAGCTTACGAGTCCACTTACAAGCTATAACCATATAAATCCAAGTTTAAGACTTTATGCGAAACTTAATATTAAATACGTTTCCATCCAATTTTCAAAAATTTTTTAAGAAGTGATAAAGTTTTTTATAGCGCTGAAAACCTGCATATTTGTAAAAAACTACATAACTCCCGAAAAGTAAGTTTTATATTTGGATCAAATCAGTTGATTTTTTTTTTTTTTTTTCAACAAAGTTTGAATCTTGGGTGAAAATAGTTTCTAATATCCTACGGATAATAATAAATTATTTTCATTTTTCTTATTCCATCTTATATCTTAGATATATAATCAAATTCAGTCAGTAACAGGCTTTTAACTCAGTTTTATTTCTTATTTGGACATAAAAAATATGCAGTAATCAATTTGGACAATACATTTCTTAAAACACACTCTATTCAAAAACAAGTGGTTTTTTTCAAATTTCAGTTTTTCTTAAACGGAAACTCTGTGCATTCCAAAGTATGTTTCTCAAATAACTTTTGCTATGGTCATTAAATATTTAACATATGTTATATGTAATAACCTACATAAATATATAATATCTGCAACAGTCTAAAAACAATAAAAACTTCAATCCCTACTGGTACATCAATAGAAATGGTGACTATTTATAAAATAAATTCAAATATTAAACTTTATATGGAGTTGAAATAAGAAACTCATAACTAAAATATTCATATATGTTGTATAACACATATGTTTGTTAATACCTCCTTCCAATTCTGCATTTTTAAACGTTTTTACACATTTTACATACAAACAAGTGAAAAGAAATGATTTGCATTATAAACTTATCAATAATAATTCAGCTTACTTAATTTTATTTGTTTGTTATTTTTTTAGAAACATTCTTAAATGAAACATGTGCATGTCTGTAAGTATGTTGTTTAGTGAGTAGGGGTAGAGTACCTACAGTGATTAACATATGGCAACTGGTGACTTAAGACTTAAAACTAAATTTTGCTTATAGTTTTTTGATCGAAGCTGTGCTTTTTGAATTTCAATTTCTACCCAAAAACACTTCAATGCTTAAATAGCATGCATTAGGCAGGGTTGTATGTATTTGTCATCACTATTAGTGTGGATTGCCATTTTAGTAATTTGTTAGCAGCTTTCGCAAACGCTTAATAAATAAATAAGAAAAATTTCTCAATCTATTTGACATACAAACATATACATTTTTTCAACATTTTCCAAGTCCGTGCAAGGTTTGGAAGATCCTTCAGCTTTCGGCCTTTTTATAAACATTAACAGCATTCGGATTTTTCGAAAAATTGTCATTAGGTCTCTTGCTTATAAATTAAGATAAAAACTAGTATGAACGTAAATATTTTCAAACAGCAAAGAAGTATTCGTATTGAACATATGTATATTATGCTGGTTAAAAACAAAACACAAAACTATAGAAATAGGCCTTAAATAAGAGATAGTGAGATAGAGATAATGAGATAACATAGAATATAAGCAAATTGTTTTAAGCTTATTGTAGAAGTGAACAAGTATCTCTCAAATTGGATTCTGTTATTGAAAATTTTCATGTGACAAGGTTTAAAATTGGTCTTTTAAAATTAATTTATCTACGTTTTATTTTAGCAAGGCTTCTTACAAATTGTAACCCCTACTCCTTCAAATTTAATAATTTGTCACACGTAAGTGCAAGATTAGCATAAAACTATAAAAGGGTATACCTAAAATTATAAGTATCCTTTTTTCATATAAAGGCAGGTGAATGGGCCCAAAACGAGAAGGCCACCGATCCCGATTTTCACAAGAAAAATTTGTTCAGCGATGAAGCTCACCTTAGGATGAATAGGTACGTTAATAAAAAAAAATTTTGCATTTGGAGTGATGATAATCCACAAGCACTTGTTGATATGCCGTTAATAATATACTAATGATTTGGCGCTATATACACTTTATAGCTCAGTGTTTGGCCGAGGTTCTCCTACCATTTGTGGTGTGCGTCTTTTTAAGTTGTACCAAAAATGAAGAGACCTACTGTTTTGTGCCGACTCCGAACGGCAGATGTATTTTATGAGAAGCTTTTTCATGGCAGAAATACCTTCTGAGGTTTGCCATTGCCTGCTGATGGGTGACCGGGAATCATTGGTCCATAATTCTCCAAAAATTAAATCATAATGTTACAGTCAATGAGGAAAAGCCAAGACTAATAAGGTTTACATGCTTGAATTGGAGGATGTTGATGTGGACGGCCTTTCGTTCCACCACGACGGCGCTATATGCCATAGAGCCAACGAAACAATCAATTTATTAAAGAAAACTTTTGGTGAGCGAATTATCACGCGTCGTGGGCCTGTGGCGTGGCCTCTAAGATCGTGCGATTTAACACCGCTGGACTATTTTTTGTGGGGTTATGTGAAGTCGCTTGTCTATGCAGATAAGCCCGAGACGATTGCTGCAAAAAGTGGTCAAAAATTGGGCCTATCGGCTCGAGCCAGTCGCGGTGGTCACTTGCCCGAAATCATTTTTAAAACGTAATGGCAAATCCGAATATTTATAATAAAGCTAAATTCTTGGCCATATCATTAAATTATATACCTTTTATTCCTTCTTAAAAACCACATGCCTACAAAAAACATCCTTTACTATATCAGTAGTCCCTACGACTAGTACACGGATCTTATAGACGCTTTGAGCAGACAATTTGACTGATGATATGGAATTGCTAATTATTTATAACATGATTATGAGATTAACAAGTAATGTTTTTTCAAATACATCAATTACATAATTGAAATTCAAAAGGCACACGCTTGCAGCTATACAGCTACATATATAAAAAAAAATTGTTCATACAATCGTTACGTTAATAAAAATGTTCAGAAACTAAAATGACCTAAAAATATATCTCTTCGAATTGTTCTTTACTATAAATTTTTGTAATAATAGTGCTCGCTAATTTCCATACTTGTGTTTGCTAAGGTTTCTTATTTACAATTTAGTTCTTAAAGGACCCCAAATTACCAACACAATGCGCAAATGTATGTACGAGTTTAAGTACATTTCATACAAATGTGTTGGCAATCCATTTCCATATGCTTAAATATATGCATGTATGTATGTATGTACAAGAATGTCCATAGCTACTGTGATAATAAACGCGCCAATTTTTAATTATAGTACATAGGTTTTTAAGACTATACATAAATGAAATGCAAAAACTTACCGGCATGCCGGAATCAATTTGTCCAAACCGCGTCGTACGCCAAGACTCCAAGATCAAAAGACTAGCGTACACTTTACCAACCGACAATTTGCCCTTATTCAGTTGGTCTATGGGTGGTACAAGCAAATCCAACATTTTCTTCGCTTGCAAAGGCCATATATTCGTTATGGTTTCCCTAAGTTCCATATCCGCTTGATCCATTTCTTCCGCTGTAAGTAAGATGAGAACGCGGATTAAGAACAGAAGACAGTTATTTTTATATTTACTATGGTTAAATGAGATCGCAGCCAATTTCTATTTGGAAAATTTGGAACAATTAACTAGCTTTTGAATTGCCAAGAAACTGTGTCTGATAAGTTGTGGAGAAATAATAATCTCCAAAGTAGCAGCTATAATTTATATTGCTTTGCAATTGTTCCAAATAAGATAATGCGGGAAAAAACTGTTTTTTTTATGTGTACTTACCAGATCTCATTTTTATACTCAGATTTTCGCGTATCAACGCAAATAGCGTCGTCGTAAATTGTACTCTCATTTCGTCATCCAAAGGCATATTCATTCGTATTAGCTTCTTGTAGGCGAGGCGATTGGGACATTTGTTACCGAACCCCAACGGAGGATCCATATTTTTCAACATATCATACATTTCCGTATAATGTATTCTACCACTAAGATTTCACGGTTTCAATTGATTTTTGAATTTTTTATATGAGTTTCCAATTTGAAATCAAGTTGTATAGATTCGGATTTTTGGTCGGTTTTTGATATTTTGGTAATGTTTTTGTAAAAAGCGTATATGTAAATAATTAAGAAAAAACATTAATTTCCTGGAAGTTCTCATTTAATTTGTGAATCACACAACGTTACAAATACGAATACAACAAATTTACAAAAAGCAAACAAATGGGAATACTTAGCGGAACAAACAGAGACAAATAACTGAAAATATACTACAACGCGATTGATAAAAGCTGTATAATTATATAAGGATATAAAAGCATAATGGAATACGAATCAGCGGTGGAATGTTAAAAACTTGAAACACTTAGAAATAAACACATTAAATATAAAAAAATATTGCAAGTGTATTTGTTAGCTAGTTGCAGCTTGGATAATATTTTTGCAAAATTTGTAATCTCTTTCTAGCCGCGTTGTAAATGATGCTTACAACCAAAATTATACATGTTACCACAGGTTTGATGAATATGATTAAAAATCAATAAAAATATACTTCTGTATTTTATGAATAAGTCCTTTGCTTCGAAAACTTAAGACATTCTGAAGCGGCGTTAAAGCATTAAAATATCTTAACTCGAACATTTTAATATATCGATTAATTATGATTTGCTGAGCGAGTAAATCGTTCGTAGCTTTCATGTAAATGGTAAGCTTTACTGCCATAAAATGAATACGAAAATAAATTTGCAATTAAAATTGTATGTAGAATTATAGAAAATTTATGAATATAGTAATTAAAAACAACACAAATACGAATAAAGTAATATAACAGGAATTAGTGAATTCCTGTAAAAATAAATAAACTGTAGTGCTTTAAGTCAGCATTGAAAACAACGTGTATTCTTTTTGACAACGTCTTATCACACTGATAGTTTTTCGATCACTATTTTCCAATATGAAACAAATACGAACAAATAATAATCATTTAATATAGTACAGAGCCCTTATACATGTGTTAACAAAAGACAATTAATTATGTTTGTTGGTATACTAAATGAGAATGTTGTGATTGATGCCGTTGTACCCAACTTATGTTCTCATTTAAACTACAACTTCAAATCATCTCTTACGTTACAAATTAAGGAAAAGTTAAGACAAGCATGGAGGCACACGTAGTCTGAAACAAGGAATTACGTTATGATACGACTGTCGGATATACTTTGCTTTTTTTTAATTTAACCATCCCTTGCGGTTTCTAAAAAACAAAATCTTTAGAATATCATATTATAATTGCCTACTCGATATTTTTCGTTTGTTTTCGTATTTACAGGAGTTTAGAATTGGCAATGAAAATTTATTTCCCTTTCCTTGCCAAACAATTGGACATACTACTGGTAGGAATGTCCATGTGCCGAGATCCTTACATAAACAATGAAACAAAAGTTGATGAAGCTAACTGCTATCTGCTGGCCCTTCGATATATATATTTTGGTCCGATGTTTGTAAATACCAGATGGATAAGAATTATACCCTTCAAAAAGTATACCGAAATAATCAGAATGATGACCTGAGTTAAGTCAGCCATGTTTGTCTGTCTGTCCGTTTGTTTGAACGCAAAATTGTAAATTTTTGAGCTATTTGAATGAAACTTGGCACGAAACTCCCTCCATTTAAAGGCTTGAATATAGTTCTCAAGAAAAATCACACGAAATATTTTTCATTATTTCTGTTGCTTGGAAAAGTACCTTGCCGTTGCTGAAAATTTTCTTGAAGAAATAAATATAAGAGCATTTTTTTCTTGAGCGCTTTAGACGGATTTAAGAAATTTTTCTAGAAAAAAATTTCTTTTTCATTTCTTGTGTGTCATTTTATATGAATTTGTCGATTTTCTTGAGAGCTGTGTCCTAAGCTTAAGCAGCTAAATCGTGAAATTTTACACAAATAAGAGCTTTTATAACTATTATTTTAGCGGTGCAAATAATTAAGATTGAGATATATCATCCTTTACTAAGGAATATAGACTGCTTTCATTAAAAATTAATACAGCGTGGATTTATAACGATTGCGACCCCATGTACAATTGAAAGTTTTTGCACAAAATTATAGATTAAACGTAAAAATCTTCATTGTGGAGTTTAGCAATATACTATGTGCAAGTAGATAAAAATTACAACTTGTTGAAGACAACAGTTAATGTTAATATATGTACATACATACGAGTACATAAAAATTTAATGAAAAAAAATAGCTTTCAACACACTGAGAAATTAGAAAAAGCATGTTTTACGTAAAAACCTCTAATTGAATGTGTACGAGTATATATGAAATTCAAATAATCTTACAAGTTATAAAGGAATTTACTTACAAAACCTAAATGAAATGCACTCACAACATCGTTAACAAAAACACAGACGCAAAAGAACTAAACATTAAGATGCACAAATAATTTGATAAACTTTTCTTGTGAATTTAAATTGTGAACTATACAGAAAACAATCAATAAAAATAAATATATTTTTTATATTAAATTGATAATTACGTCGCATTTGGATCATATTCAGCCCATATACGAACGAACTCGTCCAAATGATGGGCACCCAATATACTGGAGTCTCTTGTGAGATAATCGAAATTATCCATAATAACGGCAACGAATAAATTCAACATGAGAAATGAGCAAAAGAATATGAACGATACAAAATAAGCATATGCCAGCGTTGAACCGCAAGTTTCGTCGCCTTTTTCGGCTGCTTCATCGCATGGCCTCCCCTTAAGGCACGCCAGCATAATGTTCGGCCACGCCTCGCCAGTTGCACATCTATAAAGATTTTTTCAGAAAGCGTTAAATTATGATTGCAATAATAAACATTTATTTATGTACGACTATATCTACATATATACATATGTATGTATCTACATGTATTTATGTTTATTCGGGTTTCTATTTTGCTAGTAATACATTAATTACTTAATTGTATACGAGTAGAAGCAAAATATTATATTTATTTTTTTTTGTTTTTTTTTTCTTTAAATACTTAACTTTTAATTTACTGGGTCGTGTTTATGTGTATCTACTTCATAGTTTAAAAACGCTGCTAATTAAAGTAAGTAACACAAATCTATGGCTGCTACTAGTGTTTGAAAATACTAAGCTAGTTAGTTACTGAGCTAATGACATTTTACGTATCCTTTTAACTACTTTTAAATACGAGTATTTTTAATTCATGAATTTGACTTACCAATAAAAACACTATATAAAACCAGGTAAATGCTTTTTTCCCATACTTCTATACTTTATAAAGATATCTTATAATAAAAACTTAGTTAAATATTTTCTTTGTAGAATATGCGCTCCATTTAAATATGACATCAAAAATGCTGCTTATTTAAAAAATTATTAACTAAAATAATTGCGATGGTACACTAATCGGAATATATAATTAAAGAAAAGCTGTGTTGTCAACAAATACTCGTATAAAGGAATTTAAATTTTCTACAATTTTGAAGCGCACACGGGAAATAAATGTTACTGTAATATTTTTTCATTTTGAAATCGATTAAGACTTAATAGTGACGCCAGGGCTTTTAAGTTGGACTTGTATTTTTTATTCTTCGGTTACATAAAAATATTTCCATTACAAATCTTCAATAAATAAATTGTGTTTTCTCCATTAATTATATAAATCCCGACGGCACCAATATACATATAAAGTATTAATCATAACTTTTTTATAAAAAGTCTATTTCTCATTTCCATTCCAAATACAGATTTTATGCAATCTGTCAGACGTTGCTAAATATATCTAACAGAAATTGAATTAACTTTTTTGTAAATTTTTCAGACTAAGTTTGAAGGAATAAATATATGTATGAAATAGGATCTTTCTTTATCATGACAAAAAAACATAAACATATAAATTAATATATAATTGTATATAATTTCCGATCGGAATAATTCGGAAAAGTCACTACGAAAATTTAATAGCAAACGAGTATTTAAAATTACTAGTTAAGGAGCCGCTGTGGTCGAGTTGGTAGAGCTGCGTGCTGTAACTTGATATGCCGGTGAGTTCGAGGTTCGAATCTCAGTCAGGGCAATGGCAAACCACCGAGGGTATTTCTGCCATGATAAAGCTTCTCATTAAATACATCTGCCGTTCGAAGTCGGCACAAAACTGTAGGTCCCTCCAATTGTGATATAATATAAAGACGCACACCACAAATAGTAGGAGAAGCTCGGCCAAACACTGAGCTATATAGTGTACGCGCCAAAATTATATTATTTATAGTTAAGGAGCTTGGCAAATAAACTAAATTAAATCGTTTTGTATTCAAGTTCAAATAAGAGATCAGCAATTTTAAGAGAAGGCAATGTCTTAATTGTTATTCATACGTCTCTGAATTACTTTCCGATCAAAAATAATTACTAATATTGATTAAAAAACTTAAAATTACATAAAACTTGTTAAATATATATTTTCTTCTGAATAATTTTAAAAATTTAATAATTGATATACATATGTATATTAGAGCCACTTTGATAAGTTTAAAATCTTTAGTCATTGGCAATAGCCGTCTAAGTCAAATTAATCTAAAGTAATTTAACCTATGTTTTGTAGAGATTAAGTGAAATACAAATCGCTTTCTTCAAGTTTCCTTGAGCTAAACAAAACTTGGTAAAAATTTAATTATTTGAGGCACTTCACATTCAATTATAGCGCAGTTACCCACGAACGTGTACGTAGCATAGCGTAAACGGCGGTAGAATCTCATTTTTACAAAAACTCATTACCGTAGCCTTAGCGTAGAAATCAGCTGTTCTCTCAACTCGCTTCTTTTTGGTTAATTTGTTTTGTTCGCTCACTTTTATACAATGTTGCCTTTTATATATACATATGTTTTTGTATAAAATTACAATTTTAGTTAACATTTTTATAATGTAAATGATCGAATCGAAATGCTGACCTATTTAAATAATATATTATGCTATAATCTGCTATATTCGGTAGTATTTTTCTAATAATTTAAGAATATTTCAAGAATTTGGAAACTAACTTTTTAATGATTTCAAAAAGTACGCGGTGGCAACCTTGAACGTGAATTATGAGAGAGAGAACAATCAGCTGATACGTCTCTACGGAAAAAATCAAATTCGTTTGGTGGTGAGTTTTCATTAACAAAGCGCTCTCATAAGATAGGACGTGTCAGCTGACAAATATAGGTTTTGATCAAAGAAAAAAAGTACCCTACAATAACAATATTTGTATTCGAAATACCTTTAATACCTTTGTAAACAATTTTCCACGCAAATTGAATTTCAAAAAAGAAAATGTACTAAATAGATTAAGCGCACATAACTACAGATAGTCATATTATATCTAATATATATCCACCATTGCCGATAGTTTTGTATGCTCAGTATTCTCTCTTACACCAACCTTAGATAAATATAAGCACATCTTAAAAATTATTTTTAAAAAGATCGATAGATTGAGTTCAAAGCTTAGTACCAGAAACTCCTTTGCTAATGTTGTAGTGTTCGTACGAGTTTCACTTTCAGAAAGTTATGCGCATAATGTAGGTCACTATTTTCCAGCACACTAACTGTGCTTTACAAAATCTTTACCATCGCCGCGCAAAAAAGAATATTTATAATGTATTTAATACTATATGTATTTTTATTTGCAACACGAAGCCTTATACAATTTGGCGTTAAGATATTGTGGCTTTTTTTTTATCAGAATTACTCGTATACAAACAAATTCAATTCAAATAATATATATTTTCTTTCTTGAAAAAGATTCATTGAGAAAAAGTACAAGAAATATATGTATTTATGAAAAGTTAACTTCTAGTACACTTTTACTTGTTAAAATAGTACATTTTTTAAGCATGTCCACCTGCGTGAAGTATTATTATTTTTTGTTTGTGCGCCTATCCTTCATCATTTCCATACAACTCCTCTATAGGAGGCACTCGTGAATAAATGAACTCCTTCAATTTCGCTGGTTTCAACTGATGTAGTCCTAAAAACTGTAGCGATCCACATCTCCGCTGACAGATTCGAAGATTTCAAGTAGTTAAAAACATTTTCTTTAATTAGGTAACTCGAGCTCACTCGGCCAAAAAGTCGATATGTTACCATAGTTAAGGTATTTGGAAATTTCAACTAAGTAACTGAAACAATGGCAAAATGCTTTCCCTTGACACACCAGTGAAAATGGACTTGTGTATTTCCATTTTTCCTTCCATAGTTTGCTCACCGTTAAAGTCTCCAAATTGATGCAAAGAATTATTTAAGAAGAATCTATCGATATATATCTATTATATTTTATCATATGGGCTTTAAGAGGCAGTCTTTAAGTCCAAGGTTAATTATATTTTAGTAAAGTTTAAACTCGGTGATCAACTTAAACAGCCTTCGTTGTATAGTTAAACGAAGAGCAAGGGTATTTTAACTTCGTTTAGATATTCTAAGTATACACTATGAACTTTAAAAAAAAAACTATAACAAAATAAAGTAAATACCAAAAATGATTTAGCAAATACCTGATTTTATAAAGCACACATTTTCTATCTCCTGGTTTATTATTTAATTGAACTGAAAACCTTGTATGCTCTATTAATTTACTTTTCCTCAAAAAACGACTGATTCAATATATTTCTCACAAATACATATACATGTCTATGCACATGAGTATAATACTAGATAAGCTATGTATGTAGGTATTTATCTATGCCCATTAATATTTTGTATATTCAGTGGCCGGCAAGAATAATTTTCAGATAATAGTAAGATTATTTGTACTTAGCTGTATTAACAGTGTGATATTACTTTATGCATATTTATTAATCATTGAGCATATTTAACAAAAATTAGTGCACTAAGAAACTATTAACCGGGAACTGTAGGGTTAAATTCATGAAAAATTGCAAGCACAAGAAAAACTTTAAAAATAATAACACGTTTCTAAATGAGCTTGTGTATATAGAATGCGATATAGTTTTGTGTGTGTTTCTTCAAAAAGAAAAATCCATATACTATAAACTAGATTTGTATATACATATATGGACATAAAGAACAAAAACATATATCAAATTTCTGGACAAAATCCCAAGGTGACAGCAATAGCTCCATGCGTAATATTTTTAATTATAAATGAATGGATTGTGCTGCTTAAGGCGCAACCAGTCGAAGGTCCGAGGCATTTACAAGTATTAATGTATCCAAAAGAACAAAAGAACTCAACATTTATCAATTATCATATTTTGTATGACACAGTTTTTAACGGTAAGCATTGCTACAGAATATGCTGTTAAAAAATTACTATGATATATGTATCCATGCATGTATGTATATATGAGTGCTAATAAGTTAAGGTAGCCTAAGTGACTTCGGATAAGTTTTCCACAAAAATTGTGTTAAGTTTCCATTAAAAGGTCATCTGAAACTACAACTTCAGCTAATTTATTATCAAAATATTGTTTGGGATCCCAATTAAATATTGTTTCAAAGAGAAAATGGTATTTAAACAGTATTTACTTTGCCAGTGTTTATCACGATAGAAATAAATAATGAGGACCAATATTTAGAGGCACGATCGATTCCAAACATTCTTTGGAAGCTCAGGGCATTTTAAAATTACTCTTTTATTATTTACTCTATTTACTAGTAACGTTTTTATGTTCGCGGAATGAGAGAGTATATATATAAATATGGCTAACTTCTAAGTCCCGACGAGAAAATTTACTCATTCGTAGTACAAATAACATTTTTTTTTAGTTTGGTCTCTTGTCTTTGAACTATTGAGGAGAAAGTGAGAAAAACGGAGAAAATGAAGCACCGGGCTACTATACAATTGCATAACTTAATGTTAGTTTGTGAGTACTCTTACGCTGGTAAAACCATGCCTTTGTTGACAGAGTCAGAGTAGAGTAGGCAAGCAATCATTTGAAGATTACTCACAGTCAGGAAGTGAAATCGACGTGAGCAGTCTCGATATTATTCAAAATGGTGAAAAAGGTTGCGGAAATGATTTCAGTATTCGATACTAACATTTTAAAATTTATTCACTAATAGATTGGTTTTATTAAGCACTGAGAAATATGGGAGCCAAAAATACGCAATAGTCGCTCACTAGAGTCGTGTTGCGTTAGCTATCCGGATCCTGGCTATCAGTTATTATTAGTTATTCCAAAAAATTTTGAAGTGGATTTCATATTTATATTTATGAATACTCATCATTGCAAGACTATGGAGGTTATGGAGATTCCCCCTCTCTCTCTCTGTGTCTCCATTCCCAACAACGTTATGTGTCGAATATTGAGAAAGACAAATAAATTAGTCTTTTTATTTTCACGCCTTATCCTCTATTGTGAGATCTTCAAATTTGTGCTTGGTATAAAAAGTGTGAAAATCGTTATTAAGACCCTGGACATCCAAAGCATGTAATGCCGTAGGTAGTCTTGTATACTTATTAACGAACTCGGCTCTGTCGAGCAAAAGATCTCCGCATATACATACTTATGTATACATTATTGCTATATCTGTTTTGCTGATATTTTAGTCAATTATTAGTGAATTTATAGAATATAGTTCGGCATTGCTAGAGTGTAAAAACCCTATTTTACCTTTAATCAGAGATCTTTGGGATTTTGTCCACTAACTACATAAATGCCTAGATGTTGGAACATACATACGAGTATATGATATGTGGGTAAATATAGTTGGATTAATCATATGAGAATATGTGTTCTCCTAGCTATAGCTAACTTTTAAAGTTTGTAATTAGAAAACGTTCACTCTTTCACACTAAATTTCAAATATGTTTGTTTATCTGAAAGTATATAAGTAGTGTTGCTAGAAATTTTCTAGAGGCGCTAAGGATCGCATAAGTTTATTAAAAATTTTGTATTGCTTATATTGTTCATTATATTTCTTTTTTTATCGGTAAAACGTTTAGAAAAGAAAGAGTCCAGTGAAACCAGATTTACGTACCTGAATAGCAACATGACGCCTTGTATAAATGATTGGAAGTTGTTGTGCCTAGTAATGGTATTTTCCATTGTATCTAGTTTGATATTCCCAAATACCTATGCATGTAGCGAATGTGATTTAATTTTAATTATAAATCAGTTTTTGCTCTGCTATTGATTTTTCTTTTAAATGTTTGGCATTTTTTATTAATTTTTTTTTTGTACATTTTGGTTTTTGAAGAAGAAAGAAAATAAAACTCAGTTGTGGTACGAATGCTGGAAAATTATGATTAAACTAAAAAATAAAACAATACATAATAAACAAACGAAATTAAAATAACGAACACAAATACACACATATTCGAATTTTCGCTAATATCGTTAAAAATTTCGGTTTTTAATAAAAAAAAATTAAATACAAACATAGTACTTATTTGGTTTTGTGATGGCAACTGTTTTTAATGTGTCTGTATATATGTATGTATATATGTAGGTCGATTCATAGTATGAGTAATAAAATAATTAAGAAAATATTCAAAGCCTTCTACTGAATCAAACTACGAAACTTTTCACAATAAGTACTTTTTCGGTGGGAAGTGGAATTACTCAACTTAAAACCGGGTGAATAGTGGAGGACGTGAATGCGGTAATCACAATTTGTGTTTACGTTCGTGACACAGCCCTTGTGAGAAATTTAAACGGCATTTATGTGTATAATTTCAACACTTAGTACAAATTTTCATTGCGGTTTTAGCTTTTGTGTTGAAAGGAGTTTAGGAAATTTTAACTTTTACAAACAGTTTAAAGGGTAACTAGAAATTCGGGTTGTGTGTGTGTGTATGTGAAAATTCAAGTAGTGAAATATCTTCAACGAACGCCTTAAAAACTGGTGATAACTGTTAATTTTGTTTAAATTTTAATTTTCATTTATTTTGGTTATAGTGTCGTGTCAATAAAATTTTGGTTAGATATCACATTGTCCGTTTCGAATATACTAAATGTGTACGTACATATGTACGTAAAAGTAAATGTATGTATGTAAAAGAATTTACTCTTCAAAACGTTTAAATATTGTTTTGTTTTGATGTGAAAGAGTATTTTTGTAATTTGTTTATT
>CAXASM010000055.1:0-33584 GCA_963971545.1 Philophylla caesio
TTTTCACCAAATTTTGTGACGATATCTTACACCGTTATTGAGATAAAAAAATTTTTTCCTAAGTTGGCGTGGCAAAGCCAATTTTGCAAAATTTCATAAATACCTAATTTCTTAGTTCGAAATCGCTCCAAATACCAAATTTCACTTAATTTGCTTTAATGGATACCGAAAAATCGTAGTTTTGGCATTTTTCAAAAATTTCCGTTATATGGGAGGTGGGCGTGGTTATTGACCGATCTTGACCATTTTCAATACCAACCTACCCTGTCTAAAGAGCAATCTATGTATGTACCAAATTTCATTGAGATATCTCAATTTTTACTCAAGGTATTGTAGCCACGGACAGACGGACGGACAGACGGACGGACAGACAGTCAGGGCTAAATCGATTTCTCTTTTCATTCTGATCACTTTAGTATATATATGTCTATATCTATCTCGATTATTTTTTGCTGTTACAAACAACCGTTATGCGAACAAAGTTATAATACCCTTGTGTACAAGTACGCTCGGGTATAAAAAGGCTGTCTTCGGCTATGCCGTAGGCTTTATACCTTTCATGAAGGTAATAATTGTATGGGAGCCATATGCTATATTTATTCGATATTAATGATTTGACTGCTATAATAGTCCCAATAATAATTAATATTTGTACGAAATTTCTTAGCTGATTAAATTAAGTTGTTATGGCCCAAAATGCAATATCTGAACTATCGGTTGTATGGCAGATATATGTTATATTTATCCGATCTTTATGATTTCCACCGCTAAAATAGCACTCGTAATAACTATTATTTGTGCAATATTTCAAGACTTTAGCTGCTTAAATGGAGGGATTTTCGCTTCTTGTATAGAGCTGAAAATAGCGGACCTTCTTGCAAAATTTGAAGCTTCTAGCTACTTAAGTGAAGGAGTTATGAAGCAAAATGCAATATCTGAACTATCGGTTGTATGGCAGCTATATGTTATACTTCTTTGATATACTCGTATATGACTTTCACTGTTTATATAGAGCTTAGAATAGCGGACCTTCTTGCAAAATGTCAAGCTTGTTGCTGCTTAATTGAGGGAGTTATGGAGCAAAATATAATATCTGAACAATCGGCTCCTATATTCGATCTGGCCGGTTCCGACAAATTTCTAATAACTTTAGGTACCTAATTGCCAAGTTTCATTCAAGTAGCTCAAAAACTGAGGGACTAGTTTGCATTCAAACAGACAAACAGTAGGACAGACGGACGGACATGGCTAAATCGACTCAGCTCATCATCCTGATTATTTCGGTATACTTTTTGTTGGGTCTAACTCTTATCCATCTGGTACTTACAAACACCGGACCAAACTTAATATGCCATTTCTATGAAATGTATAAAAATCTGGCAACCCCATATATAAATGTATTTCTCTGAATGATGAATTATATGAAAATCTGAAAAACTTTAGTTGAATAACTTGAATGTTATATCTTACCATGACTTTTGTTTACTTTAGTATGATTTTAATATAAACTTCTTAGTTATAACTTAATCTCTTATAAACTGTTGTATTAAAAAGGCTTAAGTTTTATGTGCTGATCTTAGAATTAAATAAATTGAAAATGAGATTAGACTGCCATGCTTAATATTACGAGCGCGGAAAATTAAAATTTAAACTAATAAAATGATAATGAATTCAGATATAAATTAAATTCATTTATTTGTATAAATTACTGTTAAGCATTGATATAAATCGGTTTGGGAATCGTTATTTGAGCTGAAAGAAATATGATCATTAACCATTGGAAAACGCGCGTGGAAACTTCCACTTTTGGTGATTCGCCGTATCTCAACTAATATACTTATATACCAAGGATGCATTTTAACGTTAAATTTAACCGTTCCGAAATGTTTTCTCTTGTTTCGGTTGAAACATTTCAAAATATTATCGTTAAAGCAATTATCATAATAAATTTCATTACGTTTTTAACCGAACGAAATGCTGGCGTTAACGTTAAAACGTTAAAAAAACCTTAAGAAAAACGCTGGAGATTCACTCGTCGCAAACAGAAGCGCAACCAGAAGCACTGCATACTTTTAGGCACATTAAAATTAACGAAAACGGAAATTTTATAACGTTGCAACATTAACGATTTGATTTCGTTTTGATAACGCAACAAACTCATTTCGTTAAGTTAATTTTGCTCGTTAACAATACAAAATGGTATCGTTTCGTTTGTTGAGCAGCCCTGTTATATACTGAATTCCACACGAACTTTGCTTACACTCTAACTAACAAATTGGAGAAAATTGTCCAAATCGGACTTTACCCATTGATTTTAATTAGAAAAACGAAAATGGGCGTGGCATTGGCCACTTTTGTCTATATATGTATCTCCGTTTTATCAATATGCTCCAAATTTACTGCACTACCGATATGAACAGGCCCGACGAGAGGGGGAGAGGCATCGGGGACAATTCCTTCCGGGAACGAGGTTCTCAGGGGCGCCCGGTGCTCAAAATAGTAATAAATTGATGGATCAGGGGGACCGCATCCTATATCCTCACCGTGCCCCGGTTTTCTCTCGGCGGCCCTGGGTATGACATATCTGCACTTTCCACGAATATTCGTTTTGATGATACACATATCATTAATTCAATTTTCATTATTGATCTAACCCAATAATATTCACCCTTATCGTGAGTTTCGTTTTCACCCGAAATAGTTCACTTTTAAATGTTCGCTTATTATAAATTTCGAGCGGAAATTTAGCGCTTTTGAACATTGTGGAAATAGTTGGCCGATTAATTGAATTTGTTCACTATTTTTGAGAGGCGAAAAATATACGCGAATTCAAAAAGTAAGTAATTTAATTTAAGTTTCAAGAGAAATAGTATTGGGTAGAATTCAGGAAAACCCGCAGGATTTGTCAAAGAACACAAGGAAAATGTAGCTGAGATATGAAAACAGCTAAGGATGGAGCTGAATAGTTTGGGCCCTGCAATGAAAAATTAGTCCGAATAGAAAGGTATAAACAATTTATAACTTAAATGTGCGCAGAAAAACAATTTTTTATGCAAACTTGGCTGGCTTGGCCAAAAGCGGTATGTCTTCCAGCGTATGCTCTTTTACCCACTGCGGGAATAATATTGACTCGTTAATTTTGACAAGTTCTTACTGGATCTGACTAAAAGACGATTGCGTCAGCCCAATATCAAAACTGTTACCAACACCTTTATAATGTCCACCTTCAGTGAAAAATCGCAGGCACGCGCTAAGCTTCCCAACTGACGGAATAGCAAATTCTAGTCATTAAAGATCTCGAAAATTTATAATTTTTTTCAATTACCTGCTATTTAATTTGAATGATTTAATAATTTTGCACTTCAAGTATACACATTACAGAGTTTATTTCGGATGAAACACGTAATAGGCGTATTCAATCCGGGCGAATGAAAAAATTTCGGGTGAATTTTTTTTCGGGCGAAACTCCCGATAAGGGTGATTCACTTTAAAAAGATTCATGTTTTATATGCAGAATTTCTTACATTACAAATACCGGTTTCCCGGGACTGTAGCTCTCTGCCGTATTATTTCAATAACATTTTATTCAATACTTTTCCCACTGGTAAAACAATGCATATCATATATGTATGTACGCCTACAGATATGGAGCATTCCATGAAAAAGTGTAAATCTCAGCCACTTTAGAATTTTTTATTTTAATGCACATTTAAAGCAATAATAATCTCAAAAAGTGTAGAGTTCATATGCCTATATATTTAATAAGAATAATTACTTATGTGAAGTATTTTGGATATATAATATAATATAATTTTGGCGCTTACACTATATAGATCAGTGTTTGGCCGAGCTTCTCCTACCATTTGTGGTGTGCGTCTTTATACTATATCACAAATGGAGGGACCTACAGTTTTGTGCCGACTCCGAACGGCAGATGTATTTTAATGAGAAGCTTTTTCATGGCAGAAATACCCTCGGAGGTTTTCCACTGCCTGCCGAGGGGTGACCGCTATAAGAAAAAACTTTTTCTATGCTTAAGATTTTGTTTGCCCTGACTGAGATTCGAACCTCGAACTCACCGGCGTATCGAGTTATAGCACGCACCGCTATCAACTCGACCACTGCGGCCACCGTATTTTGGATACGTGTCGTTATTTGTCTGTACGTGACAACAAATGAAAAAGTCTATGCTGATTTTTGACCGTGATACCATCAAGAGTTCGTACTTACATTTTGCTTATAAAATATTTGTGGCGCTTGCAAAATAGGTTTGCCTTGAATCGTCTATTACGTGACAACCTTTTTTATTTTTCTATTTGAGCATGGAATGCTCCATATGTACATGTGGTTAGCAGCCGTGTCCAGCTTTTTCAT
The DNA here is from genome assembly GCA_963971545.1 of Philophylla caesio. NCBI lineage: Eukaryota > Metazoa > Arthropoda > Insecta > Diptera > Tephritidae > Philophylla > Philophylla caesio. The sequence continues at coordinate 4,375 of CAXASM010000055.1, forward strand.
AGCAGTCGGTAGTTAGTTAGCGAAACCTCGAGAGTAGATTTCGTCGCGGAAGTTTAGTTTTCTACACTATCAGTGTCTCGCTAAGACGAAACTGGTATGGTACGAGCATAAGTAATATTTGTCGTCAATTGCCTTTTTATTTGTTGTTGGTTTGCCGAGTTTCGTAGTTTAAATACGAGTTGCGGAGTGTACTGATTTTCAAGCAAAACTAATAATTTTGTATTAAAAAGGTAAACCAATAAAATAATGCTAGAAGAAAAAAAGTCACAGAACTCCAGTTAAACATAAAAGCGGCCAAACAACTTCAAGTACGGGCCGTATGAATAACATATCTTCAGCAACAACGGAACCGAGCGCAAAAGGTATGCGAATGAGTTAACATGCAACTTATATTTCAACTACAATGTATGTATGTATACTTATTTTTAAGTGCATGTGCATACACATGCATCTTCATGCTAGTTTACCGGGCATTAAATTTGCTTAACACGAATTCAGTTTATTTTCGTAAAAACAGTTTTATCGTAAACACAAGTAGGTATGTCGTTTATACACATATATAGATATATTAACACTCTCAACTAAAGAAGCAATAACAAATCTCGACAGTCTCAATAACATATCTAAACGCTGTATAAATACTTAACAACCCATCAAAGAAAACAAACAACGCATACCCTGTGGGGAAATTGTAAAATACATATGCATGTGACGTTCAGTTGGATACAAATCACTTTAAAATTGAAGCGATGTGACGTTGAACTGACTGTGCAAAGTTAACTGTGTTATTTTATAAAGTGTGTTTATTGACATAAAATAAATTTTGTTAGAAACCACATTTTCGGTATTTAATTTATTTCTGATATTCCTATTAAGAAATAGCCTTGCTTGCTCTCAGCAATGTGTATTTAACAATGTGCGCTAAGTAATGACGGGATGCTTATTATGTCAAAACGGCAACTTTAAAAACTTGTTTACATTACTTTAACCCATAAACATACATTGGAAGAAAAAGACCCAATAAAGCTTAGAAGTAAAAAATGCGCAAATAAATAACTTAAACGTCAACAAAAAACATTCAAGCCTAGTCCGTGGAAAGAAATATTATCAAATTTTTTTAAGTAATCATTTTAAGCTGTTTTTTACTTTATTCAAATACTTAATTCTGAAGTGTATCCTTCACCTGAAAGATAGTTTCTTAACTTCGTTAGACAAAGATACATTTTTACTCTTTTCCTGAAAATATTCACTTAAATTATTGCTTGTGTTAACATCATTTACATTCACTGATATAAAAAAGTTTTCTAAACATTTAATCTTATGCAAAAACTGTGAATTTGCCAGCATAAAAATCGGCTGCGTCGAAATGCTTTTCACATACTCTCGCCGAATCAGAAAAATTTATTGGACTCTGAATAATAAGGAAATTTTTTGCTGAAATTTTTATCATGTAGATATGTATGTGCATGTGTACAATTTTTCCACAAACATTTTTGTTTATTTTGTTTTATGTTTGAGCACATTGGTTTGACATAATACCTTTCCGGAATTCAGGAGCTGTAAGTACATACTTAGCACTCTTTGTTAAATATGTACACTTTGGCTGTCAGCAACTTTTTTTTAATTTTTTTTTACTTTTAATTTTTGTAATAACTGTAGAACATCAAATGTAGGTGGCAGAAATGTTGATATTTTTTTTAAGACAAAATTGTATTTTCAATAAAAAATTACGCAATGGAACGATGAAACAGTCACTAAAATGATATGAAATTAAATTTCACGAAGAATTCTTAAACAGTCACATTTTGAAGTAGGTAGTCTTAAATTTTATTACATATTTCTATAGTTTTTTTGGTTACGGGTTATAAACAGATTTTAAAGAAATTGCATGAGAACCCCAATAACACTGGAGCGCACAATTTTTACATCTTTAAAGTGACATTAATTTTTTTGATCTGCTATCGTTTGTAGTTTTAAACTCATATTGGTTTACCAAAGTTAGTGCGATTTTGTTTATAGCGTTTTTTTTCGGTTTTTTCACTTTTTCAGATCTCTGCACTTTTGGCCCCATTACGCAAGAAACGCTACATGCAAAAGAAAACAGCTACCAATATACCCTTTTTTGCTTTATAGCGAATGTATTTTAGCAAATTTTGATATATTGGGAATTTCTATTGCTGATCAAAATCACAGATTTCTTCATCATACTGCCCAGACTAGCATATTTAATAATTTCTTGTATCATAATTGGTATAAATTACATATTTTTCTGGTAAGTAAGCTATTAAAAAGATTACCTGCAAAAATTTTGCGACAATATGAACATCAAATATTTACAAAAGGCATTTTTTGCATTTTTTAAAACATTTTGGCACCGGTAGTGGTCTTCATTAAGTTTTTTTCTTAAACAATAGCGAAACGACTTCATCCAAAAGCAGTGTTGCCGTTCTCACCACGATCATAGTTTTTCACTTCACTCCTATCCACATTATATAAGTTGGTCTGATACCTTTAAACACTTAGGCGTAGTACTTGACAAAAAGTTAATCTTTGGGGACCACATTCACCATATAAACAGCAAATAAACGCCGTTAGAATGTTGTATCCGTTAATCAACAAGAAATCAGAGCTAAGTACCGATAACAAACATGTTATCTGTAAAGAAATTTTCCAGTCTATCATACTGTATGCATGTCCTGTATGGGGTACATGTGCTAAAACACATATAAACAAATTACAAATTCGGCAAAATAAGCTCTTGAGAATGATGCTTAACCTACCTTGGGACTATTCTACTAGGCGGTTACACGTCGAAAACGACGTAGAAATGAAAGCATCACGAATTAAAAAACTCTCTGATAAGTTTAATCTGAATTGTAGTTATTCTAATAACTTACTAATATTAGATCTTCTGCAACATGCTTGAATCGCTCTTATATAACAATGTTTTGTATATAGTAAAACTTGGGTTTTTTTTTGTCATCGGATAAGGGTTTTTATAGTAGCTTTTTCCCCTTACTTTATATACAATGTTCCTAATCATATATACAACTCTTACGCTTAAAATACATTTAAGAATTAAGGTAGCATATGCCATATTCTGTAAGTTGAGTGACACATATTTTATATTATAACGTTTTACTACTTAATAAATAAATATTGGCCATCACTTCTGCACTTCCTCTTTAACCATATCACTTCGGTTTGAGCGACTAGAATTATGCAAATAAAAAAAAAGGAAATGACTTTCAAAGACAGCATTTTAACAGCAGTAACAATTTTAGATCCAACTTCTTTAGCGAATAATTTAGTTCGATTAATTAAACCTTTTGCCAATCTTATTGGAGAAAATTTTATCGACGACCTCGAAAGCGAAGGGTTCTGGTTTCATGTGTTTAAATTAAAAAAAAAAAACATTGGGTAAACTCATGTACCCAAAAATTTAAATTTTGTTGGAGCGTTTTTAAGTTTACCCCATAACAGTGCCACTACTGAACGGGTTTTCTCTCAACTGCAATTAATAAAACAATTCAAAACGAGATTAAATAAAAGATTATTTCAATAACGACAATTTCTTGAAATGGATGCCATCTTAAGACGTACTTTTTAGCCCTATCGCTGAGTCCGTCGTAGAAAAGTAACGCAGCCCTCCGCTAGGAATACGAAGAATGTGCTATTGCTGCATCCAACAAAATTTCCTTGGGAGTGCGGGAATGATATTTTTCAATTAAAGAAGGTGACAAAATTTAGCAACAGCTAAAATTCAGCGGAAAACTTTAAGAACTGCCTTTAAACCTTTGGAACCGGATGAGACTTTGTATGATAAAATTTCGGTAGCTGAAACATACATATATGTGTATAATTTTACCTGTTATAAATAACAGATTTGTTAAACACTTTCTTTAAAATAAATCAGCATTTATGAATGTGGTTGAGGTCGTATGTATTTTATTTATTTATTTATAAACTTCAGAATCCGTAAAATATATTTCAGAATAGTCAATTGTACTTCAGACTGAAATTGAACTTCAGAAACTGTAAAATGTACTTGAGAATCTATAAAATCTACATTTTATTCAGATATCAACTGGCACATCCAAAAAGATAGATTATCTGAATGGAAAGTAGTAGAATGTTGAATGGAACGGCCACAATCACCGCCAACGAATGTCGGTGGATTCATACAGCGCTACAGAAGTGTATTGATTTGTGGAACAACCTGGAGTACTTGGGTTTTGGAGGCGATAACGCTCCGTACCACTCCCACTTGGAAAGAGCAATCACCATTCCATTCTGAAATTAATTTTACGTTTTCTAAAATACAATTGACTGTTCTGAAGTACATTTGATGCGTTCTGAAGTACTAGTGGAAAAGGTGTCGATGTGTAACATGAATGCATGTAGGGGATTCACTGTGACAAACAAAACTATTGGCACAGCAAGATACTTAAACTTTAGCACTGTTTTTTTTATCACTTATAAATTAATTTATTTATACAAAAAAAACTACAAATTATCAATTATAATTACATTAATTGATTTGATTATCTGCTATATCTAATTAATTCTAACTTTAAAAGAAAAAAGTACATATTGTAAAAAACAAAATTATTGGCTCATTTAATCTTTATATAATTACAATTTCAATTTTATTAATCTAAACAAAAATTTTTTTATGCCCCTATTATGTATGGATACTAGTATATAGTTGCCGGTCTACTAGCCACGGCTAATAAAACCTTTCTTCGTATTATGTTTAGCGATTGAGCTCAGAGAACAGAATAAGCAGACAACATCCCTGATTTTACTTTTTTGACAAGTACATTGTGAAGTGAGATGAGATGAATGATATACTAGTCTCGTGCTAGTCTCCATTCATAATGGGGGTATTAAAGTCCCGTTATGTCTACACAAGCAATTGCATTTGTGTCAAAATTGAAACTGCAAACATTGTAGTGCCTTCATTTTCAGTGAACTTTGTTTAATTGTTAGTGAAAAGAGTAGCAAAAAAAGTGAAACCACCGAATCTCCGCGAAAAATAATATTATCATGTGAGATATGTGAAATGATGGAGAGCAGCGGCTTTCCCATACGGATTACTGTTCAATGATTCAAAGGGTCTTCATCTTTGCGAACGCAGCCAAATCGTCAGGAAAGTAAAAAAAAAAAACCAAAAATATCATCCACACAAATCGCAGCGGAAGTTAAGGAAGAATTAGGAAAGGAAATTCATCCAATAACGGTCCGGAGAGCACTTTATTAGGCTAATACAATTTCCCGTCGCCAGACGAAAACCTCTAATTTCGAAATTGAACCAAAAGAAGCGTTTAGCCTATGCTGAGGAGTACCTAGGCAAGCCAAGTGACTTTTGGGACAATGCAGGTACTCTTCTCGGATGAGAGTAAATTTAATATTTTTCAATCTGATGGTCGAAAAACTGTGTGGAGAAAGCCTAACACCGAACTGCAAAATCAGAACCTTGCTGCAACTGTAAATCATGGTGGTGGAGGGGTCGTCGTATGGGGTTGTATGTCCGCAGCAGGTGTCGGTGAGCTGGAATTTATAGATGAAATTATGGACAAGAAGTATTACACGGAAATCCTGAAGAGAAATGTCAAAAAAAGTGCCGAAAAATTGAAAATGCCAGCCTTATTCACATTTCAATACGACAATGACCCGAAGTTTACTGCTCACATTTTGCTTTTATTTTTTATTTTTATGAAGAGTGCCAATAATTTCGTTTCATTATATTGCGTACTTTTTATACCTTTGATAGAATTGGTATTTTAAGTTTGGTCCGATATTTGTAAGTACCAGAATGACAAGAGTTAGACCCATCAAAAAGTAGACCGATATGATCAGGATGATGAGCTGAGTCGATTTAGCTATGACCGTCCATCTGTCGTTCTGTCCGTTTTGTCCGTTTGAATGCAAACTAGTCTTTCAATTTTTGAGCTTGGCAGTCAGGTGCCTTTTTACAATTAATTAGACATTTGTCGGACAACTATAGCGCATATATATAGTAGCCGATTGTTCAGAAATTTTTTGCTCCATAACTCCTTTATTAAAGCAGCTAGGGGCTAGAAATTTTGCAAGCAGGTCCACTATTATTAGCTCTATATAAAATATGAATCAAAGATATATAACATACAGGTCCTATGCAACCGATTGTTCAGATATTCTATTAAGCTCAAAAATCCTCTATTTACGCAGCTAAAGTCTTGAAATTTTGCACAAATAATAGTTATTATGAGAACTAGCAGTGAATATAATTAAGATCAGATAAATATAACATATAGTTGCCATACAGCCGATAGTTCAGATATTACATTTAGCACGAAACCCCCTCCATTTAAGGAGCTATAAGAACGACAACGGCGACCTGGTGACTGACGTACAGATTATACTTAGTTTATGGAGGGAGCTTTTCTCCAATGCGACGAATTCCGTATAGCAATAACACGGCTAAATAACAACAAAGCGCGTGGGCCTGATGACCTGTCAGCGGAGTAATTACAATACGGTGGAGAAGAGTTGGTAAAGCGTATGCACCAGCTTATCTGCAAAGTATGGTCGGACGAATGCATGCCTACTGATTGGAATCTAAGTGTACTTTGCCCAATGCACAAGAAGGGTGATACTGCAATTCGCACCAACTATCGCGGTATCAACCTTCTTAACATCGCATATTAGTGTGGCTTTAGATCTGGTAAATCTACTATTAACTAGACATTCACAGTGCGCCAGATCTTGGAAAAGACCCAAGAAAGAATAATCGACGCGCACCACCTTTTTGTCAAAGCCGCTTTCGACAGCACAAAAAGAAGTTGCCTTTATGCCCCAACAGCACCAGCTCCGTCAGAACTGGAAAGCACTTCTCCGAGCCGTTTGATACCAATCGAGGTTTCAGACAGAGTAACCGCACAAGAGCACGGTGGCAGACATAGGCTGTAAGAAGCCCATTGTGATACCACTGGCGTAGGCCATGTATTCCCTCCCTCCCTTTTTCAAAAATTGAACCATCCTGTGCGCTTAACGAAGCGTAGAAAGTTAGAAATATTTGCCGAGTTCTAGTCGGCTAAACAGTCCAAAAAGTAACTTTTGAAAACTTTGCTGAGTGTCTTGGCCAAGACGGGGCGGGGCAGTGACAGAGATAGTGGTCAATACTCTCCACCCCCTCCTCGTTTCTGCAAATGGGTCAAAAATCATTTGTTAGGTAACCTAGTCTCTCCCTACGCATGCCCATGAGGCAGTGCCCGGTTATCCCCCCAACTTCTGATCTGATGGAGGAGCGGCCCAGCATAGTGAGAGATTTAAATTTACCTTACCCATAAGCTCAGATCTTAATCTGTATTTATAGAATGATAGGGGTAAACCCGCCTCTTGAGCAGAGTTTATCACAGTTAGTTCCGTCCCTTTCCTTGCTAGTTCATCAGCCAGGCAGTTGCCAGGAATGTCCTTATGGCCAGTGACCCATACAAAACATACGGAGCGCATATTTGCCAGTTGGTTTAGAGCTGCTCTGCATTCAATGGCTACCTTGAAGGTTATACCGTAGGAGTTTAGAGATTTGATAGCAGCCTGGCTGTCAGAATAAATGGTGATGCCTCGTTCTAAAGAGGTGCACGTGGTCCGGTAAACAAAGACTGAGGTTTAGATCGAGTTCACTTGAGTGAATCGCGCTGCCTACTCTTTCGTTTAACCTGGAGCAATCTGTGTATACAGCCGTCGATTCTGGATCCAGGTTCACGATACCTATCCATTCGCTCCTCTCTGGGATTATTGTGGAGAGCCTATTTCCAGAAAAAGGAGGGTGTAAAGTATAAACCAACTACCTCGGGTTGTCGGGCAGAGTTTCCAGGACCTTTGCATGCCCGTAGTTGAGATTGAGATTTCTCCACGAAAGGATCGCATTTAGCCTAGCAGCACTGCAGGACGCCAGAAATTTGCCGTAGAGATCCACCGGTGGAAGATTTAACATTATCTCCAGAGATTTGGTGGGTGTAGAGGGCAGTGCTCGCGTGGTGAGCATTAAGGCTGCCCTCTGTACCCGTTCTAGTTTGGCTCTGGTAAGAGTACTGCCGGCCACCATACGACGACCCCGTAGAAGAGAATGCGTCGTATCACAGCTGTGTACATGCAGTGCACAATGTGTGGCTTTATTCCCCACTTCTCCCCACGGCCTCCTTACAGGCATATAGAGCAACAATGGCTTTCTTGGAGCGGTCTTCAATGTTCTGCCTCCAGTTGAGTTTTTATCGAATATAATTCCGTTTACAGATGGTAGTTTTAAGTCGGGAATTTTATATTTCCTCGTAAAGAGCACTGTTTCTGTCTTAGTAGGGTTGACGTTAAGTCCACATTCCACAGACCAGCGAGTAAAAATATTTAGAGCGTTTTGCAGTAAATCACTAATGACTTGAAGATGTTTTCCCGTTGCTATGATTGCCAAGTCGTCAGCTTATGCCACGACTTTGGAGCCAGTGCCCTTGAGGTTTAAGAGTAAGTCGTTTACAGTGAGGTTCCAGAGTAAAGGTGACAGAATACCTCCCTGGGGTGTACCTCTAGCCACATGTTTGGATTTAGAGCTGTCCCCATTATTGAGAAGATCGATCATTTCCTGAGTCGGAGCCCCACAAAGTCCACCAGTCCCTGCTGTACCCACACTATATGGAGTGATTTGATAACAGCTTCGGCATAGACATTGGTGAAGGCTCCCTCGATATCTAAAAAGATCCCCACCATGAACTCCTTTATGGCCAATCCATTCTCGATCGTTGAGACGATGTCATGGAGAGCGGTCTCCATGGATTTGTCTTTTGAGTAGGCATGCAGGTTTGAGGAGAGTTTGTCTTTCTTTATATTTTGCCGAATATGCTCATCTATGAGCCTCTCAAGAGTTTTGATAAGAAATGAGGTGAGGCTTATGGGCCTGAAATCCTTGGGTTTCGCGTGAGCAGTCCTGCCTCCCTTTGGTAGAAAGACGCCTTTCGCCTTCGTCCACTCATGAGGAATGTGGGTGAGGGTAAGGCACGCTGTAAAAATCCGTGTAAGCAGGGGACAGAGAAGGTCCTTCGCTGCTCGCAGTTGTGCGGAAAATATTCCATCTAGTCCTGGATATTTGTAAGGTTCGAAGGACATTACTGCCCATTCCACCTTGTCGTGACTCACTATATTCCCTGCGGTATTCCCTAATAGTGAGATGGTTTGGAGACCTGGCGTGATGTTAGAGTCATCAGAGCACCCAGGAAAGTGGGTGGCCATTAGTAACTCCGGAATTTCGTCGGTCTTTTGGCTTCGGAGTTTTCTTCTATGTTATTACAGAAGGTTTGCCAAGATTTGCGTTGTGCTGTCTTAATGGCCTTCTTGAAAGTTTTAAGAGCGTCATTGTATGGTTGCCGAAGACCCGCCCTCTTGGCTTGGTTAAAGAGTCGCCTGCTCTCTTTTCTGAGTGATGAAATCTCTAGATTCCACTACTGGGGTTTCATTTTACCCTTCGGTAGGATCTTAGGGCAGGAGACCCTGGTGTTTGTGATAGGCCTAGCCTATGATGATAAACGTGTCTGGATAAAGAGGCTGAGAGGACGTCCTTATATTTCTGCCAATCCGTCATCTTCCTATACGCTGTTAGAGTCGTTGTAATGAAGGTGGGATCGTTTCCCCGGTTGCATATATATAGATTATTTGCTAATATAAAATCAAGTAAACACTCACCCCGAGGATTGGTATCGCTTGAGCCCCATATCTCATGGTGCGAGTTCCATTCAGCTCCAACTTCGTCTTCTTGTGGACCGTAATGGTGATGGAGTAAAAGCCGTAGCGTATTACCCCACCACAAGGTCAACGTAACTTGCTTCTCCTTAGTCTCGCCAACTCGGACTATCCTCCAATCACTGATGAGTTGATTTCCGTTGTCAAGGCGGATGAGCTCGAGGATCTCCTGTGGTTGAGACGGTTCCGCTGGGACCCAAGCCTAGGCTCGACGCCGCTTAGGGATCTCGTCTCTGTGGACAGCCATCGTCCACGCACGCGACCAGCTTGATTCGTCCTTGATACCAGCCGGCGTCACGGCCTACTGGTGCAGGGCCGGGATACTTAAGGAGTATGCCCTTGGAGACCCTCCAGAGACCCATCAAGGTGAACTTCCACTTGTCCGTGCTGATATTTCCATCGGAATGGCTCTTGTCAAGCACAGCCAGCTTCAGGTGGTCTTTTGCAGCCTCGCAAAATGGCTTAGCTGATACGGCTATCGACCGACGGTTCGGGGGGAGGAAGTCCTGTGCCTCTTCCATCCACTCGGGATATCGTCCTGAGATCGCTGTCTCTCAGAGGCAAGGTCCCTTCTCTGGTCCGTGCGAGTGGTAGGTTTGTCCTTCCCGCCGTTCTCTAAGGGGCGCTTTTCGCTGGCGTCCAGGACTCCCTTAGCCCACTCGAGAGAGGCTTTCTGTGCCTGTCAGTTGGGCGTACGGTATAGCCTCCAGCCGTTTGATGACCTTCGGGGCTGCCCTTCGGTCGCGCTGGGCCCTGACGTGAGGCTTATTATTATTATTATTATTAGGGCATAGTAGCGCTGCGACCTTGCAAGATCTATTGTGCTAACCCTTTAAGTTTTGTCATTCCATCCTTAGGCTACTTAAGAAGTTAAGCACTTTGAAGGGTGTAGTTGTCCATATTCTGGATGGAGATAATAATCGCTCCCCCAGGTGTATAAGCCTGAGTCCGTTTATTCTTGGGAATTCACAAAGTATATGTTCAGAAGTCTGCGGATCTAGACCACAAAACCTACAGTCTGCAACCTTAGAGAGTCATATTTTATGAAGATGGTATCTCAGCCTGCAGTGACCTGTCAAGTACCCGGTGAGAGTTCTAAAACCCTCTCTGCTGAGATAACGAAGTTTTTCAGAGGTTCCACGGGATGGTAATAAGAGGCTTTTAGATTGTCTGTTCCCCTTTGCTGAGTGCCATTGGGCTGCGATTCTTGAGTCCTCCCACTTTCTCAGAATTTCTGCAGTGTATCCTCTAGAGGGACCGCAGAACGGTTGAGGGCCGTAAAAGCTCTGTTGGGTCCCTTTTTTGCGAGAAAGTCCGCCATTTCATTGCCATCCACGCCCTCATGACCCGGATTCCACCACAGAGTGACTCTGTTGTTGGCTCCTAGTGAGTCCAGCGGCTTTCTGCAGCTTTGACTCCATCTTGAATGAGTCTAGGGCCCTAAGGGCTGCCTGGCTGTCTGACACTTTTTTGAAATCTTGGTCCGAACACCCCGGCCCCAGTGTACCACGCTTGTGATCCTTTGTTGATAACTTTTACCATCTCTTTACTTGTGTCCCTTTCAAGTATTATGACTTTGTAGGTCTTGGTAAAGGAGAGCTTTGGCAGCATGGAGTCTGTAAGTTTGACAATCGGGTCAGCACTGAGTGGTTGTAAGACACCCAAATGCCCCCTAAAGTCACCACTTTTCAGACAACTAATACTAGGCCTCCCTCTCAATGAGTATAGCAAAAGGTGGGATGCCTGTGATGATGCCAAGCGCATCCGTTGGACATGTGCGCATGGCCCCCGTAATGGCCACACATACAAGGCGATGAAGCCTGTGGAAAGAAGCGCCGCAGCTCGCCATTTTGGCTTTAAGCCACCATACTAGTGCTGAGTAGGCAATAATTGGCTTTATTACCGAGTTAAATGACCAGTATGTGATTTTCGGGGAGAGTCCCCAGGTTTTACCGTGCAGTCTTTGACAAGCATAAAACGCTCTTGTTGCCTTATTGATAATTTCTGTGAGTTGAGAGTTCAAGTTGAGTTTAGTATCTAGTGTGACTCCCAGGTATTTTACCTCTTTTGAGAACTCAATCTCAGTTCCTCCCAACTTTGGTTTGGTCAGGTTCACCTTCCTTTTCTTAGTGAAGGGGACAATAGTGGACTTTGATGGATTAATTGACAACCCTTTCTCATTGCACCATTTGAGCGTGAGATTTAGTGCAGATTGAAGCCTAGAGCTTGGTCCCTTCATCCCAGGCCACAACGTAGGTTACAAGGTCGTCGACATAACCGTAAGCGTTGAATCCATTAATTTTAAGCTTCTCTAGGAGTTCATCGATAACCAGTGTCCACAATAGGGGTGAGAGGCCACCCGCTTGAGGGCAGCCACGCATGGCTGTTACTTGAAGTATGCTTCCTCCCAGTTCAGCCATTATGGTTCTGGATCTAAGCATTGGGATATCCTTTCTTCCCAATCCTGCGGAGATTGCTTCATAACTGGCTTTGTCAAAAGCACTTTATAAATATCAAGGAATGCACACAGGGCTATCTGTTTGTACTCCAAGGACTTTTCAAGTACTTGAGTCAGGCCGTGAATGGCTGTAATGGTAGACTTCCCTGCTTGATATGCATGTTGACTTTCACAGAGTGGTTTTATCTTTAGGTAGGTATCCCTGATGTGAAAGTCAACAAGTTTTTCCAAGGTTTTTATCATAAAGAAACTAAGGCTTATGGGTCTAAACGCCTTTGGAAGTTGGTTCGCGTTTTTCCCCGCCATTGGTATAAATACTACTTTCACCTCTTTCCAAGGTGAGGGAATGTGGCCAAGAAGCAAGCTCGCCCTCAGTATCCTGACAAGGGTACGAGAAATGGGTTCTAAACCATGCTGCAACAGACATGGATAGATACCAGCTGGACCTCGGGATTTATAAGCACTGAACGTTGAGATGACCCAACGTAACCTGTCACAGTTTACATTTCTTCTCGCTAGGCCTCTTGTCCTTTTGTTGGCACACACGGTTACAGTGTGTCACAGCAGGACTTGAGCCTTTATAATGCATCCTGGGAAGTGGGTTTCCATTAGAAGCCGATTGGTCTCCTCTGGATCGGTTGTGTAGGTTCCGTCGGGCTTCTTTAGTGTGCATAAGCCATTCGTATGGTCCAGTCTAAGTGCCTTTTGTAGACGCTGAGCAACAGGAAGGGTGGAGATACCCTCACAGTACTTCCGCCATGTGGTCCTTTAGACTCTCTTAGCTTCCTATTATAGTGTATTAGGGCTGTTTTGTAAGTGGACCAATCACCAGTCCATTTAGCCCTATTGAATAGCTTTCTAGCCTTTGCCCGAAGTTTGCTGAGATTGCTGTTCCACCATGGAACATCCCTTTGAGATTTTTTGATCTTCTTTGAGCAGCTCACCTCGAAGGCTGCTGTTCAATAGATAAATGAAAGAGTTACCAGTTTGTTTTCTTTGGGTTTCTGTAAAACTGGCCTGTCTCCCTTGTGGCTTTTATGTCGAACCATATATGTTGATGGTCCGACATGGATACCTCATTGGAGACATGTAAGTTGGAGATGTATGTGGACATATAAGACGAGCATATAGTCAGGTCTAAGACCTCGCCTCTAATGGCGTTAATAAATGTCGGCTCATTTCCCCGGTTTAGAATGTGTAGGTTTCTACTAAGAGAGTAATCAAGAAAGGACTCACCTCTTGCGTTATTGTTTGAGCTACCCCATATGATGTAGCCGCTTCCTCCTGTAGTACTCGTCTAGGGCAATTACTTCCCTTGTGGGCATTACGTTGCTGTCGCCTGGGAGGTAGGCTGAGGCAAGTACAACCTGTTGTACCACCAGCTGAGTTGGCACCTCAGTCCATACGGTCACAAGGTCCTGATGTATCAACTCTGAAATGGGGAAAAAGGTTGTATTATTTCTTATCACTATGGTCGCTCTGGGCCTACTGCTGTTGGTGTTATATATTAGCTTACCATCGCATTCATTGAGGCCTGTGACTGCCTCATTGTAAACCCATGGTTCTTGGATGAATGCGACATCCAAGTTTTATATGTTGAACAGCCAGCACCTGATGTGGCTTCTTGGATGGTCTCCCATCGGATGGGCCTTTTCTATGCCTCTGGACCCTATTGGCCACTTTCCTTCCCCTATTGCCTCCCAAGAGTACCCTCTCTTCCCTCGTCTGCTCTGCAGCACCCTGTCCGAAAAGAACAGCTGCTGAAATTGGGCTTTACGGGGCCCTCACGCTGCTGCCTCACTGCTTCCAGGATGGCGGACTGGATCAGCTGTAGTTGCTGCAGACACCAGAGCTCCTTGGGGTAACTGGGTGGTACTAGAGCCAACCTGCACCCATCTTTTACAGGCACCCCTGTTTGACCACCAAACTATGCATGGTGGCTTAGTACTTCTGGCTTCTCCGGAGGATGGCTTACCCTCAAGGGGTTGGGCCATTTCTCCAGTCCCTGCGGAGGATCGAAGCTGAGTACCGGGCCGTGAAGGCCCTTTCGGCACCGTCCATGCGGTTCCCGTGCAGGGTTCAGAGGCTTGGTATTTTATTGTTTTCATATTTCTGGGTCGTTAGCCACCTATTAAGCCGAGACCGTTCGGTGGCCGTAATAAAAGGGAAGGGGAAGGGAATGGTCAACTACGGCAGAGCCCCATGGCGCAGCAAGTTCACCGTTACTCCCGGAGGCGGACCGGTGTCCAGGAGGCGCCGTTAGAATACAGCCGGAAAAGCCCTGCAAACCATCCACGAGCACGGTGCCGCATGACACACTGGATTAGGGGGGAAGGGTAGTTTCGACACCCTCCGGGTCTAGATCCGTAGTGTTCGGTAGAAACAGGATCACCTCTGGAAGGGTACGACTCCTCATCGTGCACTGCGGTCTTGGTGTGGGATTGCCTAGGTGTCTGTGATAACCTGGGCACTATATTGCGCTTCATCCACACCCTGGTTTCGGTCGACCCCAGGGTGACTCTTGGTCGAGCGACGTTTTTAACCTGATGCTGGAGAAGATAACCCGAACCATTTTTTATAAGAGTGTGCAGCTGCTGCCGTACGCCGATGACATTCACATCATCGGTCTAAACAACGGCGCAGTTAGTTCTTCCATCTCCAAACTGGATCGAGAAGCAAAGCGAATGGGTCTGGAGGTGAACGAGAGCAAGACGAAGTATCTCCTGTCAATAAATAGACAGTCGGCACATTCACGACTGGGATCAAACATCACTGTTGACCGTTATAACTTAGAAAATGTAGAGGACTTCGTTTACTTAGGAACCAGCATTAACATATATAATAATGTCAGCCTCGAAATCCAAAACAGGATCACCCTTGCCAACAAGTGCTACTTCGGACTGAGTCGGCAGCTGAGTAATAATGTCCTCTCTCGACGGACAAAAACCATGTAATAAGTCTCTCATTATGCCCGTCCTATTGTATGGCGCAGACGCATGGACGATGGAGATATCTGATGAGAAGGCTCTAGGAGTGTTCAAGAGAAAGATTTTCCGAAAGATTTATGGGCATTTACGAATTTGCAATGGTGAATAGCGTAGAAGATGGAACAATGCGCTGTACGAGCTTTATAACGACATAGATTTAGTGCAGCAAATTAAGATCCAGCGCACAATAATTACTTATTATGGGACTTTTATAGCAATCAAAATCATCAATATCGAATAAATAAAATATATGGCTCCTATACAACTCTCCCATTCATGAAAGGTATAAATACAGCCTTTTTTTTAATGTTATTTTTTCTATTTACTATAAATAAAATATAAAGGGTAATCAAATGAATTAGAGTATTTATATTTGATAATTTGTTGTTCTATCTATAGATATTTTTTAATATTCAATATTTATTTTATTAGGCGTAAAAAAACAGAGCTTAATTTAGAGTATCTTGCTGTGCCAATATTTTTGTTCGTTACTGTATGTGAGTGGTCTATACATCCTTTACTAAATTACAATTTCTTAAAAAGGTTATCATATTGCTTATGTTGCTTTCCGATAATGCGATTAGTGTGTCTGCTGGCGTTTTTGTCCGAAACTGTTTTTTCCTTATACATCTAGTCGGCGGCATTCTAATAAATGTTTAACAGTGGCACTTTCAGCAAAGAAAGGGCATTGCTTGTGTGAACTGCCAGTGAGAAGAAGTTCATGATAAAGTTTGGTGTGTCCCGTTCTATGTCCGACGTAAAGGCTGGTATGCTGACGTGGTATGTTCTTCGGGTAGAGAGCAGGACACAAGCAAACAAGAAAACTGCTTTTAACAAAAAAAAATGTATCAAATTTAACACGCGTAATTCATATTGTTTTCTTCTTTTTCTTGTCCGACAGGGTGGAATGTTGATATTTGTTGGAACGATTTCCGTCATCCCTTGTCAAGTTTGTTTTGTATGTTGGTTAACAAATGTTAATTGCCTGAGTATAGGTGCCTGAAGTCTCGCGCGGTTAGAGTCCAACATACAAAACAAACCTGCAGTACCCAAACGGACTAAAATTATTGTTCTTACCGCGAAGACATATTCGAGATAAAATATACCCTTTTGGACTCTAACCGCGAGAGACTTCAGGTACCTATACTCAGGACACTTAACATTTGTTAACATTTACGATTATGCACCAATACCTGCTTGACCAAAAAACCGAAATAAATACGGAACAATAGACATAAACCAAACAGAACGAAAATTGACACTGAAGATGGCACAACGCCGAAACCCGTTAGTCTCCAAACCAAACTTGACAAGGAATGACGGAAAATCGTTCCAACAAATATCAACGCGCAATTCACTATGTTTCTGTATATTTATTAATTATTAAAATAAAGTGGGTATCCCTTTGAATATGATTTTTAAGCTTTTTGCGACATTCCAACGTCGTAAACAATTCATATAATAATCTACGAAATGGCGCTTCGAATGAGCTAACTGCTGCCATTCTACGCATATCAAATCTACGACGTAGCCATTCGAACTCAGTGATGCATTTTCGTGGAAACTATTAAAATCGTCTACGATGGTTTCAGCGATAGGTCTGATTAAACTATACATGTAGCAAACAGTGATTTGCAATTTTTGTTCATTTTGAAATTCACTTTATAGGATTATTAGTTAGTATAAGTTTCTGGGATTTCATATAGAAAATTAATTCTAACCCGTAACTTAGGTAATTTACTATATTTATGAACATACATACACTTTTTTTTGTGTTTTTACTATATTATTATATTAACTGAATTATATTAATTTAAGTAAAGCATAAAAACGAATCCAACAAAAATTTCCTTAATATGCTACATTGCGAAACTGGTTTTCTATACAAAAATGTCATGGCTGCATACCTGTAACATGCAACATATGTATAAATGCTTGTTTGTTAAAAAGAAATATTAATAAAATATATTTTTTATTAGTAAAATGAGGCACAACTTATAAATTTTCTAAAAAAGGGCTTTGGTGTTATGATTACATAAGGTCGTATATAAAGCAATTTAGGAATATTCACTTCGATCAGCTTTGAAATACCACGATTTTTCTGTCATTTAACTTTGCACGAAAATGTACGTGCGGCAACTCTGCCCAGAAGATCCGCTCACTGCCGATCGCTAAACGAAATGTGCCAGTTCATAGAATTTTATAGGCAGAGCAAAGCTGTTTGACTCCATTCTGGCAATCCTGGTATACAACTGCATCATGATTGATATTCATCAATCTTGCAACTGCATTCAACTTTTTGCATATTGTTCCTTAGTGTAATTACAATAGACGTAATATTTTATTAAAGAATGAATAAAAAATGAATTGAAAATTTGCCATTTTTAACTTTACACTCTTTAAATCACCGGGGATGGACGGAATACTACCAAGTATGCTTCAGAAATCCTCAGAGTTGGTCGTCCCGGTCCTGGTGACAATTTTCAGAGGGTGCTTAATATTGAATCACGTCCCTCTAAACTGGAAGAGGAGAAAGATAATTTTCATTCCTATAGTAGGGAAACGAGGTCAAGATAAGCCTAATTTCCTTTGCACTTATGACTTTTAAGAGACACCTAGATTTGTGCATTAGTGATAAAACTTCCTTTTTATGACACGCCCAACATGTGTACCTGAAAGGGAAGTCAACAGAGACAACCCTGCGCCAGGTGGTATGCACGATTGAGAGTTCACTGTGCTACAAACAATATGCTATTGCTTTTTTGTATTGGGGCAGGGATTGATCGCTGCGTCCGGTCATGGATAGTGTCAATACTTAGGAGCAGAGCAATTTATGCTGAATTAGGTTTCCAAGATAGAACCGTATATACGGGGAAAGGGTAAACAACTGGTAAAACTAGATTCCTGGGGTATCAAAGAGCTAGCTTATGCCGACGATGTTGCAATACTGGTAACGGGTATAAGTTTCTTTCGGTCATTAGCGAAATTTGGGAGAGGACTTTACAGGTGGTGGACTCTTGTGCCATAAACTGCTCGTTTAGGGTGAACCTTGAGGAAACGGACCTAATGATCTTTACAAATAAAAAAATATACTTTATTGCACTAAACCAAGGCTCCGAGGAACGGAACTTTATCTGTCAAAAAGGGTGAAATACCTTCCAGTCTTTCTGAACCCAAAGCTTAATTGGTGGCTGAACATCGAGGAGCGTGTAAGATATGCTTTGGTAGCTCTCTATGCTACCAAAATAATGTTAGGCGCAATAAATGGGGATTAAAACCAAAAATTGTGCACGACCCATACTCTCATACGGGGCGCTGGTATGGTGGCCAGCCCTCACCAAAGATGACATCATCAAGAGACTGGGGGGAAGGGTGTAACGGGTGCAATGAGATCTTGCCCAACGGATATATGCTCGATTTATTACCGATAGATATTTTTTATCGAAAACTCAACTGCTAACAGTGCCATTAGGCTGCAAGTATTGGGGTTCTGGAAAGAAAGGCCATCCGGGCACAGCACCATCCTTAGCGGAATCCCAACTGAGATTAAGGCGCTACCCATTGACTACATCCTGTTGAAGGCCTTCGTTAACCGTACGAGATTTCCTGGCCGTAGAGACTGGACTAGTGGAAGGGTCCGGTCATTGGATGGCTTGGCAGTATATACGGTCGGGGCAAAGATGGAATATGTGTAGGTGCAGGGGTTTTCATTGAACAGCATAACCTGAAACAATCCTTCCGTCTACCAGAATATGCAAGCCTTCACCAGGCTGAGACGTTTGCAATAAAGTATATTGAGAGGAATGCAACCGCAGGCGCGCGGGTGAACATTTCACAAATAGCCAAGCAGCCATTCCGGCACTCCCTTCTACCTCGGCCGGCTCTCAACTGGTAGATGAATATAGGAGAGAGATGGCTTCAATTCCCACCAATACGATATTACCCTGATGCGGGTCCCGGGGTATAGGGACATTTACGAAAACGAAACAGCGGATGAACTTGCGAGGTGTGGATCTGCACTGAATAGGTCCCACGTGGTGAACATTAGCGCCTCGCTTACGGAAACAAAGGGCAGAATGGCCGATATTTACCACTGGAAAGCCAGGCACATGTGGAGTAATCCAAGATCGTACAGGATTACCCGACAGTTTTGGGTGTCCTATGATTCGTTTAAAACAAGAGCAATAAAAATATATACAAGCTTACAGCTGTTTGCACAGGGCACTGGCCTGTAGGGGTTCAGTCGCAGCTGTGAAGACTCTGGCTCAAAAGAGATAGTTGAACACTTTCTGTGCGAGTGCCCGGCCCTTGCTAGGACAAGGGTATTATAACTTTGTTCACATAACGGCTGCTTGTAACAGCATAACGGAATCAAGATAGATATAGACATATATATACCAAAATGCTCAGAATTAAAAGAGAAGTCGATTTAGCGATGTCTGTCTGTCTGTCCGTCCGTCCGTAAAAATTGAGATATCTCAATGAAACTTGGTGGGTAGATTGTCTTTGACCCAGAGCAGGTCGGTATTGAAAATTATCAAAATCTGACCATAACCACGCCCACTTCCCACATAACGGCAACTGTCGAAATGCTAAAATTGCGCCATATATATTTTAGTAGCTATTGAAGCTAATTTGCTAAAATTTTGTATATGCTGTTGTATTCGAGCAGGAAATCCGACTGAATAAAATTTTTTTACAGGGGAGTGGCTCCGCCCACTTATGAGTTCATATGTATATCTCTGGAACCACCCACCCGATTTTGTTCAAACGATTTCCGTCATCCCTTGTCAAGTTTGTTAACAAATGTTAATTGCCTGAGTATAGGTACCTGAAGTCTCGCGCGGTTAGAGTCCAACATACAAAACAAACCTGCAGTACCCAAACGGACTAAAATTATTGTTCTTACCGCGAAGACATATTCGAGATAAAATATACCCTTTTGGACTCTAACCGCGAGAGACTTCAGGTACCTATACTCAGGACACTTAACATTTGTTAACATTTACGATTATGCACCAATACCTGCTTGACCAAAAAACCGAAATAAATACGGAACAATAGACATAAACCAAACAGAATGAAAATTGACACTGAAGATGGCACAACGCCGAAACCCGTTAGTCTCCAAACCAAACTTGACAAGGAATGACGGAAAATCGTTCCAACAAATATCAACGCGCAATTCACTATGTTTCTGTATATTTATTAATTATTAAAATAAAGTGGGTATCCCTTTGAATATGATTTTTAAGCTTTTTGCGACATTCTAACGTCGTAAACAATTCATATAATAATCTACGAAATGGCGCTTCGAATGAGCTAGCTGCTGCCATTCTACGCATATCAAATCTACGACGTAGCCATTCGAACTCAGTGATGCATTTTCGTGGAAACTATTAAAATCGTCTACGATGGTTTCAGCGATAGGTCTGATTAAACTATACATGTAGCAAACAGTGATTTGCAATTTTTGTTCATTTTGAAATTCACTTTATAGGATTATTAGTTAGTATAAGTTTCTGGGATTTCATATAATTCTAACCCGTAACTTAGGTAATTTACTATATTTATGAACATACAATTTGTTTTTGTGTTTTTACTATATTATTATATTAACTGAATTATATTAATTTAAGTAATGCATAAAAACGAATCCAACAAAAATTTCCTTAATATGCTACATTGCGAAACTGGTTTTCTATACAAAAATGTCATGGCTGCATACCTGTAACATGCAACATATGTATAAATGCTTGTTTGTTAAAAAGAAATATTAATAAAATATATTTTTTATTAGTAAAATGAGGCACAACTTACATATAAATTTTCTAAAAAAGGGCTTTGGTGTTATGATTACATAAGGTCGTATATAAAGCAATTTAGGAATATTCACTTCGATCAGCTTTGAAATACCACGATTTTTCTGTCATTTAACTTTGCACGAAAATGTACGTGCGGCAACTCTGCCCAGAAGATCCGCTCACTGCCGATCGCTAAACGAAATGTGCCAGTTCATAGAATTTTATAGGCAGAGCAAAGCTGTTTGACTCCATTCTGGCAATCCTGGTATACAACTGCATCATGATTGATATTCATCAATCTTGCAACTGCATTCAACTTTTTGCATATTGTTCCTCAGTGTAATTATAATAGACGTAATATTTTATTAAATAATGAATAAAAAATGAATTGAAAATTTGCCATTTTTAACTTTCTTTTTGGTTGTTGTGGTTTCCGACAGGGTAATTATACGCTGTATTTTGGAACGAATTTCCGTCATCCCTTGTCAAGTTTGGTTTGGAGACAAACCGGTTTCGGCGTTGTGCCATCTTCAGTGTAATTTTTCGTTCTGATTATTTTCTGTACGTACGTTAGTCTTTATAGTATTGTCCTTGTCTGTTGCTTTTGGTTAGGTACTCCTTAGCGGACCCTTTTTTGTGTTTGTATTGTAGCCTTAAGTTGCTGTTATACCTGCAGGTATATATAACTTAGTTGTTTACATTTTATTGATTATTATTGTCTGGATTCGAAGGTAGGTAAAAATCCGTTATTTTCTTTCGCTTGGGTTCAGTGGTTTGCATTTGCGTACCCTTTTGTGTGTTAGTTACGGGACTTCTGACCGTTTTTGGGTATAGTAGCCTAAGAGGCTCGAATGATACATCCGAGGCTGTGTTTATCTGTTCGTTTATTATTTTTCCCACGAAGGTTTTTTGTTTGTATATTTCCATGTTTTCTAAAACGTTTAGACGATGTCCTTTATGTTGTACGTGGAGAACTTTGGCTGCCTTCCCTATTTTGCATGGTGTACATTTGTTTTCTGCCATATGGTTTGCGAAGTTTGACTCCGGCGTAGTGGATGGTTTTAGCCTTTTCTTGTTGTAGTCTCTAATATGTTCACGATATCTTGTTTTTATCTTGCGCCCTGTCTGTCCTATATAGCTATATTGACATTCGCAGGTCAACTTGTATACACCCTGCTTATCTAATGGGTCTTCTTCGTTGGTGCTATTTTGTAGTATTTTGCCCATATTATTCCTTGTTTTAAAGGCTGCTTTTATATTGTATTTTCGGAACACTTTAGCCAATTTGTAGGAAGTTGTTCCTGTATAGTTTAAGACTGCCCAATTTTTATCGTTATCTTCCTTCTTATTCGACTTCTTTGTTTTAGTGCCTTTCATGATTTTGTTTACCAGCTCTTTTTTGTATCCGTTGTTTTCGGCGATAGCATATATTGTTTTAAGTTCTTTGTTGTACGCATCTTTTTCTAGTGGAGTTCGTTGAAGTCTCGTTATTAGATGCCTAAATGCGGCATTTTTGTGTTGCTGCGGGTGGTTCGAGGTGTTATGTATTATTGTGTCTGTGGCTGTGGGCTTCCTATATATTTCGAATTCAAACTTGTTTGTGTCTTTATTTATTTTAATTGTTGTGTCCAAATAGTTAATTTTTCCTTCCTGTTCTGTATCCATCGTGAACTTTATGTTTGTGTGTTGGTCGTTAAGATAATTAAGTATTTGTTCCTCCTTGTCTTCCGTTACAAGGCAAATGATATCATCGACATATCTCGCGTAGAACCTTACTCCTAGGTTGCTTGCCAATTTCTCCATGTATTTCTCCTCCAAACGTTGCATGAATACTTCCATTAGGATTGCGGATGTGGGATTACCCATTCCCAGTCCTTTAGTTTGCCGATATATCTTATTATTGAACTTGAAATAGTTTTGGTCGAGCGTTACTTTCAAAGTATTGACTATTTCTGTTGCTATGTTCTTGTCCAATTTATCTCTCAATGTTTTAGTTAGGACGGTAAGTGTTTCTGTCAATGGTATTGATGGATAGAGATCTTTGACATCAAATGATACTAATTTCGCGTGGTTTGGTACGTCCAGCGATATCATCTTTTCAATTAACTCCGTTGTGTTTTTGATTATATGCTTGTTTGGTAGTTCTAAATGATCCACCAGTAGTGATTTCAGATGTTTAGATAGTTTATATCCTGGGGCCGATTTGTGGTTGACTATTGGTCTCATTGGTGTATCTGGTTTGTGTATTTTTGGTAGCGAGATCATTGACGGGGCTGATGGATTCATTAATGTCATTGCATATTTCTGTTTCTGGTTAATAATCGTCTTTGCTTGTTTAATTGCATCTTTTATTGCCACTTGGTACTCCTCAGTTGGGTCTTTTCTCATTAGCCGACAATTTGTTTCTTTAATTAGGTTCTCGGTCTTTTCTACGTATTCTTGTTCGTGCATTAGTACCGTTGTGTTGCCCTTGTCTGCCTTTGTTGTGATAATTTTGTTTCTTTTGAGCTTTTGTTTAAGTCCTTTTATGGTTTTATTTTCGCCTACCCCTTTCTCTCGCTCTGTGGATTTTATGTCTTTCTCAATTATGTGTTTACATAGATGTCTAGCATGATCTTGATCTGCGCTTGGTAGTAAAGATATCGCCATTTCTGTGTCCACAATTGTCTGTTCTACTTCCTTCCTTTTATTATAATTTGGAATGTTGTGTTTGAGACCCTTCTTCAATATTTCCGTCTCTTCTTTGTTAATGTGAACCTTAGTTAAATTGACGAATCTTGGATGGAAGGCTATTTCATTTTGTTGTTTGTTTTTTGTGCCGTTTACTTTCCTATTGAGGTCATCGATTTTCTTGTTCAATTTATTGTATCTTTGACCCATGGATTTCTTAATAATTTCCTTTATTTCATGTGTTATTTCCATAAGTGCGTTGACTGGAAGGAGTTCTGCTAGTTCTAAGTGAATGTCAAGTAGTTCTTTATTGGTGTTTTCTTTTTTGGCCTGTAAGTATTTAATTTCTTGTCGAAGGAAGCTGTTTTCGGCTTTCTTTATGATTTTTTTCCTTTCTTCGGATCTCGACTTAAGTTTTATTTGTGCGAACTTTGGTGTGATATTCAATGTCAAACATTGCTTATTGAACCAAATGCTTGCGTTGGTGTTGTGTATTTTCAGTTGTCGTCTTTGGTATGCTGTCAAATTTTTAACTTTACACCCTTTAAATCACCGAGGATGGACGGAATACTACCAAGTATGCTTCAGAAATCCTCAGAGTTGGTCGTCCCGGTCCTGGTGACAATTTTCAGAGGGTGCTTAATATTGAATCACGTCCCTCTAAACTGGAAGAGGAGAAAGATAATTTTCATTCCTATAGTAGGGAAACGAGGTCAAGATAAGCCTAATTTCCTTTGCACTTATGACTTTTGGGAGACTCCTAGATTTGTGCATTAGTGATAAAACTTCCTTTTTATGACACGCCCAACATGTGTACCTGAAAGGGAAGTCAACAGAGACAGCCCTGCGCCAGGTGGTATGCACGATTGAGAGTTCACTGTGCTACAAACAATATGCTATTGCTTTTTTGTATTGGGGCAGGGATTGATCGCTGCGTCCGGTCATGGATAGTGTCAATACTTAGGAGCAGAGCAATTTATGCTGAATTAGGTTTCCAAGATAGAACCGTATATACGGGGAAAGGGTAAACTACTGGTAAAACTAGATTCCTGGGGAATCAAAGAGCTAGCTTACGCCGACGATGTTGCAATACTGGTAACGGGTATACGTTTCTTTCGGTCATTAGCGAAATTTGGGAGAGGACTTTACAGGTGGTGGACTCTTGTGCCATAAACTGCTCGTTTAGGGTGAACCTTGAGGAAACGGACCTAATGATCTTTACAAATAAAAAAATATACTTTATTGCACTAAACCAAGGCTCCGAGGAACGGAACTTTATCTGTCAAAAAGGGTGAAATACCTTCCAGTCTTTCTGAACCCAAAGCTTAATTGGTGGCTGAACATCGAGGAGCGTGTAAGAAATGCTTTGGTAGCTCTCTATGCTACCAAAATAATGTTAGGCGCAATAAATGGTCATTAAAACCAAAAATTGTGCACGACCAATACTCTCATACGGGGCGCTGGTATGGTGGCCAGCCCTCACCAAAGATGACGTCATCAAGAAACTGGGGGAAGGGTGTAACGGGTGCAATGAGATCTTGCCCGGATATATGCTCGATTTATTACCGATAGATATTTTTTATCGAAAACTCAACTGCTAACAGTGCCATTAGGCTGCAAGTATTGGGGTTCTGGAAAGAAAGGCCATCCGGGCACAGCACCATCCTTAGCGGAATCCCAACTGAGATTAAGGCGCTACCCGTTGACTACATCCTGTTGAAGGCCTTCGTTAACCGTACGAGATTTCCTAGCCGTAGAGACTGGACTAGTGGAAGGGTCCGGTCATTGGATGGCTTGGCAGTATATACGGTCGGGGCAAAGATGGAATATGTGTAGTTGCAAGGGGTTTGCATTGAACAGCATAACCTGAAACAATCCTTCCGTCTACCAGAATATGCAAGCCTTTACCAGGCTGAGACGTTTGCAATAAAGTATATTGAGAGGAATGCAACCGCAGGCGCGCGGGTGAACATTTCACAAATAGCCAAGCAGCCATTCCGGCACTCCCTTCTACCTCGGCCGGCTCTCAACTGGTAGATGAATATAGGAGAGAGATGGCTTCAATTCCCACCAATACGATATTACCCTGATGCGGGTCCCGGGGTATAGGGACATTTACGAAAACGGAACAGCGGATGAACTTGCGAGGTGTGGATCTGCACTGAATAGGTCCCACGTGGTGAACATTAGCGCCTCGCTTACGGAAACAAAGGGCAGAATGGCCGATATTTACCACTGGAAAGCCAGGCACATGTGGAGTAATCCAAGATCGTACAGGATTACCCGACAGTTTTGGGTGTCCTATGATTCGCTTAAAACAAGAGCAATAAAAATATATACAAACTTACAGCTGTTTGCACAGGGCACTGGCCTGTAGGGGTTCAGTCGCAGCTGTGAAGACTCTGGCTCAAAAGAGATAGTTGAACACTTTCTGTGCGAGTGCCCGGCCCTTGCTAGGGCAAGGGTATTATAACTTTGTTCATATAACGGTTGCTTGTAACAGCATAACGGAATCAAGATAGATATAGACATATATATACCAAAATGCTCTGAATGAAAAAATATGTCGATTTAGCGATGTCTGTCTGTCTGTCCGTCCGTCCGTAAAAATTGAGATATCTCAATGAAACTTGGTGGGTTGATTGTCTTTGACCCAGAGCAGGTCGGTATTGAAAATTATCAAAATCTGACCATAACCACGCCCACTTCCCACATAACGGCAAGTGTCGAAATGCTAAAATTGCGCCATATATATTTTAGTAGCTATTGAAGCTAATTTGCTCAAATTTTGTATATGCTGTTGTATTCGAGCAGGAAATCTGACTGAATAAAATTTTTTTACAGGGGCGTGGCTCCGCCCACTTATGAGTTCATATGTATATCTCTGGAACCACCCACCCGATTTTGTTCAAATTTGGTATATGTATTACACTATGCCTATTTAAGCGATATTTATCAAAATCTTATTATAACCACGCCCACCTGTCATATATCGGTAATTTTCGAAAACACCAAAAATCGGATATTTCAATAATTGTTGAAGGGAAATATCTTGAGTTTAGTATGTGGTGTTGTATTGCAGCCAGAAATCCGACTATATGAGATCATATGTATATGTCTGGAACTACTTTATCGATTTCGTCTAAACTTGGCACACATGTTAGATTGTACCTAGTTAATTAAAAAAATTAGCTGAAAGCGTGCGCCGGGTATATAAAGTTCGATCGAACTTAGCCACTTCTTTACTTTTTAATTATTGGAAATAACCAAAAATCCCAACGTACTAGATTCGGGGTATATGGTGCTGGTCGTATTTCTTCGATGCCATTGATTGCAATAAAGTTACTCGTTGTTATGGGTTGAAAAGTAGCATCGCAAATATTCTATCTTCCAGTTCTCGAAAACTTTTTTTATAACTTTTGGTAAGCAGTCTTCGGTATACCATTTTGCAGTTACCGTCTGACCCTTTTACAAGCGAAATGTCCCGGCACACTTGGAAATAGTCTGTGGAGACGTTGCAATCGTTCCATAGGCACTTTCGCATGCATTGAATATTTGTAATGGACTTAGCTTACGCCGAAAACCGAAGAGAATAACATTTTTTTCATATCTTTTTCTCAGTTAAGATTTAATCTTATCTAAAAGCTAGGGTGACCAGAAGCTCAAGTAAAATATCAACATGGTTCTTCAACGGCAAAACTAGTTTAATTTCATAGTACTAAAAACCCAATTTTTAAACAATGAATTGTACAATGTCATTCCCTCATGTTTACTTATACTTATGTTTTTTAACTTATACTCAACCTAAATTTTCACATTTTTACATGCTTCCTTATACTTATACAGTGATAGAGACCGCACTGCCAAATATAATGTTAAAATAATATTTGTTCATATTTCTGTTGGCCTAGTAAAATGTTAATATTATAATTTTATTGAGCTCAAGGCCAGTTTATGGAAGATTTGTTTGTGAAAAAACAACAACAGCTTTCAATGGTTGAAGTTATAGTACTATTTCGGAAATCACCACATTTCCTCATCAGACTTCTTTTTGATTATTAAATTAAATTATTATTAATTTAATTTTCATAACCACTTCTCTCAGGCTTTGAACCCGGGAGCTCGGAGTTGCAAAGCCAATACGCTACCTATTGTGCTACGCTAGCCGAGTTGGCTGTTGTGTTTATTTCATCTTCCTTAAACAAACCAACTACAAACAAGAGCAACTGATCTGCCGCTATTTAACTTGTTTGTGTGGTTGTTGTTTGTGTTTTTATTTTGCAAATTCTGTTTTATTTTACATTACATGCATTTTTAAGGCGTGCTCATCCTTGTCTACAAATGTTTGTTCATATTTCTGTTGGCCTAGTAAAATGTTAATATTATAATTTTATTGAGCTCAAGGCCAGTTTATGGAAGATTTGTTTGTGAAAAAACAACAACAGCTTTCAATGGTTGAAGTTATAGTACTATTTCGGAAATCACCACATTTCCTCATCAGACTTCTTTTTGATTATTAAATTAAATTATTATTAATTTAATTTTCATAACCACTTCTCTCAGGCTTTGAACCCGGGAGCTCGGAGTTGCAAAGCCAGTACGCTACCTATTGTGCTACGCTAGCCGAGTTGGCTGTTGTGTTTATTTCATCTTCCTTAAACAAACCAACTACAAACAAGAGCAACTGATCTGCCGCTATTTAACTTGTTTGTGTGGTTGTTGTTTGTGTTTTTATTTTGCAAATTCTGTTTTATTTTACATTACATGCATTTTTAAGGCGTGCTCATCCTTGTCTACAAATGTTTGTTCATATTTCTGTTGGCCTAGTAAAATGTTAATATTATAATTTTATTGAGCTCAAGGCCAGTTTATGGAAGATTTGTTTGTGAAAAAACAACAACAGCTTTCAATGGTTGAAGTTATAGTACTATTTCGGAAATCACCACATTTCCTCATCAGACTTCTTTTTGATTATTAAATTAAATTATTATTAATTTAATTTTCATAACCACTTCTCTCAGGCTTTGAACCCGGGAGCTCGGAGTTGCAAAGCCAATACGCTACCTATTGTGCTACGCTAGCCGAGTTGGCTGTTGTGTTTATTTCATCTTCCTTAAACAAACCAACTACAAACAAGAGCAACTGATCTGCCGCTATTTAACTTGTTTGTGTGGTTGTTGTTTGTGTTTTTATTTTGCAAATTCTGTTTTATTTTACATTACATGCATTTTTAAGGCGTGCTCATCCTTGTCTACAAATGTTTGTTCATATTTCTGTTGGCCTAGTAAAATGTTAATATTATAATTTTATTGAGCTCAAGGCCAGTTTATGGAAGATTTGTTTGTGAAAAAACAACAACAGCTTTCAATGGTTGAAGTTATAGTACTATTTCGGAAATCACCACATTTTCTCATCAGACTTCTTTTTGATTTGTTGATTTTTCACAAACAAATCTTCCATAAACTGGCCTTGAGCTCAATAAAATTATAATATTAACATTTTACTAGGCCAACAGAAATA
>CAXASM010000056.1:0-32571 GCA_963971545.1 Philophylla caesio
TGCCTTCATCATCCAGCTGGAAGAGTACACCACCCACACCGTCCGTTGATGCGTCGCATTGGACATAAAAATGTCGGTTGAAGTCAGGGTGCGTCAGTACTGGTGCCGAAATCAGGCTCTGCTTTAAAAGGTCGAATGCCTTTCTGGCTTCATCTGTCACTATGAACCTTTTTATTTTTTCTTTTGTAAGGCAGTCGTGCAGCGGTGCTGCTATCGTCGCGTAGTCTTGAATGAATCTACGGTACCACCCTGTCATCCCTAGGAACCGCCTGAGCTGTTTAGGTGTCCTTGGCTCTGGGAAATCTCTCATAGCCGCTACTTTGTTCGCATCTGTACGAACACACCCATTTCCAACAACATAACCGAGATAGCGTACTTCCTTAAAGCAAAATTTACTTTTTTCAACATTTATTGTCAACTTCGCTTCTCGTAGACATTTAGCTACTTCCTCTAACAACGACAAATGGGATAAAAAATCTTCTGAACAAACAAGTAAACCGTCTAGATATACAAACACGGGAAAGGGTCCCAAAACATTGTGCCGGATGCCTTATCTCGCGCCAACATGGAAGAAATAATTAAGAATAGCCGAAGGCTGGATGTGTGCTTCGATTCGCCTTTCTTCAAGTCGGAAGAGTATGAAGAATTGAAAAGAACCATAATGGACAACACTGATAAACTGCCAGATTTGACCTTATCGGACGGATACGTTTACAAACGGACGCAGTTTAACACGGGGGAAGACCTTCAGCAGGACCACGCCTGGAAGCTCTGGGTTCCTACTGGGCTGCGTCGTGGGTTGGTAGAGACATCACATGATTCGCCGTCGGCTGGCCATGGTGGGATACACAAAACACTGTCCAGAATACGAGAAAAATACTATTGGCCGGGGATGGTAACTGATGTACAAAATTACATCAAAGGTTGTGAGACTTGTAAGGGTAATAAATCACAAAATGTGTTTCGCAGACCTCCAATGGGAAAACAGCACATAACCGAGAAACCATTTCAACGTCTATTCATAGACTTCATGGGTCCTTATCCGCGTACATGTAGTGGTAATGTCTTCGTGTTTGTGTGTTTAGACCATTTTTCAAAGTTTGTGTTTCTGAAACCGATGCGAAGTGCCACTTCAGCTAACGTTATAAAGTTTTTGGAAGACGAAGTATTTCACGTATTTGGCGTTCCGGAATATGTGCATTCTGATAATGGGAAGCAGTTCACATCAGAAGTTTTCAGTTCATTGTTAGGGAAGTATGGGACCAAACATATAAGGACGGCTTTTTACTCGCCACAGGCTAACGCGGCCGAGAGGGTAAATCGCTCTGTCCTACAAATTGTAAGATCATATATCAAAGAAAACCAGAAAAATTGGGACAAACACATTAGTGATGCCGCCTTCGCTTTGCGCAGTGCGGTACATACAGCCATTGATGTCTCCCCGTACTATGCCCTCTTCGGCATGCCTATGGTACAGCATGCTGCATCATATGAACTATGCCGAAGATTAGGTGCCGTTGGAGAGACTGATTGGGAGACAGAAACCCTAGCAGATAGAGCCCAGTTGATTAGGAACAAGATTAAAAGGGAGCTGAAAATGGCTTATGAGCGAAGTAAAAAGACTTATGACACTAGGAGTAGAGAAGTCAAATTTCGGATTGGACAAGTGGTATACCGCCGAAACTTTAAGCAAAGTTCACGGGTAGAAAATTATAATGCGAAACTAGGTCCCAAACAAGTCAGATGCATCATTTTAAAGGTGATTGGAAACTCAATGTATGAATTAGGGGACACCAGTGGAAAAACGATCGGTGTATACCATGCAAAGGACATATTTGTAGCATAGTTATTGCATACTATGCCTAAAATGTGGTTATATTGTATGTACCTATAGATGTATGTAAATATTCTTGTGTGCAACTGTCAATGGTTTGTATAGCTGTTACTGTTGGTAGCGATTAGTAGGTTTTAAGAGCCAAATACTTGACTATTTAACGACATCTATATGCTTATTTGCTTTTCTATATTACTATGTTGCTATTTACTTATCGATCCATTAGCACAATTGTGATCATTACTTGATCACGTATTAGCAAATTCTTGGATAATTTCTTTTACATTATTGCTCGGCTTCTGCTTGACCTCTGGCCATAACACCTGTGACATTTTTTGTAATGGTTTGACTACATATTGTATTAATTATTTAATTAATTACTCGTTTACTTATTTATTAATTTAATGGCTTAGTTTATTACCACGTTTTCTATTGCCTATTGTAACTAGATTATATGCTGTTCGGTTTATCGCTTTATTATCGACTACCATGGCTTCTAGTGAAATTTCCTAACCCTCGTGATAAAATGTATGTAGATCAGCCCATAAGGCTATTGCATTAACGATGGAAATGAATTAGTGTGTACGTAGCCAAATTTGGTTTAGTGCCAGACACAACAGTATGAAAGGGATAGTAAGGTAGGCACAGCATTAAAAGCCCGGCTAAGGGCATGGGTCGAAGCCACACATTGGGCGTAACAAAACTGAGGAGACAAGCTGCGTTGTAACCTTTTGCGCACACGCTCCATGGTGCGGGCACCATCGGCGGGTGCGAGCCTGTAACGACAGCTCTTCTTTAGTATGACTGAGATGGTATTAGTATCTGCCAGATGTGAAAGTAGCCATAATCGTTCTACGCCACCGAGCGAAGCTCAAGGGTTTGAAACTTTGTTTGTTGTAAAATCGGTAAGG
Organism: Philophylla caesio; assembly: GCA_963971545.1. Classification (NCBI taxonomy): domain Eukaryota; kingdom Metazoa; phylum Arthropoda; class Insecta; order Diptera; family Tephritidae; genus Philophylla; species Philophylla caesio. Next base: position 2,746 of record CAXASM010000056.1, read on the forward strand.
CAGTGTCAAAAAAACGTGTGTATGTGTTAGTACGTCTGTAAGTTGAGTAAAATATTGACGTCGTTGATCAGCTAACGAACTAGGCGCGAATAGATTCTTCGGCCTAGCCAAGACTAATAAAAAGAGCACTGAAGGAAGATGGAAAGGTAGTCGAAGAAAGATTCGGTGCTGTTACTAAGCAAGTGCGCGCAAAAGTAAACGATCATTGTGAAAAAAAAAAAAATATATATATACATATATATATATACTTATTAGTAAACGGTACGCGTAAGTGCAAAAAACGGACTAAACCGTCAACACGGATCTTCACAAAAAGAAAACAAAAAAAAAAAACAGTTGGGATTTTTTTTGTTACATTTGTTTGGAGCCGAGGTAAGTTAAAGCCTGCTCATTATGTGCATTTACGCATACATATGTACATATTGCCCGTTTATTGCAAAGTGGGTCTGAATTTGCTTAGATGTACATATCTCACTTACGCTTCCTCTATTTCGTTTTAGGTCGTTTTAGGGAAAAAACACCCATACACAGGCGACACACAAGCGTACGGGCAAAGAAACATATCAAGCAGAAATCAGCTGGGCAATCGCATGCGATATGGAATAGTTCAACGCCCGCTACACAAAAAAAAAATTCGGAACCAGGAGAAGAGTCCAAACAGCTAAAAATCTGAGGGAGAGTGAGCTGAATTCCATCGAGCGAACACTCACGCACACGAAACGACAATACATAGGCATACATAGTACGTCGCAGCCAACAGCAGAGCGACCTGGCCTGCGCACATGGTGCATCGCGTGAGCAGAGCAGAGCGGAGCGGAGCAGCAGTCTTTTATTGAAATTTCCACGCATATACGTATATAGATTTAGTTTTATTTGGAACTATTTTTCTATTTTTTTAGTAATACTCCTTTTTTATTCTTTTGGTGTTTGCGTAGGCGAATACTTAGCCTTTCTATCATAGTTTTTTTATTCGCTATATCGTGGCAAACACCCAAGTATAAGTATTTACCTTAGTTCAATATTGTAATTTTTTTTGTTCGCACAACCGCACACGGTGGATCATATGTATGTTCCCCCTTGTTTTTTTGTTTGGTTCTTTTCTTTTCTTTCGCACGTTTTTATACGCTACGTTTCTTCTTGTTTTCCGATCCGATATTTCATTACTCTTTCTACACGGGACTAACGCTTTTATATTACGCGTTTCACATAGAAAGTTTGGTTTAAAGTTTTTGCTAAGTAACATTTTTTTTGATTAACGTCTCGGTTTCTTTTATTATAAAAATAATTTTTTTGCTGCTGATAAGACGTGCAAATGTTGTGCAAAACTGCAAACGCATTTATAATTTGTGTCGCCTGTTTTGGGGAATAGTGGAGAGCTCTTGCTTGTAAGAAACGTATGTAGTAGTTTAAACCTATTGTAATAGAATAAGTACTAATAAAACGTCATTATATCGGTGGCGTTTAACACGAACGAAAGCGCCACGATGAAGCCATCAAAGTTGAGGCGGAAAAAATAGGAATAGAAAAGGAAAAAATAACTGTGTTGAATGAATTTAAATAATCTTAAAGAATTGTAGTATTATTAATGTACCAAAAGTTTATATCATGAATTCACTATTTTATTAATATTAAATTACTTTCTAATATTTACATGAGATATGAATTTAAAAAGAAATAATATTGAAATGAATTAACATTATAAAAGAAATAGCTTTCTAAGTACATTTCTTCTAATGACTCCTTCATTATAGTCGTGAGTACTTTCAAGAACTTCTATTCGATGATTATTTTCAGGATTAATCTTTAATTATTCTTGCTTTTCTATGGCAATACAACTGTGTGTCGATTTGGGCCAAGACTAAAAAGCTTCACCAGTTCCCTTTCTCCTTCATTAGGTTACGCCAATTACTCATACCAAGTGATTACAGGTTTTCCGCACTTGGTTCTTCCAGTGCGTTCGTGGGCGCTCTTGCCTTCGTTTCCCAGCAATGTGTGCCAAGTCGAAAGATTTTTTCACCAGAGCTTTATCATCTAAACGAACGACATGTCCAATCAATTAAAATCGTTTTTAAGCGATTGACTATGTCCATATGATCTTCTGCGGTATCTGTCGCCCATGCGAACATGACCATAAATCCTGCGAATAACATTTCTCTCGAAAGCCTCTAAAGTCTTCTCAACGCACGGGCATGATGAGGGATTTGTAGAGCGAGATTTTCATTCGTCGAGAAAAGGATTTGCTTTTTAATTGCCTACCAAGCACAAAGTAGCCCTTGTTGAAAAAGTTTTATTTTTCGTTTGATTTCAAAGCTGTTAGAATTGGTGTATCCTAGGTATACAAATTCCTAAACTACTTCAAAATTGTAACTGACAACACTGACAAGTTTTATTTTTCGTTTGATTTCAAGGCTGACAGAATTGGTGGTGTTAATGCTGGATCCTAGGTATACAAATTCCTTTGCTACTTCAAAGTTGTAACTGACAACAATGACATGGGTCAAAATAAGCGAGGACTTTTTGTATGTTGCCACAAGGTACTCGTTCATTGCTTGACCAACCGTTTTTGTTTTCTTCTCTAGCCTGGAAAAGGCTGCACTGACGATCTGTTGTTAAGGCCAACAATGTTAATATGATCCGTATACGCCAGCAACATCGTACTTTTGTTATAAATGGTGCCACTGGATTCAGATTGACAGTCCTTATTACGCTTTCCAGTACCAGATTGAAGAAGTTGCACGAAAGCGAGTCGCTTTGTCTGAAGCCTTATTTGGTCTCGAACGTGCACTGAGATTCCAATCTTTGGCATGTATTCTCCTTACCAAATTGTTCTTAACAGCTGATATATTCTTCCTACCAGCTCTTCGGTGCCGGATTGGAACAGCTTAGCTGGTATACTGTCTGCTCCTGGCACTTTCTTTTTCTTAAGCCGCCTTAGTGCTGTTCTCACCTCGCCTTGTTCGAGTGAAGTGAACTGTTTATTATCCGTTAAAGAATGTTCTAGGCTCCTCTTCTTTCATTCTACACTGATATTTGCAAAACATGAACATGAAAACAATGCTTCAATATAAAATTGAACAATAAAGTTCTTTTAAAGCTTGTACCTCGTTTCTTAATTTTTGTGTTAAAACACCAAAGGCCTGTTCTATCAGCACCGTGGTAAAAGTGAGAATGCAATTAAACCCAGATAATTCGTCACTCATCGATTCAAAGCCACTGGAAGACATGAAGACTCCACGTACTTATGTAGGTTTGGGTGTATAAATGTGTCGAAGGTCCGTGAAAGGTCACTGGCCACCTAGACGGTTCTCAAACAGGGACCGCGTTTATCTGAGTGTTTATGTTGGTATCATCGAGCTCAACTAACGCGAGGTCCAGGAAACGTGCGGTTATGAAACGGTTGGACCATATGGAGAGAGTTGTTAGCTGAGTTGGTTTGGCCGAGCATGTGAACAGGTGTTTAGTGTCATGTAGGACTCTCCACATGGAGGGCAGGTGTTAGGGGTGTCGGGGTTGATCCTGGATAAGTAGGAGTTTAACCTGCTACAATATCCAGATCTTAATTGGGCCGGAGAGACACGTGACTCACGAGGCAGACGGAGCTATCCAACTGCTACCGGTGGTGGTGGGACTCTTAGGACGGCATTCACAGGTCGGGAAACCAAATAGTTGGAGACGGATTCCCTGTGAATATCACCTAGATATCGTCTGCACGTCGTCGGGTACGGAGGCCGGGTTGGTGCTTTGCCGGGCCAATGTGGTGACGGAGGTATGGGAGTAGCATGGACTCAAGTAGCTTAGCCACTGGTGAAAGCAGGGAGATCGGCCGATAAGAGTCGTCTTTATCAGCCGGTTTCCCCGGTTTCAGAAGTGGGATCACCCTACCCATCTTCCAGATTTCTGGGATGATGAGGGTGACCATCGACAAGTTGAGTACCTTAGTCAAGTAGTCGACTCCCATAGAGCCGAATTTTTTCAGAACCAGCATGCTTAACCCATCCGCCTTCATGCCTTCCCGATGGCCTCCTTCACCTCGTTGCAGGAGAAGACAATTGGTGCGTCTTTTTATTACGCAGCCTTCTGTTCGCGGCACGATTGGCCCTGTCTGTCAAGTGTATATGTCGTGGAATGCGGCTGCAGTGCTATGCACTTTTTGTAAGCCAGCAGTACTTCAAGAGTATGACGAGGTGAAATGTTGTGAAGACTATCACACGATTTGAAAAATTATTTTACCATAATAGTATTACAATTTACTGACGTATTAACGAATCCTCTTAGAAATTTTAACGTTACAGGCTGCAGTGACGCAGTTGCGCGGAACATAATATTTTGGTATTCTCGTAATATTATCGTCGTTAGCCTCATTAGCATATTCTTCTGAATAAATTTTGACTTTATAAAATATTCAAATGTTGTGCAAAACTGCAAACGCATTTATAATTTGTGTCGCCTGCTTTGGAAAATAGTGGAGAGCTCTTGCTTGTAAGAAACGTATGTAGTAGTTTAAACCTATTGTAATAGAATAAGTACTAATAAAATGTCATTATATCGGTGGCGTTTAACACGAACGAAAGCGCCACGATGAAGCCATCAAAGTTGAGGCGGAAAAAATAGGAATAGAAAAGGAAAAAATATCTGTGTTGAATGAATTTAAAAAATCTTAAAGAATTGTAATATTATTAATGTACCAAAAGTTTATATCATGAATTCACTATTTTATTAATATTAAATTACTTTCTAATATTTACATGAGATATGAATTTAAAAAGAAATAATATTGAAATGAATTAACATTATAAAAGAAATAGCTTTCTAAGTACATTTCTTCTAATGACTCCTTCATTATAGTCGTGAGTACTTTCAACAACTTCTATTCGATGATTACTTTCAGGATTAATCTTTAATTATTCTTGCTTTTCTATGGCAATACAACCGTGTGTCGGTTTGGGCCAAGACTAAAAAGCTTCGCCAGTTTCCTTTCTCCTTCATTAGGTTACGCCAATTACTCATACCAAGTGATTACGGGTTTTTCCGCACTTGGTTCTTCCAGTGCGTTCGTGAGCGCTCTTGCCTTCGTTTCCCAGCAATGTGTGCCAAGTCGAAAGATTTTTTCACCAGAGTTTTATCATCTAAACGAACGACATGTCCAATCAATTAAAATCGTTTTTAAGCGATTGACTATGTCCATATGATCTTCTGCGGTATCTGTCGCCCATGCGAACATGACCATAAATCCTGCGAAGAACATTTCTCTCGAAAGCCTCTAAAGTCTTCTCATCGCACGGGCATGATGAGGGATTTGTAGAGCGAGATTTTCGTTCGTCGAGAAAAGGATTTGCTTTTTAATTGCCTACCGAGCACAAAGTAGCCCCTGTTGAAAAAGTTTTATTTTTCGTTTGATTTCAAGGCTGACAGAATTGGTGTATCCTAGGTATACAAATTCCTTAGCTACTTCAAAATTGTAACTGACAACACTGACAAGTTTTATTTTTCGTTTGATTTCAAGGCTGACAGAATTGGTGGTGTTAATGCTGGATCGTAGGTATACAAATTCCTTTGCTACTTCAAAGTTGTAACTGACAACAATGACATTGGTCAAAATAAGCGAGGACTTTTTGTATGTTGCCACAAGGTACTCGTTCATTGCTTAACCAACCGTTTTTGTTTTCTTCTCTAGCCTGGAAAAGGCTGCACTGACGATCTGTTGTTAAGGTCAACAATGTTAATATGATCCGTATACGCCAGCAACATCGTACTTTTGTTATAAATGCTGCCACTGGATTCAGATTGACAGTCCTTATTACGCTTTCCAGGACCAGATTGAAGAAGTTGCACGAAAGCGAGTCGCTTTGTCGGAACCCTTATTTGGTCTCGAACGTGCACTGAGATTCCAATCTTTGGAATGTATTCGTCTTACCAAATTGTGCTTAACAGCTGATATATTCTTCCTACCAGCTCTTCGGCGCCGGATTTGAACAGCTTAGCTGGTATACCGTCTGCTCCTGGCACTTTCTTGTTCTTAAGCAGCCTTAGTGCTGTTCTCACCTCGCCTTGTTCGAGTGAAGTGAACTGTTTATTATCCGTTAAAGAATGTTCTAGGCTCCTCTTCTTTGATTCTACACTGATATTTGCAAAACATGAACATGAAAACAATGCTTTAATATAAAAGGTCCAGGAAACGTGCGGTTTTGACAGGGTTGGACCATATGGAGAGAGTTGTTAGCTGAGTTGGTTTGGCCGAGCATGTGACCAGGTGTTTAGTGTCAAGGCGTTTAACACATCAGAATCCATTTTTAAACACTCTAATCGTGCGCTCCATGGTTTTTCTTGCTTTCGCATGTGGGGTGTTGTATTTGCTTTGTGTAGATCCTTTTTCAGAATTTCTAAAAGTTGTCATCAAATAAGTTTTAAGGACGTATCCAGCATCACCTAAGCCGAAAAAACACTAATTCTATAAAATATAAAGCTATGTTTTGTAGTTTATCATATACCAAGTAGCCAAGTATTGCGAAAGCCATTTCAAACATTTGTCAGTGAATGGTTTTTGTGTTTATGTATTAATGAAAGCAAAAATATTTTTTCAAATCAATCGTATGGCATATCGTTTTAATTCGCACGGTGTATATAAATATATAGGTAGACGATTCCTACTAACCATAAATACTTTAATTCAATTCAATTGCGCATAAATATTGCTTCTTAGATTTTCTCCCAAAGGTCAGCATAATCACGATAAGTGAAGAGGAATTACTCGATTGCTTTATCCATGAAATCTTAAAATCGTTTGGCATATTGATCAGGATCACAAGTAAATATACCATATACGTAACTTCTGTACTTCACAGTTTTTGCTGCTTTGGCGGCCTAAAATCATAAAAAGTCCACTTTTATTAGTTAATATGAAATATGGAAAAAAAAACGTTGATCATTACTATGTAAACGTGAAAGATTAAAATATATGCAATTTCTCGACAACCGTTTTAGACTACCGAATTGAATAGCCATTTTTTGGAGTAATGAATATTAGGAAAAATGTGTATCTTTGGACAGGTTTCCCCAATAACACCAAGCCATCAGAAAAAACGAAAAGACACTGAAAATGGCACAACGCCGAAACCGGTATGTCACAAACCCAAATTTGGCAAGAGATGACGGAAAATCGTTCCAATATACAACTATACTGTTGTTCATAATAAACGATGCTCAGTCATTAATATGAACTATATTTCCTTTATATTATTGCTTAAATGTGTCAGTCAGAATACCATTCGTTCTCTAACAAAGATGATTGTTGGGTCACCCAGTATATATTAAACTACTACTCAAATTACTTACACCTAATTAGCACTCATTCTGTACAACTAAACACCTACTCATTGTAAATTAGCATACACACACGCACACATACTCTTATTCATTATTGCACTCATAAATCTCTTTTGCTCTTGTAAATTTTTCGCTTGTACATAAGTATCATGCATTCCAATAAACACAACTCTTTAATCGCTCACGCTAAGCAACTCGGCACAATTCAATTCATTTTTCGCTACGGCAAATTTCGGACGGCAAACTAATTTGTGTATACAGGATATACACCCCCAATTTCATCATTTATGTATATTAAACAAGAAAAAGGCTTCTTGTATCAACCATTTTGGCGCCCAACGTGGGGCAGTGTATATCCTAAAAAAGGTCAATTACCAATTACGGTCATCATCCAACGGCTGGAGCAGTTCGTTGGTGTACATATGTAGTTGGCAAGCACAGATAAAGGCCGCCGCTAGCAGATGAAAAAATTTACTGCTCGTTGGAATGTATGTATATATGTACGCTTAACTAAAATACAGTTTCCTCCTTTTTTTCCTTTGCTTGCTGAGTTGGCGATTGTTCTGTACGCCGTAAAGAACATTGCCCTGTACCTAGCGATTGTTTTTGCGCATTTTGACTGCCTGCGCTGTTGTCACCACCGTTACTTTGCATTTGTCGCTCGCACTAGTAGACCACTGCGCTGCCAACACTATTCGCCGTCGCTAGCATCGCTGCTTCTCTGCTTTCGCACATTGGGGCTGCGTTGTGCGTGCACATTTCGCATTTCGTTTCGCTGCTGTCTGCGTTAACAGTTTGATCGCCAGCACATCAACATTCGCGGCTGTCTGCGTCAACATTTTGACCGCCTGCACATCCACATTCGCTGCTTTGGCACATTGAAGCTGCGCTGCTTGTGCATATTTCGTATTTCGTTTTGCTGTTGTCTGCGTCAACATTTTGATCGCCAGTACATCAACATTCGCGGCTGTCTGCGTCAACATTTTGACCGCCTGCACATCCACATTCGCTGCTTTGGCACATTGAAGCTGCGCTGCTTGTGCATATTTCGTATTTCGCTGTGCTGTTGTCTGCGTCAACATTTTGACCGCCAGCACATCAAGCAGTAGTAACCCAGCAGGAATTTTCTAGTAAACCCACATCGTAGTACAATGGTCATGACTTTTGAAGAATGCAAGCGTAAGCGGTCCAACATATAGCGCAACATTTCGCGTATTAAATTGATCGTCGACGCGGCAAGGGGCTCAGATGACAAACTCCCCAATGCTGAGCTGCAATGTCGACTTGGAATACTAGAATCATGTTTCAAGCAGGCCTTGTCTGTCCAAGCTGACATTAAGGATTTAGATCCCACTGACAACGACCGCGCTTGGACAGCTACGTGGCCGTCAAGCTGAGCATCGAAACACAACTCGGAGAATATGTCAACGCTACAGTACACTATCCTGACACATCATCTGCAGCAGCTGTTACGCATTCGTCGCACCTGCCAAGACTGTCATTGCCAACCTTTAGTGGTGATTATGCACACTACAAGAATTTCATTACGTGCTTTACCGAGATTATTGCTCGTGAATCAAGGTTGTCAAAAATCGAAAAATTCAACTACCTTTTAACGTGCTTAAAGGGTCCCGCGCTTGAGACCATAAAAGCATTTCAGGTCACCAGCGAAAACTATCCAAAGGCTTTAGATAGGCTTAAGGAACGCTTCGATAACCCCACTTTAATTTTCCTGGAAGGCATTGCATCACTTTTTACACTGTCGGCACTTGAGAGGTCGAACGCTCAACAGCTACGCAGCTTAGTAGACAATGCATCGGCTATCTTTAGCTCGTTGGAGTCATTGGGTTCATCTACGGACATAGCACAAGCAATGTTAATCTACATTGTGATGGGGAAGTGTGATCAGCAAACCAGAAAGAATTGGAACGAGTCCCTGGATTACAAATTGCTTCCGACTTGGGCACAATGCACTCAAGTCGTAGAACGGCATTGTCAGTTCTTGCACTCATCCGAGTCATCGTAACAACGCAAACCCGAGGCTGTCAAGTCAAATCGCTCAACAAATCGAAATCAAAGTTCGTCATTTGCTATCACTAATCCTAATTGTGTTCTTTGTTCCAGCTCCAACCATAAAATTGTCGGTTGCTCGCAGTTCAAGGAGATGAATACAAATGAACGCTTTGAGCTCATCAAAAGGCATGATCTATGCATCAACTGCTTAAGCAATGGTCATAGAATGTCTCTATGCCCATCGAAAAATCGCTCTCGCTCTTGCAATCGAGGACATCACACGCTGTTGTATCATGAGAATTCATCGCAGATCGCTCAGACACCTCAAGTGGCCGCTGCCACAGTATGGCCTTCGGCATCTACTCGATCGAGTTGGCAGACTTCTTTATAAGAATCTGCAGCAACCCATTCACACATGGGTACATCGGAAGGTGGTCAGATTATTCTTGCTACGGCGATGGTGCTAGTCAAGGACGCGACGGGTACGTACAAGGTGGGCAGATCCTTACTAGATTCATGCTCTCAACTCAACTTTATCACTGATGATTGTGCGCAACAACTGCGCCTTCGCCGTGAGAAACATCATGTAGGCGTTCGGAGTATTGGAGAATAGCTAACCAGTCTCAAGGCCCGCACGACCACGACCATCAAATCGCGCACTTCAGCATTTCAACTTTCGCTTCAATTCGGGGTCACTTCGCACATGGCATACCAGCCAGATTCCGAGATCGACACGTCCAATTGGAACTGGCCAGCTAATACAAAATTAGCAGATGAGGCCTTCTTTGATGCTCTTGCTGTTGGACAAATTCGAATGGGTTCCAATTTTCCCACGCTTCAAAAGACCTTGTTTGGTTGGGTCGTCTCTGGTAGGTTTCGAGGTGAGTGCAACTTGGCATCATCATCTTGCCTGCTGTCAAATGAAGTTTCCATCGATGAGAATTTGCAACGCCTATGGCAACTGGAAGCATTCGACGCGCCACAAGGGTCGATTCAGTCCGATCATCAAATTTGCGAGGAGCACTTCGCAAAAACAACTCTTCAAGACAGCACTGGTCGGATTATTGTAAGTCCGCCATTTAAAGACAACCCCATTTGTCTCGGAGATTCTTTCGACATCGCACGTCGGTGATTCCTCGTGCTTGAGAGACGACTTCTACGTGCGCCCGAAACTCGTTCGCAGGACATTGCCTTCATGAAAGACTACGAAGATCTTGGTCACATGTCAGTGGTAGCAAACCCCAATCTAAAGGAGCCGCACTACTACATACCACATCATTGCGTGTTTAAACCGAGCAGCACATCAACGAAACTGCGAGTAGTGTTTGATGCTTCATGCCGCACCTCAACGCAAACATCATTGAACGACTTACTAATAGTGGGGCCCACAATCCAACAAGAGTTATACACGCTACTCCTACGTTTTCGCCTATATCGGTTCGCTATCACCGCAGATGTGACAAAAATGTACAGGCAAGTACTTGTAGATCATAATTTTAGACAATTTCAATACATACTTTGGCGAGATTCCCCAGATTCAGATATCCGCACGTATCAGCTGAATACTGTGACCTACGGAACAGCTTCGGCTCCATACCTCGCAATACGCAGCTGACATCACCTGGCAGACCAACATGTGTCAGAATTTCCCATTGGCGCGTCCGCAATAAAATCATCGTTTTATGTCGACGACATGTTATGCGGGGTCGACGATGTAAACGCGTTACACACACTCAAAAATGAAGTTGTGGAAGTACTCCGTCGTGAGCAGTTTCCATTATCGAAATGGCACTCAAATCACCCAGACTTTATGGAAAGTCAATCTACAAAGGAAATACATATTACTGACGATTTGGTGACCAGCGCATTAGGAGTAACATGACATCAACGAAACGGCGCGTTTTCCTTCGCTTTTAACCCAAAACAACATTGCGATGCGGTCACAAAGCGGACAATACTGTCTATTGCCTCATCACTTTTTGATCCAATTGGCTTGTTGTCTCCGTTGGTAATCACTGCCAAGATTATACTTCAAGAACTATGGCTATTAAAGCTCGATTGGGACGAGTCTGTAGCTCAACACCTGCAACAAGCTTGGACAAACTACTTAGCATCTTTAAAGTAGATTTCGTCACTCATCGTACCTTGCTATTGCCTGCAACCAAATGCACGCAACATACAATTACACGGGTTTAGCGACGCCTCAATTCGGGCATACGGCTGTTCTATATACGTACGTACGGAAGACCTCTGTGGACATGTTACAGTCTGGTTGTTTACATCTAAGTCCACAGTCGCTCCAGTCAAAAAGCAATCGCTTCCCAAACTTGAGCTCTGCGGTGCTAGGTGCGCACCTACTGGCTTCCCTTTATGCAACAATAATTAAATTTTTTCCTGACAAACCTCTAAGTAGTTACTTTTGGACCGATTCGCAACTAGTTCTGCATTGGTTTCAACAACATTCAATAACGCTATCAACTTTTGTGGGAAACAGAGTATCCGATATACAAGAGTTGACTGCTGGTGGACACTGGAGACACATACCAACGCGCGATAATCCTGCAGACCTGGTATCTCGAGGCTGCCCGACTGCAGAACTTAAAGCGTCGAATTGGTTTTCCGGTCCAGCCTTTCTGTGTCAGGACCAGACTAAATGGCCAAAACAAAGTGCCCCAGTTGATCTCGACGCCGACTTCGTCAATTCGGAAAGGCGCAAAGCGACTGGCTATTCCGATTCTGTGATTCCGCCAGAAAGAAGTCTACGTTTACAACCGCTTCACCATCTCCTGATGAATTACGACGCGCTTTACACTGCATAATATGGAACCTTCAACAACACCACTTTTCTGTCGATTTTCAGTTGCTAAGGAAAAATCAAGTTGTCAAAAGTAATTTGAAATTTTGAACTCCATTTATAGACGCTTCAACTGGATTCGAGCTCATCAAGGTGGGTGGTCGCCTGGACTACACCGAGTCAAAAACACCTATGGCAGCTGCCCAGCAACTCGCAATTCGTTTTGACATTCGCACGCCATCTACATATTCGCAATTACCATGCAGGCCCAAAGGCTTTAGTCGCCTTGATCTGCCTTGAATATTGGATTGTCAACGCCAGAGCTCTGGCTCGTCGCGTCGTTCGGTCGTGTGTGCATTGCGTTCGATACAAGCCCACACTGCTGCAGCAAGTCATGGGACCTCTACCAAGAGAGCGTCTCCAACCAGCACGACCATTTGAACGCTGCGGAGTCGACTTTTGCGGGCCAATAAGCACCTACCTGCGAATCCGAGGAAAACCGCCAACCAAATCATACTTGGCTGTATTTGTTTGCCTTGTTACTAACGCGGTTCATATTGAAGTGGTCTCGGACTTGTCTACGCAAGCGTTCCTGAACGCTCTAAAATGTATGGGTGGTCGGCGAAAGATGCCATGCGACATTTTCTGCAACAACGCCACGAACTTTGTTGGAGCATCTAAACACCTGCAAGAAGTCAAGCAGTTTTTATTCAAACCCGAAACACAAAATGAAATCAACCAATTTTGCTCGTCTGATTTTATTAATTTTCATTTTATTCCACCCAGGGCACCCCATTTCGGCGGCCTCTTGGAGGCAGCAGTCAAGAGCGCAAAATGACTGCTATATCGCACATTGGTTAATACAAGGCTAACCTTCGAAGAACTGAGCACTGTTACCGTGGAGATAGAGGCAATACTTAATTCCCGCCCGCTCTCGCCGTTGTCATCAGATCCAAATCACCTCAAAGCACTCACTGCTGGGCATTTTTTGGTCGGGTCGTCGCTACGCGCCTTACCCGAACGCTCACTTGAGAACCAAAATATCTCAAATTTGGTTCAGTACGACATGATCACGGCTATCAAGCGACGCTTTTGGCGTCGTTGGTCCGGATACTATATCAACGAACTGCGCTCACGGGCAAAGTGAACAACACCAGTACCCAATCTCGTTGAAGGGACGTTAGTTATCATCCATGACGATAACCTGCCGCCACTACGTTGGAAACTTGGTCGCGTCGAGTCCACCATACTTGGACGAGATGGTCTTGTTCGAGTTGTGCGCCTCCGCACTGCTAATGGGACTTGCTGCCGGCCTATCCACAAACTTACCATCCTGCCAGTATCTTGAAAGTGGATCCTTTCAACGGGGTCGGGATGTTGGGTCACCCAGTATATATTAAACTACTACTCAAATTACCTACACCTAATTAGCACTCATTCTGTACAACTAAACAACTTCTCATTGTAAATTAGCATACACACACGCACACATACTCTTATTCATTATTGCACTCATAAATCTCTTTTGCTCTTGTAAATTTTTCGCTTGTACATAAGTATCATGCATTCCAATTAACATAACTCTTTAATCGCTCACGCTAAGCACCTCGGCACAATTCAATTCATTTTCGCTACGGCAAATTTCGGACGGCAAACTAATTTGTGTATACAGGATATACACCCCCAATTTCATCATTTATATTAAACAAGAAAAAGGCTTCTTGTATCAACCAATGATATTAGCCCTACTTTCAAACCTTACACAAAGTTAACAAAAACTTAATTTTTCAAGTATAATATGCTCAATATTATTTGACAACTTTTTGACAACACTTGCAACGGGGCTGATCCTTTTCCTTCTGGTCTGGGCAGGCATTGAGCCCAACCTTGGCCCAGAAACATATTTCTGCTGGGTTTGCCAGAGAGAGCTTCCGAAGTCCACGGCTGTTAGGTATAATTCGTGCAACAATCGGTGACGACTTCGTTGGAGATGTCAATCACAACTGCAGTGTTCCAAATTTGCCAAAGTAAAACATTCTTTGCGATGGTAACACATGCAACACACCGAACGTTTGAGCAGCCATTTTGCGCATACATTTTTTTCTTTTAATAAGTATCACAAATTTTAACAAATCTAGTTGTGGGCATTGGTATCGGAAGAAGATAGGTAACCGGAATTCTTATTTATTTAATATCGTACGAAAGTAACATGTGGTGTGTATTTTTGTTTTAATTATATTTTCAGCGGAAAACTGAGCACTTAAATGATAAAGCTCATACTCATACATGAAAATCATATGCATTTTTTTTTTGCGTTGAAATAGAAGCAGGGCAAAGTTTTGCAAGCGATGAAGGCAATCAACCTTGAAGTTATGCTGTCGTTATGTATGTAGTTCTGAAGCACTTCACAGAAGATTTATCAATATGTTGACATTGTACAAACGTATAAAAAAAAGAATATTTTGCAGAGGAGCAACAAGTTGGGAGGATTACGTTTATGGCGGTTGGCAAAAATCCTTAGACTGAACCCTCCGCGAGGGCACTACAGAGCAGTCCTGTACGATGTCGGGAAGGTGCTCAGCTAAGATGAGGGATCAGTTTCATGTGCTTATGTCTCTCAATGGCTCTGTTATATGGAAATGGTTCTTGATCGTGGTCTCTAAGGTAGGGGCTGGATCAAGGTGTCGTGCGTACCGTGCTGATGATCAGCCTGGATGGGAGCCCCAAATAGCCCAGTCTCGTACGGCGCCCTCTGGGAACCGGGCCACACCCAGTTGTATTCAGGCCTTACTCCGGGTAATGCGGATCTCTGCCTGGGGTGGACGAACCCCTTTCTCCGCTACTCGTGGGATCAAATTATGGACACACCATCAAAAACAAAAAACAACGAGGCTGGAACTCGTAATATGTCGGAAGGGCAGTCGCCCAAGAAGCAGGAGGACCGTGCGATGCAAGGCCCCTCCACCAGCCACGAAGTAGCCAAGTTAGTGAAGGGCAGCAAACCTCTGGCGATGCCTAGGCTTGCATTTCAAAGAAACGCTTTGGGGCGCGAAGCCCTCGAAAATAGTTCCAAGCACTAGCAGAGGCGAACCTGGTAGGCAGTTTGCTACCATGGGGGCTGCTAAAGCTGGTGCGCGGATCCCTCGGGCGCCACCGCTAACACTCACGGCGTTCACTAGGCCGGACGACAGGCCACCCACGGAGGCAGCAACTTTGCGACACAGGAAGGATGCCATTAGGATCTTAAAAAAGTCCCAACTAGCGGAGGATCTCTGTAATCGGGCGCTGCCCGGTGATCGTGCGGAGATTCTGGCAGAAATCGAGTGGGCAAATGCTATCATGCCCAACTTCCAGAGGGGCAGAAAACAGCAAACAAGCGCGAAAGATCGATAGAGGTTGCGCAGATTAAACCGGAGAAGATCATCCTAGCTGCGGTGGTTAAAAATCACGGCGATGAACCGGCTTTACGAGCCCATTGGAAATGGGTGAAATCGGAGTTATCGGGCATTGCGGTAAGCGTGTTTCGCGCGAACCCTGGGCCGTTACCATCATGTAAGGCTGCGGGTTGGTTCCAGGGCAGTGTAAAGATGGTCGCATGTGATGACACCAGATCTGCCGAGATTTACAAGAAGGCGGTTGCCAGTTTGGGATAGGTCTTCCCAAGGAGGTCCCCTCCAGACCGAGGACAAGAGCGTGGCTGCCGGCGAAGCCCGCTGAGCCAGAGGGTATTCTGGAAAATATCCGCCTATTTAATCCGGCGCTCCCCGCAGGAAATTTGAAGGTGCTGAAGGTGGAGAGCAGCGACGAGTCAGGTGGTTCTGACGCTGAACAGAGAATTCCTACCGTTTCTGGAAAGGACGGAAGGGACTATCAAATATGGTTTCGGCTCCGCTCGCGATAGGGTGTACTCCAACGACATTAATGCAGCGCGCAGCGTAGAAGCAGAGGTGGACCAGCGAGGATGAAGAGGATGCAGGGCCTGTCCAGGGCTGTGCGTCCTCGACGTCGTCGCTGAGAATTAGATTCACCTTCCGCAAGTATACTGAGGAGGAGCTTGTGTCGGACGACGACGACAAAGCCAACCGTACTATAGTGGAGGGGGAAATAGGATGCGGCCAAGATGATGCGCGTCGTCCAGATCAACCTCCACCATTTTAAAAGCAGCGTCTGCAGCACTGCTGCTCCAACTGGTGAAAAGGGGGGCAGCAGACATCGCCCTCGTCCCGGAGCCCTGGACTGTAGGGCATAGAATTTGTGGACTCCAGAAGACGGAGTATACACTGGTAAGTGGGGCAACTGTGGATAGACCTAGAGCTTGCATAGAATTTGTGGGCTCCAGACGACGGAGTATACACTGGTAAGTGGGGCAACTGGGGATAGACCTAGAGCTTGCATTCTTGTTAACTCGAAACTAAAATTTCTGTTTCTTCCTCAATTTAGTGACGAGGACACGGCGACCATGAGCCTAGAGGTCAATAGTCAGGTGATCCGGCTGTCACTTAACATGGAGCAGCAGCGACACCAACGAAAGAGGTGAGTCATTCTTCGATTTAATATTAAAAGCCAACCTAGCTGTAAGTAACAGAGGCAGTGAACCCACCTTTGTAACCAGTAGTAGAAGGGAAGTCCTGGACGTGACTCTCTGGAACGTTACAGGTCTCACTTAGGGGACTATAAAAAGCTCTTAAGGCAGTCTAAGATATCTTCTTGGAGGGACTACTGCGGCTCTATGGAATCTGTGTCAGAGGGATCAAGGCTGAGAAGGGTTCTCTCCGGCTCACCCCGCATAGCTCCGAGAACCTTGCTAAGGTCGGACGGGACGTAGACGGGGTCGGCAGAGGACACTCTCAGACTTCTCCTGGAGACACACTTGCCGTTCGCGGCGGGTGGGCTCCCGAACAGATCGACTGCAGTGAGGAAACAATCGGTGGCTGCTGACTTCTTCACACTAGAGAAAGTAACCTGGGCAATTGAGACATTTTAACCCTACAAGGCGCCGGGTCCAGATGAAGTCTCACCGGTGCAGCTTTAGCAATCTTTGGAGCTAAGTGCAACTTCGCTGCATGCTATGTATATAGCGGTTTTAAACCTCAACTATATTCCTTAAAAGTGGAAGGAATCAAGGGTTGTTTTTATCCCCAAAGCAGGTAAAATATCTCACGTCAACGCCAAAGACTTTAGGCCTATAAGTCTCTGCTCCTTTCAACTGAAGGTACTAGAGAGAGTAGTTGATTGTCACATCAGAGATTCAATAACACACAAATTAATATCTTCCCAGCATGCTTACATGAAAGGGAAGTCCACTGAAACGGCGCTTCATCAAGTTGTGTCGTATATAGAGAACTCCCTGCAGGTCAAGGAGTACATACTGATATCATTTCTAGACATTGAAGGTGCCTTCAATAACATGTCACCTCTAGCGATCACAAGGTGGTGGCTATTAACGGCCTACTGAAGGCCCTGGAGAGGGGGAGGATCGAAGTTAGTAGCTTATTCCGACGACCTTGCGGTGGTAGTAAGGGGTAAATTTCCTCAGACGTTGTGCGACATCATGCAGGAAAAACTTAAAAAGGTAGAGGACTGGACCAAAGACAAAGGTCTGGGTGTAAACCCGGATACAACCGAACTTGTTCTTTTTACAAGAAAATATAAGATCCCACCTCTAAGGCTTCCCGTAGGATAGAGTACTGAGGCTAGGGGACGTCGCAAAATATCTAGGCGTGATACTAGACAAAAAGCTTTCGTGGACACAGAACGTCTAGGAGCGTCGTAAGAAGGCAACGGTGGCCCTCTACTGTTGCAAGGGAGCCATCGGAAGAAAATGAGGCTTATCTCCCAAATTATGCACTGGATGTACACAGCGGTAGTCAGACAAATCCTGCTGTATGGGGCACTGGTGTGGTGGCCATGTCTCGATAAGAAAACCGCACAATCAGCACTACAAAGGGTGCAAAGATCGGCGCTGATATGCATAGGGGGTGCTCTGCGTTCAACCCCCTCGGAAGATTTAGACACCATACTAAATATCCTCCCGATTGATATCGCAGGAAAACAATTTGCGGCGTGTGCCGCACTTAGACTACGGAAGTTGCCCGCATGGAAGTCTAGTCAAGTAGGACACGCAACAATCGCAAACAAATTAGGCTCGCAAGTTACAGATTACTGCGCCCCCATTCAAAGCTTCACAAAGAAGTTCCAAATACTGAAAGAGACTAGTGGTCCGATGGACCCCTGGATCGGAGAATTCACTCCTCTTCTACACTGATGGCTCAAAGCTTGAGAACAGAGAGGGACGGGGTGTTTTCTCGGCTCAAGTAGGATTAGAAAAATCTTTCCGTCTTCCTGACCATTGCAGTGTCTTTCAGGCTGAGGTCGCTGCTATACAGAAGATGGTAGACTACCTAAGGACAGAAGAGCTTGAATTCAAAGATATCTTCATATTTTCCGACAGTCAAGCACCACTAAAGGCACTTGATTCGCTCAACTGTAATTCTAAAACGGTAGCAACCTGTCGCAAATCTCTAAACAAGATGGCGGAGCAGTTTGCTTTTCACTTGGTATGGGTGCCAGGGCACAGCAACATACCAGGCAACGAAACAGCGGATGAGCTCTCAAGAAGGGGGACATTCACTCCGCTTTCATCACGCTGGAAGGGTTTAGGTATGCCGCTCGCTACCTGCAAGCTCTTTCTAAGGGACTCAACCCTTAAGGAAGCAGGAGACCATTGGAAAAACGGAAACACTTGTATCAAGTCCAAGCTCTTGTGGCCGGAGTGGGACGTCAAGCGATCACAAGGTCTTATCATGCTGCGCAGAGAAAACCTGTCCTTAGCTTTAGGAATCATAACAGGTCACACACTGATCGGCAGACACGCAGAGAGACTAGCTGTTCCCTGCAACGACTTCTGCAGAAGCTGCAGAAATGAAGAAGTATAGCCTGAAACCGTGAGGCACCTTCTATGTGAATGTCCTGAACTATGGGCTAGAAGAAGAAAATTCTTGGGATCAGAGTTCTTCGGAGACCTTAGCGATCTGACCAAAGTAGAGATTCGCAAGCTATTAAAATTCGCAGGTTTCACATGATGGTTCGAGTAGCGGGATTTTTCAAATCCGCGTGGTACCACAATGGTCCCAAAAAAAAGAAATAGTTTGCTGGCGCGATCACTAGCAGCCACTTTAACCTAACCTAACCTAACGTTTATGGCAAGCTAGAGCTTCATCATCCAAACGGACGACATGTCCAATCAATTATAATCGTTTTTATGCAATTGACTATGTTCATATGATCTTCTTTGGTATCTGTCGCCCATGCGAACAGGGCCATAAATCTTGCGAAGAACATTTCTCTCGAAAGGTTCCAATGCCTTCTCATCGCACGGGCATGATGAGGGATTTGTAGAGCGAGATTTTCGTTCGTCGAGAAAAGGATTTGCTTTTTAATTGCCTACCGAGCACAAAGTAGCCCCTGTTGAAAAGTTTATTTTTCGTTTCATTTCAAGGCTGACAGAATTGGTGGTGTTAATGCTGGATCATAGGTATACAAATTCCTTGGCTACTTTAAAATTGTAACTGACAACAGTGACAAATTTTATTTTTCGTTTGATTTCAAGGCTAACAGAATTAGTGGTGTTAATGCTGTGTCCTAGGTATACAAATTCCTTGGCTACTTCAAAGTAGTAACTGACAACATTGACATGGGTCCAAATAAGCGAGGACTTTTTGTTTGTTGCCACAAGAAACATTTTTTGTTCTCGTTCATTGCTTGACCAACCGTTTTTGTTTTCTTCTGTAGCCTGGATGAGACTGCACTGACGATCTGTTGTTTAGGCCAACAATGTTAATATGATCCGCATACGCCAGCAACATCGTACTTTTGTATAAATGGTGCCATTGGATTCAGATTGACAGTCCTTATTATGCTTTGCAGCACCAGATTGAAGAAGTTACAAGAAACCGAATCGCTTTGTCTGAAGCCTTATTTGGTCTCGAACGTACACTGAGATTCCAATCTTTGGCATGTATTCGTCTTACCAAATTGTGCTTAACAGCTGATATATTCTTCCTACCAGCTCTTCGGTGCCGGATTTGAACAGCTTAGCTGGTATACCGTCTGCTCCTGGCACTTTCTTGTTCTTAAGCCGCCTTGGTGCTGTTCTCACCTCGCCTTGTTCGAGTGAAGTGAACTGTTTATTATCCGTTAAAGAATGTTCTAGGCTCCTCTTCTTTAATTCTACACTAATATTTGCAAAACATAACCATGAAAACAATGCTTTAATATAAAATTGAACAATTAAGTGCTTTTAAAGCTTGTACCTCGACGTGGGTTAATTTTCTTAATTTTTGTGTTAAAACACCAAAGACATATTAGGGGTGTCGGGGTTGATCCTGGATAAGTAGGAGTATAACCTACTACAATATCCAGATCTTAATTGGGCCAGAGTGACATGCCCGGTGGTGGTGGGATTCTTAGGACAGCATTCACAGGTCGGGAAACCACGTAGTTGGAGACGGACTCCCTGTGAATATCGCCTAGACATCATCTGTACGTCGTCGGGTCCGGAGGCCGTGTTGGTGCTTCGCCGGGCCAATGTGTTGACGAAGGTATGGGAGTAGCAAGGACTCAAGTGTCTTAGCCACTGGTGAAAGCAGGGAGATCGGCCGATAAGAGTCGTCTTTATCAGCCGGTTTCCCCGATTTCAGAAGTGGGATCACCCTACCCATCTTCCAGATTTCTGGAATGATGAGAGTGACCATCGACAAGTTGAGTACCTTATTCAAGAAGTAGTCTACTCCCATAGAGCCCAACTCTTTCAGCACCAGCATGCTTAACCCATCCGGGTCAATGGCTTTGGAGGCATTCGCTTTCCCGATGGCCTTCTTCACCTCGTTGCCGGAGAAGAAAATTGGTGCGTCTTTTTATTATGCAGCCTTCTGTTGACGGTACGTTTGGCCCTGTCTGCCAAGTGTTTATGTCGTTGAATGCGGGTGCAGTGATATGCACTTTTTGTAAGCCAGCAGTGCTTCAAGAGTATGACGGGGTGATATGTTGTGAAGAATATCACACGATTTGAAAAATTATTTTACCATAATAGTATTACAATTTACTGGCGTATTCACGAATGCTCTTAGGAATTTTTACGTTCCAGGCTGCAGTGACGCAGTTGCGCAGAACGTAATATTATGGTATTCTCGTAATATTATCGTCGTTAGCCTCATTAGCAAATTCTTCTGGATAAATTTTGACTTTATAAGACATGCAAATGTTGTGCAAAACTGCAACGCATTTATAATTTGTGTCGCCTGCTTTGGGGAATAGTGGAGAGCTCTTGCTTGTAAGAAACGTCTGTAGTAGTTTAAACCCATTGCAATAGAATAAGAACTAATAAAACGTCATTATATCGGTGGCGTTTAACACAACAGAATCTATTTTTTAACACTCCAATAGTGCGCTCTATGATATTTCTTGCTTTCGCATATTGGGTGTTGTATTTGCTTTGTGAAGATCCTTCTTCAGAATTTCTAAAAGGTGTCATCAAATAAGTTTTAAGGACGTATCCAGCATCACCTAAGCCGAGAAAACACTAATTGTAAAAAATATAAAGCTATGTTTTGTAGTTTATCATATACCAAGTAGCAAGGTATTGCGAAAGCCATTTCAAATTTGCTATTCTAAACACGTTTTCAATGGTGACATAGTAAAAATCATTGAGTCATGCGTAACCGGATTCTTTTAATTTATGCATCGTATGATCATTGTATGACCACAAACCTGTAATTAAAATAAAACCAAAACTTTACAATCCCAATTTCTTGTTATTTGTGTGTACTTACAATCATAGCATTAATGCTAAAGAATCATTTTCTTTCGTAATATATGTAGATGCTGCAATTCCTTTTTGGGAGCAAAAACTTTAATGTGTGTGTCATCAACAGAGCCGATTACTTCTAGAATAATTGAATTTTATCCTCTTTTTGGTTGTTGTGGTTTCCGACAGGGTAATTATACGCTGTATTTTGGAACGAATTTCCGTCATCCCTTGTCAAGTTTGGTTTGGAGACAAACCGGTTTCGGCGTTGTGCCATCTTCAGTGTAATTTTTCGTTCTGATTATTTTCTGTACGTACGTTAGTCTTTATAGTATTGTCCTTGTCTGTTGCTTCTGGTTAGGTACTCCTAAGCGGACCCTTTTTTGTGTTTGTATTGTAGCCTTAAGTTGCTGTTATACCTGCAGGTATATATAACTTAGTTGTTTACATTTTATTGATTATTATTGTCTGGATTCGAAGGTAGGTAAAAATCTGTTATTTTCTTTCGCTTGGGTTCAGTGGTTTGCATTTGCGTACCCTTTTGTGTGTTAGTTACGGGACTTCTGACCAGTTTTGGGTATAGTAGCCTAAGAGGCTCGAATGATACATCCGAGGCTGTGTTTATCTGTTCGTTTATTATTTTTCCCACGAAGGTTTTTTGTTTGTATATTTCCATGTTTTCTAAAACGTTTAGACGATGTCCTTTATGTTGTACGTGGAGAACTTTGGCTGCTTTCCCTATTTTGCATGGTGTACATTTGTTTTCTGCCATATGGTTTGCGAAGTTTGACTCCGGCGTAGTGGATGGTTTTAGCCTTTTCTTGTTGTAGTCTCTAATATGTTCACGATATCTTGTTTTTATCTTGCGCCCTGTCTGTCCTATATAGCTATATTGACATTCGCAGGTCAACTTGTATACACCCTGCTTATCTAATGGGTCTTCTTCGTTGGTGCTATTTTGTAGTATTTTGCCCATATTATTCCTTGTTTTAAAGGCTGTTTTTATATTGTATTTTCGGAACACTTTAGCCAATTTGTAGGAAGTTGTTCCTGTATAGTTTAAGACTGCCCAATTTTTATCGTTATCTTCCTTCTTATTCGACTTCTTTGTTTTAGTGCCTTTCATGATTTTGTTAACCAGCTCTTTTTTGTATCCGTTGTTTTCGGCGATAGCATATATTGTTTTAAGTTCTTTGTTGTACGCATCTTTTTCTAGTGGAGTTCGTTGAAGTCTCGTTATTAGATGCCTAAATGCGGCATTTTTGTGTTGCTGCGGGTGGTTCGAGGTGTTATGTATTATTGTGTCTGTGGCTGTGGGCTTCCTATATATTTCGAATTCAAACTTGTTTGTGTCTTTATTTATTTTAATTGTTGTGTCCAAATAGTTAATTTTTCCTTCCTGTTCTGTATCCATCGTGAACAATTACACTGAAGATGGCACAACGCCGAAACCGGTTTGTCTCCAAACCAAACTTGACAAGGGATGACGGAAATTCGTTCCAAAATACAGTGTTTACTATGTACTTTTGGTAAAGTATCGTTGCTTAACTGTATTACTTCCCAAGTAAGTAACCGCCCATGGCGACTATTACCACAATACGCCAGCTCTTGGTGTTCTGTTGCCCTTGGAGAAGAGTAAAAGTGCAGCGTAGCAATTAAAGCACTAAGTGACAGCAGTAACCCAATTTAGACGAAGGCAACATTTTGGGGCGGTGGCAGCAGGTGCACGCTTCGCCTGAAATATCAAAGAGAAATGAAAAGCAGCAGCAGCAACAACAACATGTCACCGCAAGTCATGCTAACTACTAATGAGTGACATTCGCGCGTGCAACTGACCAAGCATGACAAAGCAGCTCCAGTTGCCACAAGCCTGCATAACTTAGCAAATAGAAATTAGATCAAAATGGTTAAATTAATTATGTGCAATGATATTAAAAGTAGCACAAACGGAAATGCAATTAAAACTTTAAGTTTTTCTCTTTATTTGATTTACAATTTTGTATGGTTCATACAAATGCTGGTGTATCATTTGTAGATAATTGCATCAAGTAGCAGATCGGGCGCGTAATACTAGTTGCATAGATGAATAGAACGGATCTCATCATTAATTCACTTGTTTCAGGGTGCATTGAAAGAGAAAATATTTTATGAGAAAAAAATTAAAAAAAATTATATTTTTCAACTACAAACTACTTACTCTGCAATATAAATCCATACATACATAGTACATCGTCGAAATGCAATAATATGTATATGTACGTACAAGTATGTATCTACATATATACATATGTAAATTATGAGTGGCGCATGAGTGTGGTTGTATCGTCTCGGTAGAAGGTTAAGTGAATTAATTTTCCTTCTGTAGTGAGCCGGTGTGTGACGTAGCGAGGAGAAGTGATGTTGATGTTGTGATCAGTTCAAGTGGCGGTGGTATATACTTGCTTACATACATACATACATGTACGTACTACTTGTGGCAGGGCGTGAATGAAGAATTTTAATGAAAATGTGCAAGTAGCAAAAAAGTGAATAATTAAATCAGCGTGCGTAAGTGAACATGAGATTGACAGCGCATAGACCACCGCCAAGGAGAATGCCAATAATTTTGTATGTACGATTATGTATGTATGCTATTGGTGTACGGCTTGGAGAGTATGCAATTTGTGAACAAGGTTATGGGGATACGCGCGTTGTGTGAGAAAGACAGCGCTAGCCTGAAACTTTAATTGCCACTTAAATTGCATATTTAACTTGTATCCATGTACATATGTACATAAGTTCACTTCGTTCAAATAATTATAGCCAAACAGCCGAGCAGTTTGACAAATTAAAAAAGAAATGTTGAACCTTTTAAACAAAAATTCCGAACCGCTTAAAAAAAAATAGAATTTTGTTGAGTAAGGAGTTGAATAGCTCATAAAATTTTAGTGCAAGAAAGTGAAAGTTTCAAGTGTCTACAAATTATCAGTGATTTGTGAAATTTTTTGTTACGCTTTTTCTTTCACTAAAAAAAAAACGAGGTTTGCATTATATAAAAGAAAAGATGGAAGATCCTGGACTTCATTGCAATGAAATTAATAGAACTTTCAAACTGAATACTCAAAGAAATTCCAATTTTTTTTTTAATTTGAATGAAATTCAAAAAAATATAAAATGGGTTTTCGTAATGAATTGTATATTAATTAAAAAATATGTTTAATGTTATATTATGTTATGTAAATGTGATGCAATGTTATACGATGTGATGCGATCATTTATGTGATGTCATGTGACGTCACATCGTAGTAAAAAAATATGTCAGTTTCAAATCAAAAAAAACTACGGGTATCAATTTGATTTGAAGGTCCACAAAGTGATAAGTGGAATGTTATTAACCGGTATTCGAAAACTGCCAAATAATTTTAACTGTATGTAGTCTCATAAAATTTCATCATTTAAATATAAAAATAACAAATTGAAGAAGAAAACGGTTTGAAAATCATATGAATGTGTGCTATATTCTCTTTCGTTCCAAAACGAAACCGGTTTGTCCCCAAACTACATTTGACAAGGAACGACGGAAACTTGTTTGAAAAAAAACATAAATTCTTTCTTAATTACAATTTTTCCTTGTCAAGGTGTCTACTACTCTTAAAATTCCAAACTATTCAAAATCATCATAAAAGATTTGGTTGTAAATTTTTCGTCTGCCGTCCAATAGAAATAACCATTTTTGAGAGTTTCAATATTTTCTTACTTTTTACTGAAATTTACTCGTGTACCATACTTACTAGTATTCTATTCTAAGCTTTAGTTGATAAATATGGTAATTTTGCACTCGGCTTCCGTCCATATGCCCTTGTCTTTGTGCTTATATCAAATTCTATTGTTATCAGCTTTGTTGGTGATAAAATTGACTGTCGTCATATAACTAGATATGTACATATACTCCTCGTACACCAGCTCTCTTGCTATATGAATTATTGGCTGCCGAGGCAAAGCCTCTACTCAATTTGCTTTCATCGCAAAAAGCAAATGTGAACGAATGTACATATGTACATATGTAAGTATATATGTATCAACGTATAAAAGTATGAGATTGTTTATTTGGAAGTGTTTTTGTGTGCACCATGCACTTTCTAATTTTAAAATAAATAAATACACATATACATACATACCCGTATATGTATGTATGTAATAAAAACTAAAGAGAAATGTAAATTAGCCAACAAATGACTGTAATTTTCGCATACATATTCCTATATATGTACCTATGTATGTATGTATGTATGTTAGTACACTCGTATACAAGCGCTCAATCTACTTGGTTTTTGTAGCAATGTTACAGCACCGCGACGTTGATGACAGCAGCAGTTGTAATTATCAAACAACAAAAACTTTTTGTAGTATTTTTATGTCGTTTTGGCGATTGTCTATTTTTATTTAATTTATGCATACATATGTTTTTCCCCTTTCCCATTTTTCATTCTCTGCGCAGGACTTTTTAATTATTTTTTTATTTTAATTTGTATTTGCTTGATTTATTTATCTATATATGTATGTACATATGTATATGTACACTAGGGTGACAGTTAATTTCGAAAGTGATATTTTCTTTGGTCTCAGTATTTTTTTGTGTGTAGTTTTATTTAAAAAAAATTCTAGTAAAATTTCAAGGTCGTAGGAAGAGGATTAGGGGGCGCGTCGGCCCCCCAAAGTTACACAAAATACGTTTTTTCACGCAAATTCTTACTTTGACTGCTTGTAGCTTCCTCTGTGTTTTTTTTTTTTAAACATTACTGGCGAAAGATGTTCATTAATATGTCTACAATAACATCTGTCAATAACATTTTTGTCTAATGTTAATATTTAATGAAAAAAACTTAAATATAGGAGAAAAAGTACGCCTCAATGTCTATTTATTATACTTAAATAAAATTACTTATATGATTCAAATTTTGGATTTTGTTCAGATTTATTTAATTAAAGATTCATATAGAAAATTCCTTATGATTTACGTAAGAGTAGCTTCAACAATTATATACAGTAAGACCTCGCTAGTCCGAACTTCAGACTTTTTTTGTTTACTTTTGTTTTCAAGTGTAAGAATTGTCTTTAAAAGTTTGCTTCAAATTTTTTTTGCCTGTATGCTGAAGCGATCTATAATATTGACAATTGTGACCGAGAATATTCCCGTTACAACCTCAACAATATTATTCTCAATGCTTGCGTAAGCTACCGACAAAAAATCAGCACCAATGTTTCTCGGAAAATAGATTCTTATTTTACAGTTATATGCAGCAGCCGCAAACATTTTTTAATAGCATTAAATTTGCAAAAAAATCATTCGAAGTGAATATTTGAATGTGAAAAGTCGAAAATGTCTGCTAGAAATTTACGTGAACGCATATATTTAATTGGTTATTGTACCAACTCATGAACGGGAAGTAAACTACCCTCCAATATAGAAGTGTTGAAAGTTTTGTTTTTCAATTTACGTGTAGTAAAAAAAAATTTACGGGAAAGTTCAGATTTAGTTGTAAAAGAACTATTCGTGTTCTGGGAAAAAGCCCGCATTCCGGTCAAGGATAAACAACACTGCATTACAAATGTAGAGAAATTGTATAAAGAATGGCAAAGCTTTCAAAAAGATTCAAAGAAGACTTCTAATTTCCATAAGAGCAAAGTAAACACGTGGAAAGAAAAATTGGATATGCTTTTTGACGTGGCGCATGCAAGTGCATTAAAAATAATGTCGAATCAAGAAGATATTGATTTCTTGATAAGTCAACGAAAAACGGGGCGCCCAGGCTTTATGTATGGTATCGATTACGAAGAAGTACGCCGAGAGTGCCGACTTGAAGAACGCAACAACAATTTATTACAACAAGTGGAGCGGAATAATCGTAAAATTGCATTAATTGGTTCGTTGTATGTTATTGTTTATTTTTTATTTTCTTTAAATTAAGTCGTTTTTATTAGATGAAACTGCAGAGTTGCTGTCATCTGAATCTTCAGAGAATGATAACAGTTTTCCAGATATGGAATGTGACCCACGTTGTAGTCAACCTCCAGCCAAAAAATGTAGGGGAACAAATAAAATACTAACACCAAAACTGGCGGCCGCACTCGATGTCTGTAAAATCAGTGACAGACATGCGGTTCATCTAATAAGCGCAGTCGTTGAAGCTCTGGGTAATAATGTTGAAGATTATATTTTAAACCGAACGTCTGTACACCAGGAAAGGGAACAAATCCGTGAGGAAAGAATTTCAGCATTAAAAAATAAATTAAAATTAAATGAGCTCGACGATATCTGCCTTCATTGGGATGGTAAACTTTTGCCGGCGCTGACGGGAAATGATAAAGTTGATAGGTTGCCTATAATAATATCGAGCGGTAAAGTTGAACAGCTTCTTGAAATACCTGCACTTGATTCCGGTACTGGAAAAGAACAGGCATCCGCTGTATGCGATGCTATTTATGAATATGGTCTGCAAAATCACATCAAAGCTTTAGTGTTTGATACAACAGCGGTCAATACTGGGCGTTTCAATGGTACCTGTACGTTAATTGAAAATAATTTACAAAGAAAACTTTTATGGTTACCATGCCGTCATCATATATACGAGATTGTTTTAAGATGCGTTTTCGAAGAAAAAATAAGCTGTTATGGAAGTCCAAACGTTAAAATGTTTGAGAAATTTAAAAATGCTTGGGCTAAGATTGATGCTAAAAACTATGAGTACGGCATCAACGATCCAACTGTCAAGACGTACATGAAAGAGTCTGCTGTTCGCATTATCGGTGCAGTAAATAATATCTTGGAAGAAAAACAACCCAGGGAAGACTATAAAGAATTCTTGGAACTCACTTTGCTCTTCCTGGGTCAAAAACCAGAAAAGACACATCCAAACAGCCTAATGTTTCGATCGCCAGGAGCTGTTCACCATGCAAGGTGGATGGCAAAAGCGATTTACTGTCTAAAAATATTTTTATTCCGTAACGAGTTCCAGCTTTCAGCAACTGAATTAAATGGGCTTCGTCAAATTTGTGTTTTTATTGCTGAAGTCTATGTCGAAGCGTGGTTTTCTGCTCCTTTGGCCATTAAAGCGCCATATCAAGATTTTTTATTTTTACAAAAACTTGAAAACTTCAAAAAAATTGATGCTGCTATATCTTATGTTGCTCTTAAAAAGTTCAGGAACCACTTGTGGTATTTAAGCCCTGAGGCGGTTGGTCTTGCATTTTTTGACAGCAACGTATCCCTTTTTTCAAAACAAAAAATGGTGGCGGCTTTGGAAAATGATTTTGAACAAGAGCAAAACACAAAGCGAGCTACAATAAATGATAAAGAAATCGTTGAAATATTCCATGACGGAACTGAACAGTTCGTCTCTGCCGAAACAAAAGCATTATTTGAAAGATTTCAAATAAATACTGATTTTTTTAAATTAAACCCAGACAAATGGGAGCAGGACCAATCTTATTGTAAAGCGGCTGAACTGATGAAAAAATTAAATGTTACAAATGACACTGCCGAAAGGGGGGTTAAATTGATGGAAGAGTATAATAAACTATTTACCAAAAATGAACGCCAAAAACAATTTGTTTTAAAAATTGTTAGCGATTACCGCCATCGGTTTCCGGACTGTAATAAAAAGACATTGTCTCAAGTGCTTTAAACAATATTAATAAAAAGAGAAATCATATACATAAGTAGTTTTATTTAAGTATAATAAATCGACATTGAGGCGTACTTTTTCTCCTATATTTAAGTTTTTTTCATTAAATATTAACATTAGACAAAAATGTTATTGACAGATGTTATTGTAGACATATTAATGAACATCTTTCGCCAGTAATGTTTAAAAAAAAAAACAGAGAAAGTTACAAGCAGTCAAAGTAAGAA
>CAXASM010000057.1:2500-69762 GCA_963971545.1 Philophylla caesio
GATAATGATAATGATAATGATAATGATAATGATAATGATAATGATAATGATAATGATAATGATAATGATAATGATAATGATAATGATAATGATAATGATAATGATAATGATAACGATAATAATAGTAACAATGATAATGATAATGATAATGATAACGATAATAATAAAAACAATGATAATGGTAATGATAATGATAATGATAGTGATAATGATAATGATAATGATAATGATAATGATAATGAAAATGATAATGATAATGATAATGATAATGATAATGATATTGATAATGATAATGATAATGATAATGATAATGATAATGATAATGATAATGATAATGATAATGATAATGATAATGATAATGATAATGATAATAATAATAATGACAATGATAATGATAATGATAATGATAATAATTATGATAATGATAATGATAATGATAATGATAATGATAATGATAATGATAATGATAATGCTAATGATAATGATAATGATACTGATAATGATAATGATAATGATAATGATAATGATAATGATAATGATAATGATAATGATAATGATAATGATAATGAAAATGATAATGATAATAATAACGATAATGATAACGATAATGATAATGAGGACGATAGTGATAATGATAATGATAATGATAATGATAATGATAATGATAATGATAATGATAATGATAATGATAATGATAATGATAATGATAATGATAATGATAATGATACTGATAATGATAATGATAGTGATAATGATAATGATAATGATAATGATAACGATAATAATAAAAACAATGATAATGATAATGATATTGATAATGATAGTGATAATGATAATGATAATGATAATGATAATGATAATGATAATGCTAATGATAATGATAATGATAATGATGATGATAATGATAATGATAATGATATTGATTATGATACTGATAATGATAATGATAATGATAATGATATTGATTATGATACTGATAGTCATAATGATAATGATAATGATAATGATAATGATAATGATAATGATAATGATAATCATAATGATAATGACAATGATAATGATAATGATAATGATAATGATAATGCTAATGATAATGATAATGATAATGATAATGATAATGATAATGATAATGATAATGATAATGATAATGATAATGATAATGATAATGATAATGATGATGATAATGATAATGATAATGATATTGATTGTGATACTGATAATGATAATGATAATGATAATGATAATGATAATGATAATGATAATGATAATGATAATGATAATGATAATGATAATGATAATGATAACGATAATAATAGTAACAATGATAATGATAATGATAATGATAACGATAATAATAAAAACAATGATAATGATAATGATAATGATAATGATAGTGATAATGATAATGATAATGATAATGATAATAATTATGATAATGATAATGATAATGATAATGATAATGATAATGATAATGATAATGATAATGATAATGATAATGATAATGATAATGCTAATGATACTGATAATGATAATGATAATGATAATGATAACGATAATAATAAAAACAATGATAATGATAATGATAATGATAATGATAGTGACAATGATAATGATAATGATAATGATAATGATAATAATTATGATAATGATAATGATAATGATAATGATAATGATAATGATAATGATAATGATAATGATAATGATAATGATAATGCTAATGATACTGATAATGATAATGATAATGATAATGATAACGATAATAATAATGATAATGATAATGATAATGATAATGATAATGATAATGATAATGATAATGATAATGATAATGATAATGATAATGATAATGATAATGATAATGATAATGATAATGATAATGATAATGATAACGATAATAATAGTAACAATGATAATGATAATGATAATGATAACGATAATAATAAAAACAATGATAATGATAATGATAATGATAATGATAGTGATAATGATAATGATAATGATAATGATAATGATAATGAAAATGATAATGATAATGATAATGATAATGATAATGATAATGATATTGATAATGATAATGATAATGATAATGATAATGATAATGATAATGATAATGATAATGATAATGATAATGATAATGATAATGATAATGATAATAATAATAATGACAATGATAATGATAATGATAATGATAATAATTATGATAATGATAATGATAATGATAATGATAATGATAATGATAATGATAATGCTAATGATAATGATAATGATACTGATAATGATAATGATAATGATAATGATAATGATAATGATAATGATAATGATAATGATAATGATAATGATAATGAAAATGATAATGATAATAATAACGATAATGATAACGATAATGATAATGAGGACGATAGTGATAATGATAATGATAATGATAATGATAATGATAATGATAATGATAATGATAATGATAATGATAATGATAATGATAATGATAATGATAATGATAATGATACTGATAATGATAATGATAGTGATAATGATAATGATAATGATAATGATAACGATAATAATAAAAACAATGATAATGATAATGATATTGATAATGATAGTGATAATGATAATGATAATGATAATGATAATGATAATGATAATGCTAATGATAATGATAATGATAATGATGATGATAATGATAATGATAATGATATTGATTATGATACTGATAATGATAATGATAATGATAATGATATTGATTATGATACTGATAGTCATAATGATAATGATAATGATAATGATAATGATAATGATAATGATAATGATAATCATAATGATAATGACAATGATAATGATAATGATAATGATAATGATAATGCTAATGATAATGATAATGATAATGATAATGATAATGATAATGATAATGATAATGATAATGATAATGATAATGATAATGATAATGATAATGATGATGATAATGATAATGATAATGATATTGATTGTGATACTGATAATGATAATGATAATGATAATGATAATGATAATGATAATGATAATGATAATGATAATGATAATGATAATGATAATCATAATGATAATGACAATGATAATGATAATGATAATGATAATGATAATGATAATGATAACGATAATGATTATGATAATGATAATGATAATGATAATGATAATGATAATGATAATGATAATGATAACGATAATGATAATGATAATGATAATCATAATGATAATGATAATGATAATGATATTGATAATGATAATGATAATGATAATGATAATGATAATGATAATGATAATG
Organism: Philophylla caesio; assembly: GCA_963971545.1. Taxonomy (NCBI): domain Eukaryota; kingdom Metazoa; phylum Arthropoda; class Insecta; order Diptera; family Tephritidae; genus Philophylla; species Philophylla caesio. The sequence goes on from CAXASM010000057.1 coordinate 5,796, forward strand.
ATAATGATAATGATAATGATAATGATAATGATAATGATAATGATAATGATAATGATAATGATAATGATAATGATAATGATAATGATAATGACAATGATAATGATAATGATAATGATAATAATTATCATAATGATAATGATAATGATAATGATAATGATAATGATAATGCTAATGATACTGATAAGGATAATGATAATGATAATGATAATGATAATGATAATGATAACGATAATAATAGTAACAATGATAATGATAATGATAATGATAACGATAATAATAAAAACAATGATAATGATAATGATATTGATAATGATAGTGATAATGATAATGATAATGATCATGATAATGATAATGATAATGATAATGCTAATGATAATGATAATGATAATGATGATGATAATGATAATGATAATGATAATGATAATGATAATGATAATGATAATGATAATGATAATGATAATGATAATGATAATGATAATGATAATGATAATGATAATGATAATGATAATGATAATGATAATGATAATGATAATGATAATGATAATGATAATGACAATGATAATGATAATGATAATGATAATGAAAATGATAATGCTAATGATAATGATAATGATAATGATAATGATAATGATAATGCTAATGATAATGATAATGATAATTATAATGATAATGATAATGATAATGATAGTGATAATGATAATGATAATGATAGTGATAATGATTATGATAATGAAAATGATAATGATAATGATAATGACAATGATAATGATAATGATAATGATTATGATAATGACAATGATAATGATAATGATAATGATAATGATAATGATAATGATAATGATAACGATAATGATAATGATAATGATAATGATAATGATAATGATAATGATAATGATAATGATAATGATAATGATAATGATAATGATAATGATAATGATAATGATAATGATAATGATAATGATAATGATAATGATAATGATAATGATAATGATAATGATAATGATAATGATAATGATAATGATAATGATAATGATAATGATAATGATAATGATAATGATAATGATAATGATAATGATAATGATAATGATAATGATAATGATAACGATAATGATAACGATAATTATAGTAACAATGATAATGATAATGATAATGATAACGATAATAATAAAAACAATGATAATGATAATGATAATGATAATGATAGTGATAATGATAATGATAATGATAATGATAATGATAATGATAATGATAATGATAATGATAATGATAATGCTAATGATAATGATAATGATAATGATAATGATAATGATAATGATAATGATAATGATAATGATAATGATAATGATAATGATAATGATAATGATAATGATAATGACAATGATAATGATAATGATAATGATAATAATTATGATAATGATAATGATAATGATAATGATAATGATAATGATAATGATATTGCTAATGATAATGATAATGATAATAATTATGATAATGATAATGATAATGATAATGATAATGATAATGATAATGCTAATGATACTGATAATGATAATGATAATGATAATGATAATGATAACGATAATAATAGTAACAATGATAATGATAATGATAATGATAACGATAATAATAAAAACAATGATAATGATAATGATATTGATAATGATAGTGATAATGATAATGATAATGATAATGATAATGATAATGATAATGATAATGATAATGATAATGATAATGATAATGCTAATGATAATGATAATGATAATGATGATGATAATGATAATGATGATGATAATGATAATGATAATGATAATGATAATGATAATGATAATGATAATGATAATGATAATGATAATGATAATGATAATGATAATGATAATGATAATGATAATGATAATGATAATGATAATGACAATGATAATGATAATGATAATGATAATGATAGTGATAATGATAATGATAATGATAATAATTATGATAATGATAATGATAATGATAATGATAATGATAATGATAATGCTAATGATAATGATAATGATAATGATAATGATAATGATAATGATAATGATAATGATAATGATAATGATAATGATAATGATAATGAAAATGATAATGATAATAATAACGATAATGACAACGATAATGATAATGATGGCGATAGTGATAATGATAATGATAATGATAATGATAATGATAATGATAATGATAATGATAATGATAATGATAATGATAATGATAATGATAATGATAATGATAATGATAATGATAATGATAACGATAATAATAGTAACAATGATAATGATAATGATAATGATAATGATAATGCTAATGATAATGATAATGATAATGATAATGATAATGATAATGATAATGATAATGATAATGATAATGATAATGATGATGATAATGATAATGATAATGATATTGATTATGATACTGATAATGATAATGATAATGATAATGATAATGATAATGATAATGATAATGATAATGATAATGATAATCATAATGATAATGACAATGATAATGATAATGATAATGATAATGATAATGATAATGATAACGATAATGATAATGATAATGATAATGATAATGATAATGATAATGATAATGATAATGATAATGATAATGATAATGATAATGATAATGATAATGATAATGATAATGATAATGATAATGATAATGATAATGATAATGATAATGATAATGATAATGATAATGATAATGCTAATGATACTGATAATGATAATGATAATGATAATGATAATGATAACGATAATAATAGTAACAATGATAATGATAATGATAATGATAGCGATAATAATAAAAACAATGATAATGATAATGATATTGATAATAATAAAAACAATGATAATGATAATGATATTGATAATGATAGTGATAATGATAATGATAATGATAATGATAATGATAATGCTAATGATAATGATAATGATAATGATGATGATAATGATAATGATAATGATAATGATAATGATAATGATAATGATAATGATAATGATAATGATAATGATAATGATAATGATAATGATAATGATAATGATAATGATAATGATAATGATAATGATAATGATAATGATAATGATAATGATAATGATAATGATGATGATAATGATAATGATAATGATATTGATTGTGATACTGATAATGATAATGATAATGATAATGATAATGATAATGATAATGATAATGATAATGATAATGATAATGATAATGATAATGATAATGATAATCATAATGATAATGACAATGATAATGATAATGATAATGATAATGATAATGATAATGATAACGATAATGATTATGATAATGATAATGATAATGATAATGATAATGATAATGATAATGATAATGATTACGATAATGATAATGATAATGATAATCATAATGATAATGATAATGATAATGATAATGATAATGATAATGATAATGATAATGATAATGATAATGATAATGATAATGATAATGATAATGATAATGATAATGATAATGATAATGATAATGATAATGATAATGATAATGATAATGATAATGATAATGATAATGATAATGATAATGATAATGATAATGATAATGATAATGATAATGACAATGATAATGATAATGATAATGATAATAATTATGATAATGATAATGATAATGATAATGATAATGATAATGATAATGCTAATGATACTGATAAGGATAATGATAATGATAATGATAATGATAATGATAATGATAACGATAATAATAGTAACAATGATAATGATAATGATAATGATAACGATAATAATAAAAACAATGATAATGATAATGATAATGATATTGATAATGATAGTGATAATGATAATGATAATGATCATGATAATGATAATGATAATGATAATGCTAATGATAATGATAATGATAATGATGATGATAATGATAATGATAATGATAATGATAATGATAATGATAATGATAATGATAATGATAATGATAATGATAATGATAATGATAATGATAATGATAATGATAATGATAATGATAATGATAATGATAATGACAATGATAATGATAATGATAATGATAATGATACTGATAATGATAATGATAGTGATAATGATAATGATAATGATAATGATAATGAAAATGATAATGCTAATGATAATGATAATGATAATGATAATGATAATGATAATGCTAATGATAATGATAATGATAATTATAATGATAATGATAATGATAATGATAGTGATAATGATAATGATAATGATAATGATAATGATTATGATAATGAAAATGATAATGATAATGATAATGACAATGATAATGATAATGATAATGATTATGATAATGACAATGATAATGATAATGATAATGATAATGATAATGATAATGATAATGATAATGATAATGATAATGATAACGATAATGATAATGATAATGATAATGATAATGATAATGATAATGATAATGATAATGATAATGATAATGATAATGATAATGATAATGATAATGATAATGATAATGATAATGATAATGATAATGATAATGATAATGATAATGATAATGATAATGATAATGATAATGATAATGATAATGATAATGATAATGATAATGATAATGATAATGATAATGATAATGATAATGATAATGATAATGATAATGATAATGATAATGATAATGATAACGATAATGATAACGATAATTATAGTAACAATGATAATGATAATGATAATGATAACGATAATAATAAAAACAATGATAATGATAATGATAATGATAATGATAGTGATAATGATAATGATAATGATAATGATAATGATAATGATAATGATAATGATAATGATAATGATAATGCTAATGATAATGATAATGATAATGATAATGATAATGATAATGATAATGATAATGATAATGATAATGATAATGATAGTGATAATGATAATGATAATGATAATGATAATGATAATGATAATGATAATGATAATGATAATGATAATGATAATGACAATGATAATGATAATGATAATGATAATAATTATGATAATGATAATGATAATGATAATGATAATGATAATGATAATGATAATGATAATGATAATGCTAATGATAATGATAATGATAATAATTATGATAATGATAATGATAATGATAATGATAATGATAATGATAATGCTAATGATACTGATAATGATAATGATAATGATAATGATAATGATAACGATAATAATAGTAACAATGATAATGATAATGATAATGATAACGATAATAATAAAAACAATGATAATGATAATGATATTGATAATGATAGTGATAATGATAATGATAATGATAATGATAATGATAATGATAATGATAATGATAATGATAATGCTAATGATAATGATAATGATAATGATGATGATAACGATAATGATGATGATAATGATAATGATAATGATAATGATAATGATAATGATAATGATAATGATAATGATAATGATAATGATAATGATAATGATAATGATAATGACAATGATAATGATAATGATAATGATAATGATAGTGATAATGATAATGATAATGATAATAATTATGATAATGATAATGATAATGATAATGATAATGATAATGATAATGCTAATGATAATGATAATGATAATGATAATGATAATGATAATGATAATGATAATGATAATGATAATGATAATGAAAATGATAATGATAATAATAACGATAATGATAACGATAATGATAATGAAGGCGATAGTGATAATGATAATGATAATGATAATGATAATGATAATGATAATGATAATGATAATGATAATGATAATGATAATGATAATGATAATGATAATGATAATGATAATGATAATGATAATGATAATGATAACGATAATAATAGTAACAATGATAATGATAATGATAATGATAATGATAATGCTAATGATAATGATAATGATAATGATAATGATAATGATAATGATAATGATAATGATAATGATAATGATAATGATGATGATAATGATAATGATAATGATATTGATTATGATACTGATAATGATAATGATAATGATAATGATAATGATAATGATAATGATAATGATAATGATAATGATAATCATAATGATAATGACAATGATAATGATAATGATAATGATAATGATAATGATAATGATAACGATAATGATAATGATAATGATAATGATAATGATAATGATAATGATAATGATAATGATAATGATAATGATAATGATAATGATAATGATAATGATAATGATAATGATAATGATAATGATAATGATAATGATAATGATAATGATAATGATAATGATAATTATAATGATAATGATAATGATAATGCTAATGATACTGATAATGATAATGATAATGATAATGATAATGATAACGATAATAATAGTAACAATGATAATGATAATGATAATGATAGCGATAATAATAAAAACAATGATAATGATAATGATATTGATAATGATAGTGATAATGATAATGATAATGATAATGATAATGATAATGCTAATGATAATGATAATGATAATGATGATGATAATGATAATGATAATGATAATGATAATGATAATGATAATGATAATGATAATGATAATGATAATGATAATGATAATGATAATGATAATGATAATGATAATGATAATGATAATGACAATGATAATGATAATGATAATGATTATGATAATGATAATGATAATGATAATGATAATGATAGTGATAATGATAATGATAATGATAATGATAATGAAAATGATAATGCTAATGATAATGATAATGATAATGATAATGATAATGATAATGATAATGCTAATGCTAATGATAATGATAATGATAATTATAATGATAATGATAATGCTAATGATAGTGATAATAATAATGATAATGATAATGATAATGATAATGATAATGATAATGATAATGATAATGATAATGATTATGATAATGATAATGATAATGATAATGACAATGATAATGATAATGATAATGATTATGATAATGACAATGATAATGATAATGATAATGATAATGATAATGATAATGATAATGATAATGATAATGATAATGATAATGATAATGATAATGATAATGATAATGATAATGATAATGATAATGATAATGATAATGATAATGATAATGATAATGATAATGATAATGATAATGATAATGATAATGATAATGATAATGATAATGATAATGATAATGATAACGATAATGATAACGATAATGATAATGATGACGATAGTGATAATGATAATGATAATGACAATGATAATGATAATGATAATGATAATGATAATGATAATGATAATGATAATGATAATGATAATGATAATGATAATGATAATGATAATGATAATGATGATGATAATGATAATGATAATGCTAATGATAATGATAATGATAATGATAATGATAATGATAATGATAATGCTAATGATAATGATAATTATAATGATAATGATAATGATAATGATAGTGATAATGATAATGATAATGATAATGATAATGACAATGATAATGATAATGATAATGATAATGATAATGATAATGATAATGATAATGATAATGATAATGATAATGATAATGATAATGATAATGATAATGACAATGATAATGATAATGATAATGATAATGATAATGATAATGATAATGATAATGATAATGATACTGATAATGATAATGACAATGATAATGATAATGATAATGATAATGATAATGATAACGATAATAATAGTAACAATGATAATGATAATGATAACGATAATAATAGTAACAATGATAATGATAATGATAATGATAACGATAATAATAAAAACAATGATAATGATAATGATAATGATAATGATAATGATAATGATAATGATAATGATAATGATAATGATAATGATAATGATAATGATAATGATAATGATAATGATAATGATAATGATAATGATAATGATAATGATAATGATAATGATTGTTACCGCCACTTAAGCAACACCTCATTATTTTATTAGTTTTTCAACACTAAAAGTGTGCATTTGCTTATACATATACTACCGACATGTACTAGTATATACATACATAGTTAACATACATAAATGAACCTTTGTAGATTGAGAAACGTAGCAACCACATGCCAATTTTTATAAGGTTAAGTCTTTTCGATGTGAACAGTAGCCGAGCTAAGATTAATTGATCTAAAAAAGAAAACTTATGTTGAAATTGTCTGCCTTTCTTCACTAAAAAAGTTTGTATAATGTTATTTGAATTCTGTAATTCTTATTCTAAGTAATAATATGTGAAATTTAATTATATTTAGGAATTTTAACTCTCCCGCTCTCCATATAATACCGCCTCTCGCTATTGGGAAAATAAATACGTATACCTTGGATTATTAGAAATTGCTTATTCTTTGAGAGTCTAAAATCGAAAGAAGATTTGCGGACTCAACGCAGAGTAAATTTCTCTGCTAACATTTATTAAAATTCTTTTTTAATATTTGCAACAGCGCAATAAGAAACCTTTGTCGGACTAACCTGGTGCCGAAATCAACTGAAACTGAATTCCGCGAAAGCAAATCGCATATATTACGCTCTATCTCATAGTAAGTACAAAATGAGCCATTCTAATTTACAGGGTCAACAGTCCGGCCACACAATTCAAAATTCCCCTGCTAACCCACAACCGTGCTCTGTTCTCCACGGGCCGGCACGATCAACTGCGTCAAGCAAAAACCATTCGAGCCGATGTTCGAGTGTGTCTACAAAGTCGCATACAGGTCGAACGGCGCTGGAGCTGCAAACACGAATTACGCTCGGCGTACTAATCCTACGATACAAAATCAGCCGTATGCTGATACCCTAATTCGAAGAATGCAATACCCATTGCCTGGACAAGATAAAATGCAAATAAATAATGCGCCAACTAACGGGCGCGTTAGCTTTGCCTTTAACACGTCAAAATTTAATTCCACGATGACGAATATTCCTTCTTCATTAATGGGACCGCACAACTACTTGCCCCCACCGCGTGTGTCAAACATTGGCACCCCACAGTTGGACGAAACCACGCAGTTCAACAATAACTCCCAAAACAATTTAACATCACAACAAATACACGCACGACAATCAGTACCGCGCGAGCTGCCAATGTTTTCCGGACGACCAGAAGAATGGCCAATTTTCAGCGCCACATATGACTGGTCAACGACAGTTTGCGGCTTGAATGATGCGGAAAACTTAATCCGGCTTCAGAAATCTTTAAAAGGAGACGCGTACAATGCCGTTCAACATATTTTAATACATCCAGCATGTGTCCCTACCGCTATATCGACTTTGAAAACACTATTTGGCCAGCCCGAGAAAATCGTCAACTCCATAAAAGGTAAAATAAAAACCATGACACCGGTTAATCAAAATAAATTGGAGACTTTTACCGCCTTTGCCGTCAATGTGAAAGGCTTACAAGCAACCATAGAAGCATCTGGTCTATATCATGAATTAGAAAACTCTTCTCTGATGCAAGAGCTATTAGAAAAACTACCACCAGCCATGCAGTTAAATTGGGGCACTTTTAAATTAAGTTTATTAAAAGAAAACATGTCTCCAAATCTTGCCACTTTTTCTGACTGGATGTTTGAGTACGGCATCTCTGCAAGCTGTGTCAATATTCCTCAAAATGTGCAAATGTCAGACCATAATAGAAACAAAAGAGCGTATGTCCACTCTCACGTGCAACAGCAACATAAATGTTGTGTATGCAAGAAGAACTGCAACAATGTTGCTTAATGTCAACAATTTCTCAGAATGGATCGCGCTATGCGATGGAACATTGTTCGGCAACATAATCTTTGTAAACAATGTCTCGGGCAACATGTCACTAAGAAAAATTGTCAAAAGACTTGTGAAGTCAATGGTTGCATGTATAAGCATCACTCTCTTTTACATCGTTTCTGGAACAATGCACGAATTGAAGAGTACCAACAACCACAACAAGCGACGCAAGCAAGAGAAGAGCAAATACCAAATGTCAAGATAAATACAAACACTTGCAACGCACATTGTGAAAAAGATCAAAATATTTTATTTAGAATTTTGCCGATTACAATATTCGGAAAAGGCAATAAATTTATAAAAACGTACGCTTTTATTGACGAAGGATCGTCAATTACTTTAATGGACCACGAAATTGCTGAAGAACTAAATTTAAATGGAAAGAGTGAGCCGCTATGTTTAAAGTGGACAGGCGAAATGCGGAGAACAGAAAACGAGTCGAAGCTAATAAATGTAAAAATTGCTGGACCAAACCAGCATAAAATAAGTATTAATGTGCATACAGTAAATAAATTATCTCTTCCAATGCAGAATCTTGACTATGAGAAAATAAGAGAGCGATATGGACATTTGATGAATTTGCCGATATCAAGCTACATGAACGCTAGTCCAAGACTATTAATTGGTATAGACTACTGGAAATTAGCACTTGCGCAAGATATAAGGGAGGGGCGACCGAACGAGCCAGTAGCGGTAAAAACACAACTCGGGTGGCATATCTACGGAACAGTTGGTGGGGCTACGGCGCCTCGAGAAAGCTGGCATTTTCATGCATGCGAATGTTCTAAGCAGAACGATGAACTGTTGCACGCTGCGGTTAAGAGATTCTACGGATTTGAAAGCTTAGGCATTGTTGCTACGCAAAATTCGCTAGTAAGTAAAGAAGATGAACGAGCGTTAAAGCTGTTGCAGAAGTATACTCGTCAAACTAACGACAATCATTATGAAAGCGGTATATTGTGGCGTTTCGATAAATTCGAATTGCCAGATAGCTTTCGTATGGCAAAAAATCGACTCATTTGTTTAGAAAAAAGGCTTCAACGTGAGCCCATTCTTAAAAACGTGTTTGATAACACTATTGAGGATTATTTAAAGAAGGGCTATATTCGTAAGCTAACAAGTATCGAGATCAGCCAAAATGTGCAACAGCGTATATGGCACCTGCCAATATTTGCGGTTTTTAATAAAAACAAGCCAGGTAAATCCCGCGTAGTATGGGATGCTGCGGCTAAATCACACGGTGTTTCATTGAATACTTTTTTGTTAAAAGGGCCTGACCTCCTCGTTTCTTTGCCGGCAGTTTTACTGCGATTCAGACAAAAATCAATAGCTATGTCAGCAGATATCCAAGAAATGTTTCACCAGGTGTTGATTCGCCCTGAAGACCAAAACGCTCAACGTTTTCTATGGCGCGGGTGCAACACTTCTGTGGAACCGGACATTTACGTCATGCAGGTAATGATTTGTGGTGCAGCATGCTCTCCGTGCACTTCTCAATTTGTTAAAAATTTGAATGGTAAACGATTTGCAAACAGCCATACTAGGGCCGTTAGCGCTATACGGAACAATCACTATGTTGATGACTATCTGGACTCTGTCGATAGTGAAGTAGAAGCCATTACGCTGGCACAAGACGTGCAACGTATTCATGACGCCGGAGGGTTCCATATTCGAAATTGGTATTCCAATTGCCCAGAAGTTTTGAAATCATTAGGCGAATCGGGTGCTGTGCCTAAAATTGATATCGGCGGTGACAATACTACGGAGAAGGTACTAGGTGTATTTTGGATTCCGAAGGAGGACGCAATTACATTTAAACTTTCACCCTTGTTGTGGCAAAAAGAAATTTTTTATGGTAATAAAGTGCCGACGAAGCGCGAGATGCTAAGCATCGTAATGTCTATTTACGATCCACTTGGTCTAATAAATAACATTTTAATTTTTGGGAAAATATTATTGCAAGCCGTATGGCGCAGCTCCGTTGATTGGGACGACGAAATAGCTCCTGGCTTAGCAGATGAGTGGTTTCATTGGTTAAGAGAGCTGCCTATGTTAGAGAATATAAAAATTCCAAGATGCTACTTAAAATATCATATAAGCTACGAAGAAGCTGACGTGCAATTGCATACCTTCGTTGATGCCAGCGATAGTGCCTACGCAGCAGTATGTTACATACGTATATCAAAAAATAGCGTTGCGGAATGTTCTCTCATTGGTTCGAGAGTTAAGGTAGCGCCTTTAAAACAAATTTCCATTCCCAGACTAGAACTGATGGCTGCTCTAATCGGTGTTCGGTTTTCAAAATTCGTTATGGACTCGTTATCAATTAAAGTAAACCGAAAGGTGTTTTGGTCTGATGCTAAGACCGTGCTGAGTTGGCTGCATTCCGACAGTAAACGCTATCATCAATTCGTAGCACTACGTGTCGGTGAAATTTTGGAGAGTAGCGATCTTTCTGAATGGAAAGGGATCCCATCAAAGAGTAACGTTGCGGATGAAGCAACAAAACGACGTAAGAAATGTGAACTTACCGCAACCAACCGTTGGTTTAATGGTCCTGAATTTCTCAGGCAACGCGAAGACGAGTGGCCACAAGACAATCAAAACATTGAGACAACGACTACCGAACTAAAGAAACATGTTCTTCAAATATCTCACATTAACACGCTTTTTAATGTGAATCGCTTCTCAAAATGGTGTCGCCTATGGAGAACGGCGGCCTATGTCATACGTTTTACTCAAAATTGTAAAAGAAGCTTGCTAGACCGGTCAATGTGCTTAAAAGAGTTGCAGCAGGTCGAGCTTGAGCAAGCGGAATTGCTACTATACCGCCAGGCGCAACTCGATGGATTTTCGGATGAAATAATGAATTTAAAAGCCAAGAAACGAATACAAAAAACATCCGCATTGTACAAGCTCGCAGCATTTCTTGCCGACGATGGTGTTTTAAGAGTTGATAGCAGGATTTCCAACGTCCACAATCCACGAGGGAATCCAGTAATTCTTCCAAAAAATAATAGAATCTCAGCTTTAATAATTCAACATTACCATTCGAAATTCCACCATCTGAATAATGAAACGGTAGTAAATGAATTACGCCAATATTTCCATATACCACGTTTACGGTCAACAGTGAAGTCAATTTTAAAAGATTGTCAAAAATGCAAAATTCTTAAAGCTGTGCCTACAGCGCCACAAATGGCAAGATTGCCTCGAACTAGAACAACACCTAACGTCGCACCTTTTACATTTACGGGTGTAGACTTTTTTGGGCCTATATTTGTTTCGGTGGGCCGGCATAAAGAAAAAAGATATGGTGCCCTATTTACGTGTCTGACGGTGAGAGCCATTCATGTCGAAATTGTTCACTCGCTAACATCGAACTCTTGTATTCTTGCAATAAGAAGATTTATTGCACGCCGAGGAACGCCCCAAGAATTCCACAGCGATAATGGAACTAATTTTGTCGGCGCGGAACGAAAACTGCGCGAAGCATTGGATGCTGTTGACAAAGATTTATTAGTTCGCAATTTTACAACCGCGACGACGACATGGAAATTTATCACGCCGGCAGCCCCCCATATGGGAGGCGCATGGGAGCGCCTGGTCCGCTCATTCAAAACTATATTTTATAAAATAACGCCGGTACGTGCACCGTCTGATGAGCTGTTACACAGTATGATTGCAGAGTGGAAAATATTATTAATTCTCGGCCTTTGACATACATACCCATAGACAATGAACAGGAAGAAGCGTTAACACCAAATCACTTCCTTTTGGGAAGATCCAATGGCATGAAACCTCTTGCGATCTTTGACGACCACCACACCACCTTACGTCACACTTGGCTCACATCTCAACAATATGCCCAGCATTTCTGGAAACGGTGGGTCAAAGAATATCTGCCGAGCTTAACTTGCCGCACGAAATGGCATGAAAAGAAAAAGCCGATTCGGGTAGGAGATTTGGTTGTGGTTGTTGACCCTGGTTCAGCACGGAATGTTTGGTTACGAGGTAGAGTGTTGGAAACAAGAACTGCTTACGATGGACAGGTTCGCAGTGCGACCATACAAACAACACAAGGAGTCTTCGAGAGACCAGCTGTAAAGTTAGCAGTTATAGAAGTGGCTGGTGAAAAGGAGTAAGCCCGCGAATCCTTCTCGCCTTACTGTGAGGGAGTGTTACCGCCACTTAAGCAACACCTCATTATTTTATTAGTTTTTCAACACTAAAAGTGTGCATTTGCTTATACATATACTACCGACATGTACTAGTATATACATACATAGTTAACATACATAAATGAACCTTTGTAGATTGAGAAACGTAGCAACCACATGCCAATTTTTATAAGGTTAAGTCTTTTCGATGTGAACAGTAGCCGAGCTAAGATTAATTGATCTAAAAAAGAAAACTTATGTTGAAATTGTCTGCCTTTCTTCACTAAAAAAGTTTGTATAATGTTATTTGAATTCTGTAATTCTTATTCTAAGTAATAATATGTGAAATTTAATTATATTTAGGAATTTTAACTCTCCCGCTCTCCATATAATACCGCCTCTCGCTATTGGGAAAATAAATACGTATACCTTGGATTATTAGAAATTGCTTATTCTTTGAGAGTTTAAAATCGAAAGAAGATTTGCGGACTCAACGCAGAGTAAATTTCTCTGCTAACAATGATAATGATAATGATAACGATAATAATAGTAACAATGATAATGATAATGATAATGATAACGATAATAATAAAAACAATGATAATGATAATGATAATGATAATGATAGTGATAATGATAATGATAATGATAATGATAATGATAATGATAATGATAATGATAATGATAATGATAATGATAATGATAATGATAATGATAATGATAATGATAATGATAATGATAATGATAATGATAATGATAATGATAATGATAATGATAATGATAATGATAATGATAATGATAATGATAATGATAATGATAATGATAATGATAATGATAATGATAATGATAATGATAATGATAATGATAATGATAATGATAATGATAATGATAATGATAATGATAATGATAATGATAATGATAATGATAATGATAATGACAATGATAATGATAATGATAATGATAATAATTATGATAATGATAATGATAATGATAATGATAATGATAATGATAATGATAATGATAATGATAATGATAATGATAACGATAATAATAGTAACAATGATAATGATAATGATAATGATAACGATAATAATAAAAACAATGATAATGATAATGATAATGATAATGATAGTGATAATGATAATGATAATGATAATGATAATGATAATGATAATGATAATGATAATGATAATGATAATGATAATGATAATGATAATGATAATGATAATGATAATGATAATGATAATGATAATGATAATGATAATGATAATGATAATGATAATGATAATGATAATGATAATGATAATGATAATGATAATGATAATGATAATGATAATGAAAATGATAATGATAATGATAATGATAATGATAATGATAATGATAACGATAATAATAGTAACAATGATAATGATAATGATAACGATAATAATAAAAACAATGATAACGATAATAATAAAAACCATGATAATGATAATGATAATGATAGTGATAATGATAATGATAATGATAATGATAATGATAATGATAATGATAATGATAATGATAATGATAATGATAATGATAATGATAATGACAATGATAGTGATAATGATAATGATAATGATAATGATAGTGATAATGATAACGATAATGATAATGATAATGATAATGATAATGATAATGATAATGATAATGATAATGATAATGATAATGATAATGATAATGATAATGATAATGATAATGATAATGATAATGATAATGATAATGATAATGATAATGATAATGATAATGATAATGATAATGATAATGATAATGATAATGATAATGATAATGATAATGACAATGATAATGATAATGATACTGATAATAATTATGATAATGATAATGATAATGATAATGATAATGATAATGATAATGATAATGATAATGATAATGATAATGATAATGATAATGATAATGATAACGTTAATAATAGTAACAATGATAATGATAATGATAATGATAATGATAATGATAATGATAATGATAATGATAATGATAATGATAATGATAATGATAATGATAATGATAATGATAATGATAATGATAATGATAATGATAATGATAATGATAATGATAATGATAATGATAATGATAATGATAATGATAATGATAATGATAATGATAATGATAATGATAATGATAACGATAATAATAGTAACAATGTTAATGATAATGATAATGATAACGATAATAATAAAAACCATGATAATGATAATGATAATGATAATGATAGTGATAATGATAATGATAATGATAATGATAATGATAATGATAATGATAATGATAATGATAATGATAATGATAATGATAATGATAATCATAATGATAATGATAATGATAATGATAATGATAATGATAATGATAATGATAACGATAATAATAGAAACAATGATAATGATAATGATAATGATAACGATAATAATAAAAACAATGATAATGATAATGATAGTGATAATGATAATGATATTGATAATGATAATGATAATGATAATGATAATGATAATGATAATGATAATGATAATGATAATGATAATGATAATGATAATGATAATGATAATGATAATGATAATGATAATGATAATGATAATGATAATGATAATGATAATGATAATGATAATGATAATGATAATGATAATGATAATGATAATGATAATGATAATGATAATGATAATGATAATGATAATGATAATGATAATGACAATGATAATGATAATGATAATGATAATAATTGTGATAATGATAATGATAATGATAATGACAATGATAATGATAATGATAATGATAATGATAATGATACTGATAATGATAATGACAATGATAATGATAATGATAATGTTCGCAGCAGCACTAACTTTTCATTTCGAGATTAGCAACATTAAATCGCGTGATCATTAACGTAGCTGTAAATCTCTTTTGCATTGTATTAAAATGTTCTATCTCCTTCTCCGCTGCATTCCATTATATGTATGTACATATGAGCATAAGCGTAGCTTAAGTTTATAGTGGTAAATTACTTTGGTTTCACTTCAACTGCGATCACAGACAAATAAAGTTGAACCACATTAAAGCGCTCTCTATGTGTTTGGTTTTGGAAACAGGTGGGGCAAATCAACTCCTCCTCGAAACATTTGGTGACCCCGACGTGATCGGGTTAGAAGTCATTTATTGTTAAACTAATTCGAGTTTAATCAAAACAATTTTTTCGTAAAATTTGCGTCAAAGCAAATATCGTGTGCGTTAAACTATTGTGTCAATACATAATTGCATAGGGGAGGCCAATATGCCAAAAGGCAGCAAATCGAAAAAGGGCAATGACGTATCATCAGCCGATGGAACGATCAACGCTTCCGAGTCAATCTCCTTTAATAAAAGAAAAGGTGCTTCGATTAAGCATCAGCTAATAGCACTTAATAAAACTTTAACGACGCAGCGCCTTAGTGAGCTCGATGAAGCTGAGCTGTCCGTCCATATAGAGTATGTCGATAGCATGCACGAGCGCTTTGACCACGTGCAGTCGACCCTCGAAGAAGCTGATCTACGAGAACTGGATGGAACAGCTCGATCAGAATTTTTCGAAATGTACCTAGAAGTTAAAGCAAAGCTGTCTCGCGAACTCAATTTACATCGGAAGACGAACGTAAGACACTCATCTACCGTGAGGCACTTTGCATTGGAAGAATCGCCGTCAACATCGTTTTCATCGCTTCGAAAATCTCGCCTTCCTGAGCTGAAAATACCGAAATTTAGTGGAGCATACGCTGATTGGCCTAATTTCTTCGCGATGTTCAGCAGCGTGATTGACAAGGACTTAGAGTTGAGTAAAGTGGAAAAACTTCAGCATCTGCGCGCTAGTTTGCAAGGAGCCGCTTTGGAAACCATTTGCTCGCTTGAGCCTGTTGAGGAGAACTATGATAAAGCCGTGGGTCTACTAATAAATCGATTTGACAACAAATTACTTGTTTTTCAGGCACATGTTAAGGCGATCTTCGGGCTTAAGACTGTTGACAAAGGTTCTGCCAGTGACTTGCGGGAATTGAGCGACAAATTTAACGCACATCTTCGTGCGCTCAACACTTTGGCAAAACCAGAACAAATTTCGGATGGACTACTCATACATCTTGTTACCAGAAAGTTCGATCAGAAGACGCATGAGAAGTGGGAAGAGGACTTGTCGTCACAGACATTGCCAGCCTTGAGCGCAATGACCTCGTTTTTGGACAAGCGGTGCCGAATGGCAGAAAATCTGGAAAGTGCTAAGGTAGGACAAACACCTGGCAACCAGGTGGGCAAAATTTCGAATTACAATAAAGGCGTTAGAAACGTGTTGGTAGCATCTTCAAACACTTGCAATCTTTGCATATTTTGCGATGCTAAAGAACATTACATTAACAATTGTATAAAATTTTTAAATTTATCGCCACATTTGCGCTACAAAGAAGCCAAGCGCCTTCAACTTTGCTTAAATTGCCTACGTAAGGGCCATAGTCTACAGCGGTGTAAATCTGGCCATTGTCGTCATTGTTCAGCCAAACACAACTCGCTTCTCCACATGAGCCCACTTCCGTCGTCTTCAAATCCACTAGATATTGAAGCTACATCCCCATCACAGCAAGTACTCATTTCATCGCTAACTTCAAGTTCAGATCCTCAGGCTCCGCAGTCTCTTGGCAACAGCAATGTGTTGCTGGCTACAGCAATAATTTCAGTAAAAAACCGTTCAGGCAATTTCGTTCCATGCCGTGCTATTCTTGATTCGGCCTCTCAAATAAATTTCGTAACTACTCGCTTGGCAAATCTTTTGCAACTTCCATTCAAAAAATCAACAATTTTGATATCCGGCATCGGTGAATCCAACTTCGTGGTTGACAAAGAGATCGACGTTTTCGCACAGTCGCAAGATAAAGGCTACAGCACTTCGTTCGCTGCGGTAGTCACACCCAGCATAACAGATTATCAGCCTAACTTTAACCTTTCTTCGGATTGGAAACTACCTTCAAATATCATGCTAGCAGATCCACTATTCTTTAAACCACAGCGCATTGACCTGCTAATTGGCGCTGGCTTATTTTTTGATTTGATGTGCGTTGGCCAAATTCGCATTGCTAATAATTTGCCAATATTGCAAAAAACTCGACTGGGTTGGATTGTCTCTGGTGGTGTTTCATATACCAACAAACAAGCATCGTCGCTCGCTGCTTACAGTAAAAATGTGTCTGAACAACAACAAACAAACAACTCATTAAACGAAATTGTAAAAAGGTTCTGGGAAATAGAGAATTGCTTCGACTCTGCTCCTCCACCATCGGAAGAAGATAATTGGTGTGAGCAGCATTTCAAAGAAAATGTCTCTCGGCTACCGTCGGGAGAGTATTCAGTACGTCTGCCTGCAAAAATAAGTTTTAGCGCTCTTGGCGATTCACATAATCTTGCAATTCGCAGATTTAAAAACTTAGAGCGTAAATTGGAAAAAAATCATGAATTAAAATCTCAGTACATAACCTTTATGAATGAGTATGTGTCTCTTAACCATATGTCATTGGCAATGCCACAAACAACAACTACATATTTTCTTCCACACCATTGCGTGCAAAAGCCAGACAGCACAACGACAAAGCTTCGCGTCGTATTCGATGGGTCCGCAAAAACAACAACGGGTTACTCGCTAAATGACCTTTTGCTATCGGGTCCAACTATTCAGCCAAAGCTGTTCAAAACTCTTTTACAATTTCGCTTTCGCAAATTCGCCTTGTGCGGAGACATATGCAAAATGTACCGATGTGTACGTGTAACATCTCCAGATGAATATCTTCAATGCATTTTATGGCGCGAGCATCCACTTGATGATATAAAGGAATATAAATTAGAAACTGTCACATATGGTACAAAATCTGCCGCCTTCTTGGCAATACGCGCTATGCATCAACTTTCGTACGATGAAGAACAGTCATTTCCAATAGGCGCAAAAATCGTGAGAAGAGACTTTTATGTTGACGATCTCATTTCAGGCGGTGATACAATAGAAGAGGTTGTTGAGATTAGACGTCAGGTAAAAGGTTTACTTCAGTGTGGAGGATTCAACATACGAAAGTGGTGCTCAAATGAGGCTGATACGCTGCAAGGTATTGCCCACTCTGATCGTGAAAGTATGCTAAAATTCCATGATGGAACTGATGTAACGAAGACTCTTGGTCTCGTCTGGGACCCTAAGATAGATGAATTTTTATTCTCCTTTTCGCCTATCATATATAACGCACGCACGACAAAACGTACGATACTATCATATATTGCTAAATTTTATGATCCGCTTGGCCTTGTTTCGCCAGTAATTACGAAAGCGAAAATTTTCTTGCAAATGCTATGGAAGGAAAAGATACAGTGGGATGAAAGTTTGCCGCAGTCGCTGCAAACTATATGGATTGACATTTGTGCCCAGTTTGGTTTAGTGAGCAGTTTGAAATTTCCGCGCTTTGTATTGACGCCTCATTCCATATGGGAAATTCACGCATTCTGTGACGCAAGCTTGACAGCGTTTGGAGCATGCGTGTACATTCGTTCAGACTGTGATGGTTTTTTAAAATCATGCATACTTTGCGCAAAGTCGAGAGTCTCGCCTCTGAAGAGTTTAACTATCCCTAAACTGGAATTGTCTGCAGCCTTACTGCTTGCGGAACTGGTAGCATCCATATCGGAAGATTTTTCACATCCTCATACTGTTCACTGCTGGTCGGACTCAATGATCACTCTATCTTGGCTTCGCGAACAACCATCAAATTTCAACATTTTTGTTTCAAACAGAGTGAGTCAGATACAAACGCTTACTAAAGGTATGACTTGGCATCACGTGCCAACTGCCTTGAATCCAGCAGACATCCTTTCGAGGGGATGCAGTCCCAATGAATTACTAAATTCTAAACTTTGGAGCAATGGTCCATCATTTTTGTCAAAGGAGCGCTCAGAATGGCCACATAGCATGGATTTTTTAACTGAATTACCTGAGCGGCGACGTAAAGTTTTAGTTACTTCTCATCTGCGAGACATAACACTCGAATGCAAATACCACAACTCCTTTGACAAGTTGCAACGCATCTTTGCATATGTTTACTATTTTTGCCAACCACGCAGTACTCACGTTGATAATCCACCGCTGACTCCGCTAAACATTAAAATGGGTACGCACTTACTAATTCGTCATATTCAACAAATTCATTTTGCAGCAGAACTTAAGGCACTACTACATGATAAGAAAATTAGCACATCAAGCAATCTACACTCATTAAATCCATTCGTCGACTCATTTGGGCTTCTTCGTGTAGGAGGACGGTTGCAAAACTCATCGTTGGACTTTGAAGCAAAACATCCACCTTTGTTGCCAAAGCATCATCCGGTCACTAACGCAATAATTGACTACTTTCATCGTAAATATTTGCATGCAGGACCGCAGAGCGTGTTAGCGTCCATTCGACAGGAATATTGGCCAATTGGTGGTCGAAAGACTATTGCCAGCGTCATAAACAAATGCGTTCGTTGTTTCCGGTTGAAACCAAAAATCTACGAGCATATTATGGGCAGCCTGCCATCCGACAGAGTGCAAGCAAATAGAGCCTTCTTCACCACTGGCACTGACTATTGTGGTCCATTCTATTATAAGTCGGAAGTTCGGACAAGGCCACCCATCAAATGCTACATATGCATTTTCGTTTGCTTCAGTACAAAGGCTTGTCATCTGGAACTTGTTAAGGACCTCTCCACATCATCATTTTTGGCAGCCCTAAATCGCTTTATTTGCACAAGGGGCAGGCCGCATACCATTTGGTCTGATAATGCAACGAACTTTGTTGGAGCAAACAACGAGTTGCAAGACCTAAGGCGATTATTTTTAAGCAATTCTCATAACGTTGAAGTCACTAATAAATGCATCTCAGAAGGCATCGCTTGGAGATTCATTCCGCCACGTTCACCACATTTTGGTGGATTGTGGGAGGCGGCGGTAAAGTCAGCGAAATTCCACTTTCTACGCGTTGTTGGCCTCTCAGTTCTAACGTTTGAAGAGCTTCGCACTCTTGTATGTGAAATCGGAGCGATAATTAATTCTCGCCCACTTTGTCCAATTTCAGAGAATCCGGACGACTTTGATGTGCTCACTCCCGCTCACTTCCTCATAGGTGCACCATTTACGTCTTTCGTTGAACCAGACGTAACCAGTGTCGATATCAGTCGTCTAAACCGGTGGCAGCGCGTTTGCTATATGCAGCAGGTGTTTTGGAAAAAATGGAGCATATCGTACCTCTCCCTTCTCCAAGAGCGAGTCAAATGGCGAAAATCAACTGGGAATATTCAAACTGGAAATATGGTAATTATGAAGGACGAAAACCTTCCATCACTCAAATGGCGACTGGGGCGTGTGGAAAGTTGTATTCGTGGCGCCGACGGCGTGACGCGTATTGTAATAATTCGCACCGCTAATGGACTTATCAAACGGGCTGTCGGAAAAATAGCCGTGCTCCCTATTGAGACTGAAGCGGTTGAAAGTCTACACATTTCAACGCGGGGAGGATGTTCGCAGCAGCACTAACTTTTCATTTCGAGATTAGCAACATTAAATCGCGTGATCATTAACGTAGCTGTAAATCTCTTTTGCATTGTATTAAAATGTTCTATCTCCTTCTCCGCTGCATTCCATTATATGTATGTACATATGTATGAGCATAAGCGTAGCTTAAGTTTATAGTGGTAAATTACTTTGGTTTCACTTCAACTGCGATCACAGACAAATAAAGTTGAACCACATTAAAGCGCTCTATATGTGTTTGGTTTTGGAAACAGGTGGGGCAAATCAACTCCTCCTCGAAACAGGCATCAATTTTTTCTCTCATTGAGTGCACCCTGCATTGCATATTCAGCTAACTCCCCAGCTGAACATGATGACAAGCCAATTCCATTAAAACCGTATCGTATTCCTTTCGCAAAACGACCGATATTATTGCAGATTATTACGGAGTTATTAGAAAATAGTATAATACGACCTAGTGAATCGCAATACTTGTCTCCTGTAGTTCTAGTCGAAAAAAAGAACAAAGAACATCGATTGTGTGTAGACTATCGATGTTTAAATAAGATAACATTAAAGCAACCTTTCCCCATGCCGAACATGGAGGAACAGTTTTCGTATTTTTCTGTATTCGCGGGAAATCGATTTTTCTCAACGCTTGATCTTCGAATGGGTTATCACCAAATTGAAATCGAAGAGCCATTTGGACTTATTAACGCGCAAGCTACTTTTCAGTGCATTATGAACAATATCGCGTCGAAAATGAACGCGGGCGAAGTGCTTATCTACTTGGATGACATTGTTATTCCGAGTAAAACTATTTGTGAAGGACTTTTGCGAATAGAACGTTTTTTTAAATTTCTCAAAGAAGCAGGACTTACACTACGTCCCGATAAGTGTAAGTTTCTTGCAACGAAAATTGAACATCTTGGTCATATCGTAACCGAAAACGGCATTACGCCTGGAATGCACAAGGTAACTGCTATTAAAAATTTTCAATCACCAACAAATGTAACCGAGGTAAGAAGATTTTTGGGCCTCACCGGGTTTTTCAGAAAATTTGTACGTGAATACTCCCTTATTTCAAAACCACTAACCACATTACTAACAAAAGCGAACCAAGACAAGTTCGATTGGGGTCCTAAGCAACAATGCACCTTCGTAACCCTCGCTAACGTCCTTACGAAAGAACCAGTACTTGCGCTATATGATTTCAACGCCCAACATGAAGTCCATACTGATGCTAGCAGCGTTGGTCTGGCAGGTGTCTTTCTGCAATCGGTAAACGGAGGTGAATGGCATTCCATTTGCTATTATAGTCGCCATTGTACCGAAACTGAAAGTCATTACCATAGCTATGAACTTGAAGTCCCCGCTGTTGTTAAATCTGTAGAGCGTTTTCGAATTTACTTGCTGAGGAAACCGTTTCGACTCGTTACCGATTGTTCCGCTATTGCTCACGTAAAAGACAATAAAGAAATGAAACCAAAAATCGCACGGTGGTGGCTCAAACTACTCGAGTAAAACTTTGTGTGTATACATCGTCAAGGAAGCCGTCTACAACATGTCGATGCTTTGAGCCGAATGCCAGATCAACCGGCCAAAGAGGTTGAGCCAGCCGGTTTTGTTCTAAATGTTACC
This sequence comes from Philophylla caesio, assembly GCA_963971545.1. Lineage (NCBI taxonomy): Eukaryota > Metazoa > Arthropoda > Insecta > Diptera > Tephritidae > Philophylla > Philophylla caesio. Next base: position 29,981 of record CAXASM010000057.1, read on the forward strand.
ACCAATATCAACGACTGGCTACTAACGATGCAGCTGCAAGATCCAAAACTACGACAACATATTTATATTTTAAACAATACCATTAAGTCACCGCAAGAAGAAACAGAGAAAGCAGAATATCTACTACGTAACCACCGTTTATATAAAATGCAACCAGAAGGTCCAAAATTTGTGGTACCAAAAGGTGTACGATGGCGTATCGTCCAATTCTGCCATGATCAGGCAGGTCATACTGCGTTAGAAAAAACACTCGACCGAATAAAAGAAACATACTGGTTCCCGCAAATGAGAAAATTCGTAAAAAGCTACATTGCAGCCTGCATAAAGTGCTGTTATCAAAAACAACGCTCCGGTAAAAACGAGGGTGAACTACATTTCGACTCAATAAAGCCAATACCATTTTATCAAATCCATTTGGATCACATGGATCCATTTATGCGCAGCAAACGCGGGAATTGCTATGTACTAGCCATATCTGACGTCTTTAGCAAATTTCTAATTGTAAAAGCTGTTCGCGATACGAAAACCATACACGTTCTAAAGATACTGAATGAAATAACATCATATTTTGGTCTTCCGTCTCAAATAATAACTGACAGAGGAACGTCATTTACATCTAAAACATTCGAGGAATATTGCTACAAACACAATATAAAAGTGAAAAGTGGAAACAACGATTTGATTACCGCCATCAAAAAGCTAAAATATATGCAGAAGAAGATCTCGTCGTTATCGAAAATGAACCAGTATCCACGGGTGAATCCCGGAAGCTTGAGCCCAAATTTCGTGGGCCGAACATCGTACGCAAGGTTTTAGGCAACGACCGGTACTTGTTGGAAGATATTCCAGGCTACCAGATAACAAAAAAGAAATTTTGTTTAGTATACGCCTCTGACAAAATGAAGCCATGGTGTAGTAACAGTCCCGAGCTTGACGACGAAATCGAGGACGATTTAGGTCAGGAACGGCCGAGTTGTCACGCTAAAACACAACACTGACTTGATTTTGTCTGCATGACAACCCTACTGACGCTTAGAAAACCGACAAGAAAAATTGTAAGACGAGACGAGACCGATAAACGACGCGACAGAATAATTTGTGTAAAGCTATCCGATTAAATATTCATATATTAAATTACATTTTTATTAACTTAAACAAAGCGTGTAATTATTTCTTTGAACGGACATCCTAAAAATAGCGCACATATGTATAAGTAAACAATATACCCTGTGCGCGACAATTCAGAAGAAGGATTTCCTTACTGCGCCTACGCGAACGCTGTGCATTAAAAATAGCGTAACGTGAAATTTGTCTTTTAAGAGAAATACAGTTCACACGCTAACGAATAAAGAAACTAAAGTTCAAAAGTGCGAAATAGTGCAAACATTTCGATTTCAGTAATCAAACGTTTTACAACTGAACTTAACCTCATATTTTTTGAGACTTCCATGGACAACGGGGCTTCAGTGGACATACGCTTTGTCGCTGTGCTCAACGGTTCAAATTTGAATTTGCAGTTTTGTAGTTTTCGTTCTCATATTTTCGTTTCATATACGCTGCACTTGTGTTTCTCGAATCTCTCTTCGTTTACCTTGCAGTTAATCTCCGTTGAAACCAAACTCGTAGTCATCTAAAGCCATCTCTTTCTCGTAAACATGACTATTCTCATTCGTATGCAAATCTAATCGTCGCCGTAATCCAATTAGAACGAACGCTACGATAAAAACAAAAACGAAATGTCGCAAACGAATTTTACAGAGAAAGACTTAAAAAAACAGTGTAAAGAAGCTGGCTTACCTACCTCTGGCACGAAAAGCCAACTTCTTCAACGACTGCAAAATAACATACTCGTAGAAGCCGCGAGTGATAGCGATGGTGATCTGCAAAGCACCACAATGGCGCAACGTTTATCAGCGCTCGAAAAAACAATAGAGCGTTTAATAAGTACGCAAACTAATACCACGCAAAGTGTAAATCTGCGACATACTTCGTGTATGGCAAATAATTTTCAGCCGACTCTGTCGTCGTCGCCAGCACCAACAATGTATACAACTACGGAAAATATGCAACAATCAACGCGAGCGAATTTCATACCGCAGTGGCAGAGCGCAGGTGTACCGCCTGCGCAGCTACAGCAGATTCCAATAAGAAATAGTGTATTCAATCCAACCAGCGTTCCAATTGCACTAAGCAATGGCTACTCTCACTCTCAGTATTTTAACATAAAAGATATTGTAGAATTGCTTCCCGAGTATAACCCAACGAGCGAAACGTCTTTAAATTCGGTACAATTCATAAAGCGTGTTGAAATGTTAAAAAGTGCTTTCGAATGGCATAAAAGTGCTATAATTTTCGCAGTTCAGCAAAAGATGCGCGGTTCCGCTAAATTGTGAACTGGCCGCAATTCATAAATAAATTTCTTAATGATTATCCGTGTTTGAATAATGAAGCAGATATGCATATAAAACTTTCACGATCGAAACGCCAACAGAACGAGTCGCCGGTCGAAAATTTTTTTCGAATGTTAGCGCTTGGTAACAAAGGCAGTTTATCCGAAGCTAGTATTGCACGACATATGTATAATAAATGGTATAAATGATAATGACCTTAAACGTAAAATATCTAATGGATATAGAAGTTGTCAAGATTTGTTAAAAGACATAATGAGTTACAACGTGTATAACGATATTAATAATAGTGCATACAAGCCGAAAATGGTACTGTCCACGATAAGACCGCAAGTGTCAAATGCTAAACCCACTCCAATTTTACCGAGTTCAAATCAACAACGTTCGACAAACAATGTGAAATGTTTTAATTGTGGTAAATTGGGACATTTCGCATTAAAATGCCCAGACCCACAGAAAAAGCCGCTGTGCACAAACTGTCAACGTACTACACATAGAACGGAAGAGTGTACTGGCCATTTTAAAACGAATATAAATAAAATTTGTGAATCGGGCGCGGGTAAAAATGAAGAAAATAAGAATGACGGTATATTTAAAAAAATCAGTGTAAACGGGCATGCTACAAATGCTTTTGTTGACCCAGGTAGTACCCGTACGCTTGTGCGTAAAACGTTTTCTGACCAATTAGCGACGCATGAGAATTAGTTAACAGTGCTACGTGGTTTTGGTGGTGGAGAGTACGTTTCAACTCGCAAAATTAAAGTATTGTTAATGATTGACGATCAACAATTTGAAACCGACATGGTTGTTGTAAAGGACGAACTCATAACAGAAAACGTACTCCTCGGAAAGGATGTTCTATGTGGTTCTAATAAACGATTAATAATTGAAAACATCCAATGTCGCGTTGAGCAAATACGATCCCGAAGGTTTAAACGATAATCAACATCTACAATTTAAAAGTATAATGCATGAATACCGGGGGCTTTTCTCCAATAATATCGCAAATCTCGGAAAGTGTGGTTTATCAAAAATGAAAATAAAATTAAATGATGTGTTGAAAACATGGACTTAATCCAGCTTTCGGATTAACAGCTGGCCCATTTTCGCCGCAAGTCATCATCATGATATAGTGGCAACGTCAAGCAGAGGGTGACTGGCACCTTCCTGCGCTTCAACGTTCTATACATTTTTACTGACTATTACTTTCCCGTTTGAACAACGAACCAAATCGCATCGCTCCTCGCTCTGCCGGTCAACACTTAATTTAATCATCATTTTTATTATTACAATTTTTCCTCTACTGACAATTTGCCATCCGCGGCTTTCAGTAATCGCATTATTTTCCAATGTATTGATTTTATACGGAATAAACTGAGTGTAAACTTTCAAATTGAAAGGCATGAATTTTTTCTCTCATTGAGTGTACCCTGCATTGCATATTCAGCTAACTCCCCAGCTGAACATGGTCCTATCGACGCCGTTGTAATAAAACTCCAAAAAATACGAACAAAGCTACGGCGGCCATCTCAAAAGATCGCGGTGCGAAAATTATAAATTTACAAAAACCAAAAAAAAACATACAAAGTTAACCTTTTTAATAAAATTTAATTGCGAAAAAGCATTTTAAAAGTGTAAAAAGCTAAAAATCTATAAATTTATGAAAAGAAAAGTGCTTTAAAAGACGTGAAATAAACGCGAAGAATTGAAGTGGGTGTACAAAAAAGTGCAGTTTCTGTACAGTGCGTTTACAAAATTGTGTGCATTCTGCATTGATTTTAAAATAAAAAACTAAATATAAGCTTGAATATAGAAGTGTAAAACTAAAGAGTAATAAAGCAAAGTGTAGCTGAAAATACAGTGGAAAAAAAAGCGAACAAAGAAAATAAAAAGTAAAGTGTGATATTTGAGAAAAAAAAATCGCGAATAAAAATTAAATATACATAAATTAAAATTTCTGAAAAAAAAAGCGTGTGGAAATAAGTATATATTCATACAATAAAATAAATAACGTATAAAAACTAAATATAAGCGTGAACATAGTCGTGTAAAATTAAAACGTAATAAAGCAAAAGTGCAACTGCAAGTACAGTGGAAAAAAAAGCGCACAAAGAAAATAAAAAGTAAAGTGAGATTGGGAAAAAATTGCGCTTAAAAATTAAATAAAAATTAAAATTGCCCATAAAAATTAAATATAAATTAAAATTGCGCATAAAAATTAAATATTAATTAAAATTTCTGGGAAAACAGCGTGTGTAAGTAAGTTTTCATAAAATAAAAGTTTAAGAACAAAACTAAAAGAATTCAACTAAAAGTGCGAAAAACAACAAAAAAAAATATACATGAAAAATTTCTCAAAAAAAAAAAAAGGCGTTTAGAAATACATAAGTATTCATAAAAATTAAATTCTGAGTACAAAATTAAAAGAAATTCAACTAAAAGTGCAAAAAAAAATATAAATGAAAAATTCTGAAAAAAAGCGTTTAAAACTAATAATAGATATTAATAAAATTAAATTTTGAAAATTAAATTTCGCGTCACGTTACGTGCGCTAAGAAAAATAAAACTTTTAAACGTTAATTATTAAAAATTACAAAAAAAAAAACCAAAAAACAAAATCATCGACAATTCAACCAACCAGGCATCTTCGCAGCCACCAGGAGCAGCGGAACTCTGAAGCACCGAAAAATCACGCCACTGGTTCTCACCCATAATTTGCGTCATCACTCCATCGTCAAAAGTACCGCAACATCAAATCACGCCACCGCACATTTGGCGCCATCATCTATGTACATACATACATACATACGAAGTGGAAAAGTAGCGCAAATATAAGGGCTAAGTACATTCCCCTATGGCTGAGTAAGTTGGCAATATTCTTACATACATATACATATACATATGTACATACATAACCACATACTCTAATCCACGTACATACATACATGTATACAGGTGTACATACATTTCTGCATATCTCTCAATAAATGTATGCACATTTGTACACACAATAGTGAGTAACATTAAAAGATTAGCGTTTCGATAAAACCTTTGCGGTCTCCTGTACCAATAAATTGTAGAGAGAATAAACGCTAATCTTCTAATATACTCTTACTCAGGCCATCTCAAAAATCCTCCCCCTAATTGCGACCGAAACGGCTGTTTTTGTATATACATACGCATATACGCATATACACACATCCCTACATACGTATGTACATATTGAGCAGAGTGCAGAACACAAAACCTCATCTCTGTCACCCATTCTCTCTCATCAGCACGTAGTGAAGAATCACGCAACACACACACACACATCCTTACATTGCACCTGAGTGCAAAACAAAAAGAAAAAACGGGCGGCGCTTAGAAGTACAGTGGGCCGCCACCGTCGAAAAAAGGCACATAAATACAGTGACCAAAAAATTAATAATTATTTTGCACAGTGGGCATCAGTGCATGTATTAAATCGTGTTATATTTATTATAATTATTATATTTATATTGAATTTGTTTCTCTAACGATTTTATTATTAAATTCTTAACCCATCTCTCACTCAAAAAAAAAAAAAAATTTTTTTTTTCTCTCTTTCTGTTCTCTCGTTTTTCGTATCTCAAATCGACAAGGGCTATAAACCTCAAAAGTCACTTAAAATTATTTTATAAATTTTGTTTAACACCTCATCCCAGGGATAAATACATTACAATTAAAAATGCCAAAGAAACCAGAAAGCTCGCCCGTTGAACTTGATAGCGACTTGGCGCTTCAAGATTTTATTTTCGAGAGCAATAGAGTAGAATCCTTCTACTCAAAGTGGTCCACCACTCTCCTCAGTGACCACTCCATATCTCTTTTGAACGTTAAGCTTGAGCAACTTGAAAAATTATGGGATTCCTTAGTGAGCTCATACAAATCGGCTGCTCGCTCTGTTCACTTTTCAGAATCTAGCGGTTCAATAGAACAAAAATATGACAAATGCTCTGAAAGCTATGAGAATTGCAAATCTCAGATTTTAGATGCGCTGCAAATTCTCGGGGACAACTCTCAGTCCCAAACAAATCCCTCACCTGCCTCAAATATCACTCCCGCTTCTTACACTCAAGAAGCATACATCAAAGTACCACCATGTGACACCGAAGTTTTTCATGGTGGATACGAAGACTGGCCGGGATTCCGAGATATGTTCACGGCAGTCTATAAAAATCATCCTAAACTCACTGCTGCGCAAAAACTTTACCATCTCGCTTGGGAAGCTCTTAAAGCTAGATATGAAAACCGCAGAATATTGGTTGACAATCAACTCAAGGCACTATTTAATATTCAGCCAGTTTACTCAGAAAGCGGTGAACAAATACAGAGAATTCAGAACACAATAAATAATTGTATCTCTACTCTCACAGCCCAAGGAATGCCCACAAATGACTGGGACCCCATTCTAGTCTACCTCTGTTCTTCAAAACTGCCGAACAAAACACTCTCCCTATGGGAACAATCTCTAAGTTCTCGAAAAGAGTTGCCTAAGTGGCTCGAAATGAATAAATTTCTCACAAGCCGATACGAAGTGGTAGAAAGACTCGATACCTATCGGCCAACAAAGGCAAAACCTAATTTTAGCCACTTTACCCCAAAGATGCCTAATCAAAATTCCACATTTGCAAGCAAAAATCGAACTCATACATTTGTTTCCGAGTTAACAAAGCCTTTCGCTTGCAAATTATGTATGTAGATCCAATCATGCAAAGAAATCGTGCATAAAGTTCAAGGACCTCTCAATACCTGAACCCCTCAAATTTCTGAGAGAAAACAATTATTGTGAAAATTGTCTCTCGTATTCCCATCTAAAAAGTGAATGTCAAAGCAATTTACTTTGTGTATATTGCCAAAAACAACATCACTCCTTACTCCATTTTCAACCCCGAAGTCTAAACTCTCAAACCAAATTTAAATCTCAAAGAACTACAGCTCACGTAGTGACCCCAGTGAGAATAGCCGATGACATACCGTCTACCTCGAACGGCATTTCACATTCTCAACCCACTGAAAACAAATCTCAACAAAAAGTAATGAAGGTATCTACTCACTTCTCCAGCAGTAACGGAACAACCCTACTCCCCACAGCAATAGTTCCTGTATACTGTGCTGGTGAAATTTATAAGATCAAAGCCCTCATTGACCAAGGCTCGCAAAAAACATTAATTGCGTCAAGAACCCAAAAACTCCTTGGTTTACCTACCAAAGACTCCCACTACGAAATCTCGGGAATGGGAGAACTGGTGGTTCAAAATTCCAAAAAAATTTGTGAGTTAACCCTTTGTTCACCAGACTTGAAAGAAAAAATTAATACTCAAGCGATAATATTACCCCAACTAACCCACTTTCTCCCCACTACAAGAGTGTCAAGCCCAAACATTGCGGAGTTTTCTAAATAATCACTAGCCGACGCCAAATGCTTCACCCCTTCCCGAATTGATTTGGTAATCGGCAGCGACCTCATACCCCAGATTCTCCTGCAGGGTTTGCAGCACATAGCAAACGGCACTCTTATAGCCCTAAACACAATTTTCGGTTGGGTGATTAGCGAACCAGTCGAGGAATCGGTATCAGCATTCACCACCCAAGTAAGAGAAACTAAAGACGAGTCGCTGAATAATTTATTGAAAAGGTTCTGGGCACAGGAGGAAGTCATCCCTACTCAAACTCGAACGTAATCCGATGTATTTGGCGAGGATCTCTTCCGGACAACCACAACCCGCCAAGACGACGGAAGATACGTAGTGAAGTTACCCTTTAAATCGGATTTTCCTGAAGTATTAGCCCTCAGTCACTCCCGACCAGTCGCACAACAGCCATACCTCAGCATAGAAAGATCACTGGAGCGAAAACCGGAACTGCGTGATAAATACAATGAAGTCCTAGGAGAATATTTAGCTATGGACCACATGTCAGCGGTTTCACCCCGAGAAATGGTAAAAAATGGGAAATACCACTCGTTCTACTTGCCGCATCATGACAGATGAAACCCGACAGCAAAACCACAAAGGTGCGAGTCGTATTCAACGCCTCAAAAATGTCCCACTCAGGGAATTCGTTGAACGACGTGTTACATACAGGACCCATACTTCAGAACGATCTCATGTTAGTCATTCTCAAATGGAGAATGCACAAATATGTTTTCAATGGCGACATTGAAAAAATGTACCGCCAAATCCTTATTCACAAAGAAGACCAAGACTTTCAGCGCATCCTCTTTCGCCCCTCTTCTCACTTGCCGATGCAAGATTTTAAGTTGAAAACCGTAACATTTGGTGTTAATTGCGCCCCCTAATTGGCAATCCGAACTCTCCACCAACTAGCAGAGGATTGCAAGTCTCAACAGCCCCTCGCCAGTAGTATCATACTGCAACAAACTTACGTAGATGACATACTTTCTGGCGGTAATGAAATACAGTCCACTATTAAAGCGCTGTCTCAGGTTATCGAAGCGCTGAAGTCAGCAGGTTTTCCCCTCAGGAAAATAACAGCAAATCACCCGAAAATTCTAGAAATTGCACCCCCCTCCGATCTCTTAGATGCTGATTTTCTGAAGTACCACGACGCAAGCTCAACAAAAACCTTAGGGATACAATGGAATGCGTTGACAGAAAGCTTCTTATATTCTTACGACCCAAATCCAACCACAAACTGTAGAACCAAACGGCAAATCCTATCCGCTGTAGCTAAACTTTTCGACCCGGCAGGATGGCTAACGCCAATTATGATATTAGCCAAAATACTCCTTCAACAACTCTGGATGTAAGGGACTGACTGGGACGAAAACGTGAAACCCGCTGCTTTTCAAAAATGGACGTGCCTTCAAGAAAATCTTCCTGCCATAAAATATATAAAAGTACCCCGCTGGGTACAGTTCTCCCCCGAAAAGCACATCCAACTGCATGGATTCTCAGATGCCTCCGAAAAGGCTTTCTGCGCCTGTATTTACCTACGAGTACAGCATAACGAAACCCCTTTCACATCTCATTTACTTGCCGCAAAGAGCAAAGTGGCCCCCTCCAAACCGTAAGTCTCCCACGACTGGAACTCAGCGGAGCAGTTATACTCTCTAAATTGGTAAAACAGATTCAAGCTGAACTCAATTTGCCATCTCTCGAGTTATTTCTGTGGACAGATTCATCGATCGTCTTAGCCTGGCTGGAAAAGCCCCCTCACAATTCGAAGACCTATGTGGCGAACTGGATATCTCAAATCCTGCAGAATGTTAACAACGCCACCTGGCGTCACGTTTGCAGCAGCGACAACCCAGCCGACTTAAGCACGCGAGGATGTCGACCTCAGGATCTCACCGAAAATTCTCTTTGGTGGAATAGAAGTATTCCACACTGTGGAAACCTCAACCCTCCTCGAAAGATTTGCGTCACTGTCACGTGCACTTAGAGTACTTGCATATATGTATCGCTTCATCCGGAGATCCCGAAAACTACTAATTTATCATACATTGCCTGTAACTCAAGAAGAAGTAAATGAAGCCAAACTGCAACTCATATTACAAACCCAAAGATCTTATTATGGTGAAACGATTGCACAACTCGAAGCTTCAAACCTCATTAGCAAGAAAGACACTTTGCTTACTCTTAACGCTTTTCTCGATATCAAAGGTATAATGCGCGTAAATGGGAGACTCAAATATGCCAGTCTCAGCTACAATAAGCGGCACCCTATATCATCCCACCAAATTCTCGATTTTGTGTGTTGTTTTTTGAATTTCTCCACTCCACAATGTTGCATGCCGGAAACCTACTAATGATCCGAATGGTGCAACAAGAATATTATATCCCGCGCCTTAAACCCACAATTAAAAAGTGCATTTTTCACTGTACGATATACAAGCAAAAAATGAGATCCCAAATTATGGCCGCTCTCCCCCCCGAGCGAGCAACAGTCAAAGAAGGAGATTTGGTTGTCATCAAGGATGATCTGCTCCCCCCTAACGAATGGCGATTGGGGCGGATAACCAAACTACATGTTGGTCCGGATGAAAGAGCCCGTGTTGTTGACATACTAACGCAACATGGTACCATCACCCGAAGCATAGTTAAATTGTGTGTGCTACCCCCTGCGTGATTCACAGGTCTCCATTTGTATTTGTTCAATCTCTTCCGCTCTCAATTACTTATATCTCATTGAACATACTCATATACTATAAAGACGTTATTATGTCACCTCTTGACTACTCTTTACTAAAATCTCTTTGTATTATACTCACCTACAGGTCACGGAACAGCCTGGTATCGCACAAGTGCCGATTGTGCGGACGACTTCATGGTCTGCGCCACTGCAAAGCATTTCATGCGATGTCACCGGAGGACCGATACGAGTGCGCTCGAATGCATAAATATTGCATCAATTGCCTCGCAACATCACATACCACGGGTGCATGTAATTCCCCTCAGGAAAATAACAGCAAATCACCCGAAAATTCTAGAAATTGTACCCCCCTCCGATCTCTTAGATGCTGATTTTCTGAAGTTCCACGACGCAAGCTCAACAAAAACCTTAGGGATACAATGGAATTCGTTGACAGATAGCTTCTCATATTCTTACGACCCAAACCCCACCACAAACTGTAGAACCAAACGGCAAATCCTATCCGCTGTAGCTAAACTTTTCGACCCGGCAGGATGGCTAACGCCAATTATGATATTAGCCAAAATACTCCTTCAACAACTCTGGATGTAAGGGACTGACTGGGACGAAAACGTGAAACCCGCTGCTTTTCAAAAATGGACGTGCCTTCAAGAAAATCTTCCTGCCATAAAATATATAAAAGTACCCCGCTGGGTACAGTTCTCCCCCGAAAAGCACATCCAACTGCATGGATTCTCAGATGCCTCCGAAAAGGCTTTCTGCGCCTGTATTTACCTACGAGTACAGCATAGCGAAACCCCTTTCACATCTCATTTACTTGCCGCAAAGAGCAAAGTGGCCCCCCTCCAAACCGTAAGTCTCCCACGACTGGAACTCAGCGGAGCAGCTATACTCTCCAAATTGGTAAAACAGATTCAAGCTGAACTCAATTTGCCATCTCACGAGTTATTTCTGTGGACAGATTCATCGATCGTCTTAGCCTGGCTGGAAAAGCCCCCTCACAATTGGAAGACCTATGTGGCGAACTGGATATCTCAAATCCTGCAGAATGTTAACAACGCCACCTGGCGTCACGTTTGCAGCAGCGACAACCCAGCCGAATTAAGCACGCGAGGATGTCGACCTCAGGATCTCACCGAAAATTCTTTTTGGTGGAATAGAAGTATTCCACACTGTGGAATCCTCAACCCTCCTCGAAAGATTTTCGTCACTGCCACGTGCACTTAGAGAACTTGCATATATGTATCACTTCATCCGGAGATCCCGTAAACTACTAATTTCTCATACATTGCCTGTAACTCAAGAAGAAGTAAATGAAGCCAAACTGCAACTCATATTACAAACCCAAAGATCTTATTATGGTGAAACGATTGCACAACTCGAAGCTTCAAACCTCATTAGCAAGAAAGACACTTTGCTTACTCTTAACCCTTTTCTCGATATCAAAGGTATAATGCGCGTAAATGGGAGACTGAAATATGCCAGTCTCAGCTACAATAAGCGGCACCCTATATCATCCCACCAAATTCTCGATTTTGTGTGTTGTTTTTAGAATTTCTCCACTCCACAATGTTGCATGCCGGAAACCTACTAATGATCCGAATGGTGCAACAAGAATATTATATCCCGCGCCTTAAACCCACAATTAAAAAGTGCATTTTTCACTGTACGATATACAAGCAAAAAATGAGATCCCAAATTATGGCCGCTCTCCCCCCCCCCCCCCCGAGCGAGCAACAGTCAAAGAAGGAGATTTGGTTGTCATCAAGGATGATCTGGTCCCCCCTAACGAATGGCGATTGGGGCGGATAACCAAACTACATGTTGGTCCGGATGAAAGAGCCCGTGTTGTTGACATACTAACGCAACATGGTACCATCACCCGAAGCATAGTTAAATTGTGTGTGCTACCCCCTGCGTGATTCACAGGTCCCCATTTGTATTTGTTCAATCTCTTCCGCTCTCAATTACTTATATCTCATTGAACATACTCATATACTATAAAGACGTTATTATGTCACCTCTTGACTACTCTTTACTAAAGTCTCTTTGTATTATACTCACCTACAGGTCACGGAACAGCCTGGTATCGCACAAGTGCCGATTGTGCGGACGACTTCATGCTCTGCGCCACTGCAAAGCATTTCATGCGATGTCACCGGAGGACCGATACGAGTGCGCTCGAATGCATAAATATTGCATCAATTGCCTCGCAACATCACATACCACGGGTGCATGTAATTCCCCTCAGGAAAATAACAGCAAATCACCCGAAAATTCTAGAAATTGTACCCCCCTCCGATCTCTTAGATGCTGATTTTCTGAAGTTCCACGACGCAAGCTCAACAAAAACCTTAGGGATACAATGGAATTCGTTGACAGATAGCTTCTCATATTCTTACGACCCAAACCCCACCACAAACTGTAGAACCAAACGGCAAATCCCATCCGCTGTAGCTAAACTTTTCGACCCGGCAGGATGGCTAGCGCCAATTATGATATTAGCCAAAATACTCCTTCAACAACTCTGGATGTAAGGGACTGACTGGGACGAAAACGTGAAACCCGCTGCTTTTCAAAAATGGACGTGCCTTCAAGAAAATCTTCCTGCCATAAAATATATAAAAGTACCCCGCTGGGTACAGTTCTCCCCCGAAAAGCACATCCAACTGCATGGATTCTCAGATGCCTCCGAAAAGGCTTTCTGCGCCTGTATTTACCTACGAGTACAGCATAGCGAAACCCCTTTCACATCTCATTTACTTGCCGCAAAGAGCAAAGTGGCCCCCCTCCAAACCGTAAGTCTCCCACGACTGGAACTCAGCGGAGCAGTTATACTCTCCAAATTGGTAAAACAGATTCAAGCTGAACTCAATTTGCCATCTCACGAGTTATTTCTGTGGACAGATTCATCGATCGTCTTAGCCTGGCTGGAAAAGCCCCCTCACAATTGGAAGACCTATGTGGCGAACTGGATATCTCAAATCCTGCAGAATGTTAACAACGCCTCCTGGCGTCACGTTTGCAGCAGCGACAACCCAACCGACTTAAGCACGCGAGGATGTCGACCTCAGGATCTCACCGAAAATTCTCTTTGGTGGAATAGAAGTATTCCACACTGTGGAATCCTCAACCCTCCTCGAAAGATTTTCGTCACTGCCACGTGCACTTAGAGTACTTGCATATATGTATCGCTTCATCCGGAGATCCCGAAAACTACTAATTTCTCATACATTGCCTGTAACTCAAGAAGAATTAAATGAAGCCAAACTGCAACTCATATTACAAACCCAAAGATCTTATTATGGTGAAACGATTGCACAACTCGAAGCTTCAAACCTCATTAGCAAGAAAGACACTTTGCTTACTCTTAACCCTTTTCTCGATATCAATAAGCGGCACCCTATATCATCCCACCAAATTCTCGATTTTGTGTGTTGTTTTTAGAATTTCTCCACTCCACAATGTTGCATGCCGGAAACCTACTAATGATCCTAATGGTGCAACAAGAATATTATATCCCGCGCCTTAAACCCACAATTAAAAAGTGCATTTTTCACTGTACGATATACAAGCAAAAAATGAGATCCCAAATTATGGCCGCTCTCCCCACCGAGCGAGCAACAGTCAAAGAAGGAGATTTGGTTGTCATCAAGGATGATCTGCTCCCCCCTAACGAATGGCGATTGGGGCGGATAACCAAACTACATGTTGGTCCGGATGAAAGAGCCCGTGTTGTTGACATACTAACGCAACATGGTACCATCACCCGAAGCATAGTTAAATTGTGTGTGCTACCCCCTGCGTGATTCACAGGTCTCCATTTGTATTTGTTCAATCTCTTCCGCTCTCAATTACTTATATCTCATTGAACATACTCATATACTATAAAGACGTTATTATGTCACCTCTTGACTACTCTTTACTAAAATCTCTTTGTATTATACTCACCTACAGGTCACGGAACAGCCTGGTATCGCACAAGTGCCGATTGTGCGGACGACTTCATGGTCTGCGCCACTGCAAAGCATTTCATGCGATGTCACCGGAGGACCGATACGAGTGCGCTCGAATGCATAAATATTGCATCAATTGCCTCGCAACATCACATACCACGGGTGCATGTAATTCCCCTCAGGAAAATAACAGCAAATCACCCGAAAATTCTAGAAATTGTACCCCCCTCCGATCTCTTAGATGCTGATTTTCTGAAGTTCCACGACGCAAGCTCAACAAAAACCTTAGGGATACAATGGAATTCGTTGACAGATAGCTTCTCATATTCTAACGACCCAAACCCCACCACAAACCGTAGAACCAAACGGCAAATCCTATCCGATGTAGCTAAACTTTTCGACCCGGCAGGATGGCTAGCGCCAATTATGATATTAGCCAAAATACTCCTTCAACAACTCTGGATGTAAGGGACTGACTGGGACGAAAACGTGAAACCCGCTGCTTTTCAAAAATGGACGTGCCTTCAAGAAAATTTTCCTGCCATAAAATATATAAAAGTACCCCGCTGGGTACAGTTCTCTCCCGAAAAGCACATCCAACTGCATGGATTCTCAGATGCCTCCGAAAAGGCTTTCTGCGCCAGTATTTACCTACGAGTACAGCATAGCGAAACCCCTTTCACATCTCATTTACTTGCCGCAAAGAGCAAAGTGGCCCCCCTCCAAACCGTAAGTCTCCCACGACTGGAACTCAGCGGAGCAGTTATACTCTCCAAATTGGTAAAACAGATTCAAGCTGAACTCAATTTGCCATCTCACGAGTTATTTCTGTGGACAGATTCATCGATCGTCTTAGCCTGGCTGGAAAAGCCCCCTCACAATTGGAAGACCTATGTGGCGAACTGGATATCTCAAATCCTGCAGAATGTTAACAACGCCTCCTGGCGTCACGTTTGCAGCAGCGACAACCCAACCGACTTAAGCACGCGAGGATGTCGACCTCAGGATCTCACCGAAAATTCTCTTTGGTGGAATAGAAGTATTCCACACTGTGGAATCCTCAACCCTCCTCGAAAGATTTTCGTCACTGCCACGTGCACTTAGAGTACTTGCATATATGTATCGCTTCATCCGGAGATCCCGAAAACTACTAATTTCTCATACATTGCCTGTAACTCAAGAAGAAGTAAATGAAGCCAAACTGCAACTCATATTACAAACCCAAAGATCTTATTATGGTGAAACGATTGCACAACTCGAAGCTTCAAACCTCATTAGCAAGAAAGACACTTTGCTTACTCTTAACCCTTTTCTCGATATCAAAGGTATAATGCGCGAAAATGGGAGACTCAAATATGCCAGTCTCAGCTACAATAAGCGGCACCCTATATTATCCCACCAAATTCTCGATTTTGTGTGTTGTTTTTAGAATTTCTTCACTCCACAATGTTGCATGCCGGAAACCTACTAATGATCCGAATGGTGCAACAAGAATATTATATCCCGCGCCTTAAACCCACAATTAAAAAGTGCATTTTTCACTGTACGATATACAAGCAAAAAATGAGATCCCAAATTATGGCCGCTCTCCCCCCCGAGCGAGCAACTGTCAAAGAAGGAGATTTGGTTGTCATCAAGGATGATCTGCTCCCCCCTAACGAATGGTGATTGGGGCGGATAACCAAACTACATGTTGGTCCGGATGAAAGAGCCCGTGTTGTTGACATACTAACGCAACATGGTACCATCACCCGAAGCATAGTTAAATTGTGTGTGCTACCCCCTGCGTGATTCACAGGTCCCCATTTGTATTTGTTCAATCTCTTCCGCTCTCAATTACTTATATCTCATTGAACATACTCATATACTATAAAGACGTTATTATGTCACCTCTTGACTACTCTTTACTAAAGTCTCTTTGTCTTATACTCACCTACAGGTCACGGAACAGCCTGGTATCGCACAAGTGCCGATTGTGCGGACGACTTCATGCTCTGCGCCACTGCAAAGCATTTCATGCGATGTCACCGGAGGACCGATACGAGTGCGCTCGAATGCATAAATATTGCATCAATTGCCTCGCAACATCACATACCACGGGTGCATGTAATTCCCCTCAGGAAAATAACAGCAAATCACCCGAAAATTCTAGAAATTGTACCCCCCTCCGATCTCTTAGATGCTGATTTTCTGAAGTTCCACGACGCAAGCTCAACAAAAACCTTAGGGATACAATGGAATTCGTTGACAGATAGCTTCTCATATTCTTACGACCCAAACCCAACCACAAACTGTAGAACCAAACGGCAAATCCTATCCGCTGTAGCTAAACTTTTCGACCCGGCAGGATGGCTAACGCCAATTATGATATTAGCCAAAATACTCCTTCAACAACTCTGGATGTAAGGGACTGACTGGGACGAAAACGTGAAACCCGCTGCTTTTCAAAAATGGACGTGCCTTCAAGAAAATCTTCCTGCCATAAAATATATAAAAGTACCCCGCTGGGTACAGTTCTCCCCCGAAAAGCACATCCAACTGCATGGATTCTCAGATGCCTCCGAAAAGGCTTTCTGCGCCTGTATTTACCTACGAGTACAGCATAGCGAAACCCCTTTCACATCTCATTTACTTGCCGCAAAGAGCAAAGTGGCCCCCCTCCAAACCGTAAGTCTACCACGACTGGAACTCAGCGGAGCAGTTATACTCTCCAAATTGGTAAAACAGATTCAAGCTGAACTCAATTTGCCATCTCACGAGTTATTTCTGTGGACAGATTCATCGATCGTCTTAGCCTGGCTGGAAAAGCCCCCTCACAATTGGAAGACCTATGTGGCGAACTGGATATCTCAAATCCTGGTATAATGCGCGTAAATGGGAAACTCAAATATGCCAGTCTCAGCTACAATAAGCGGCACCCTATATTATCCCACCAAATTCTCGATTTTGTGTGTTGTTTTTAGAATTTCTCCACTCCACAATGTTGCATGCCGGAAACCTACTAATGATCCGAATGGTGCAACAAGAATATTATATCCCGCGCCTTAAACCCACAATTAAAAAGTGCATTTTTCACTGTACGATATACAAGCAAAAAATGAGATCCCAAATTATGGCCGCTCTCCCCCCCGAGCGAGCAACATATACGCTTCCTTTCCACACCACAGGAATCGATTTGGCTGGCCGATTTCTCGTGAAAATGTCAACACTTCGACGAGCTTCATACTCAAAGGCGTATGTCTGCGTCTTCATCTGCTTCTCCACAAAAGCGATCCATCTAGAAGTTTGCTCAGATTTGACCTCGGAAGCATTTCGAGCAGCGTTTGCTAGATTCGTTGGACGTCGCGGGCTCCCACACAAAATCATGTCGGACAATGGAAAAAATTTTGTCGGTACTCAACGCGTGCTACAAAAGGAATTCTCCGCCTTCCTCAAGGAATCCTCAGCCGACATCGCCAGCAAATACTCAACCCATGGATTTGAATGGCAATTCATTCCACCATATGCCCCTCATATGGGAGGCCTGTGGGAAGCAGCTGTCAAAAGTTTCAAATCCCAGTCAAAGAAGGAGATTTGGTTGTCATCAAGGATGATCTGCTCCCCCCTAACGAATGGCGATTGGGGCGGATAACCAAACTACATGTTGGTCCGGATGAAAGAGCCCGTGTTGTTGACATACTAACGCAACATGGTACCATCACCCGAAGCATAGTTAAATTGTGTGTGCTACCCCCTGCGTGATTCACAGGTCCCCATTTGTATTTGTTCAATCTCTTCCGCTCTCAATTACTTATTTCTCATTGAACATACTCATATACTATAAAGACGTTATTATGTCACCTCTTGACTACTCTTTACTAAAGTCTCTTTGTATTATACTCACCTACAGGTCACGGAACAGCCTGGTATCGCACAAGTGCCGATTGTGCGGACGACTTCATGCTCTGCGCCACTGCAAAGCATTTCATGCGATGTCACCGGAGGACCGATACGAGTGCGCTCGAATGCATAAATATTGCATCAATTGCCTCGCAACATCACATACCACGGGTGCATGTAATTCGCGAGCTAGTTGCCACCGCTGCACGCTAGGACATCACACCTTTCTGCATCGCACCAAGGCGAGCACGTCTAGAAGCCCGAATCCCTCGAGGAAACGAGTGGAGGCATTGCGGAGTCGCTCAGCCCAGCTATGGAGACGTCAACTGAAGCAGCTAGTTGGCGCGGCAAGAAAAGCGATCGACACCTTGGAAAAGGCGTTACAGCTTGTACCTAAGCAGGCGGGGCGCCATGTTGAAGACATGGACTTAATCCAGCTTTCGGATTAACAGCTGGCCCATTTTCGCCGCAAGTCATCATCATGATATAGGGGCAACGTCAAGCAGAGGGTGACTGGCACCTTCCTGTGCTTCAACGTTATATACATTTTTACTGACTATTACTTTCCCGTTTGAACAACGAACCAAATCGCATCGCTCCTCGCTCTGCCGGTCAACACTTAATTTAATCATAATTTTTTTTTATTACAATTTTTTCCTCTACTGAAAATTTGCCATCCGTGGCTTTCAGTAATTGCATTATTTTCCAATGTATTGAAATTTATACGGAATAAACTGAGTGTAAACTTTCAAATTGAAAGGCATCAATTTTTTCTCTCATTGAGTGCACCCTGCATTGCATATTCAGCTAACTCCCCAGCTGAACATGATGAGAAGCCAATTCCATTAAAACCGTATCGTATTCCTTTCGCAAAACGACCGATATTATTGCAGATTATTACGGAGTTATTAGAAAATAGTATAATACGACCTTGTGAATCGCAATACTTCTCTCCTGTAGTTCTAGTCGAAAAAAAGAACAAAGAACATCGATTGTGTGTAGACTATCGATGTTTAAATAAGATAACATTAAAGCAACCTTTCCCCATGCCGAACATGGAGGAACAGTTTGCTGTATTCGCGGGAAATCGATTTTTCTCAACGCTTGATCTTCGAATGGGTTATCACCAAATTGAAATCGAAGAGCCATTTGGACTTGTTAACGCGCAAGCTACTTTTCAGTGCATTATGAACAATATCGCGTCGAAAATGAACGCGGGCGAAGTGCTTATCTACTTGGATGACATTGTTATTCCGAGTAAAACTATTTGTGAAGGACTTTTGCGAATAGAACGTTTTTTTAAATTTCTCAAAGAAGCAGGACTTACACTACGTCCCGATAAGTGTAAGTTTCTTGCAACGAAAATTGAATATCTTGGTCATATCGTAACCGAAAAGGGCATTACGCCTGGAATGCACAAGGTAACTGCTATTAAAAATTTTCAATCACCAACAAACGTAACCGAGGTAAGAAGATTTTTGGGCCTCACCGGGTTTTTCAGAAAATTTGTACGTGAATACTCCCTCATTTCAAAACCACTAACCACATTACTAACAAAAGCGAACCAAGACAAGTTCGATTGGGGTCCTAAGCAACAATGCGCCTTCGTAACCCTCGTTAACGCCCTTACGAAAGAACCAGTACTTGCGCTATATGATTTCAACGCCCAACATGAAGTCCATACTGATGCTAGCAGCGTTGGTCTGGCAGGTGTCTTTCTACAATCGGTAAACGGAGGTGAATGGCATTCCGTTTGCTATTATAGTCGCCATTGTACCGAAACTGAAAGTCATTACCATAGCTATGAACTTGAAGTCCTCGCTGTTGTTAAATCTCTAGAGCGTTTTCGAATTTACTTGCTGAGGAAACCGTTTCGACTCGTTACCGATTGTTCCGCTATTGCTCACGTAAAAGACAATAAAGAAATGAAACCAAAAATCGCACGGTGGTGGCTCAAACTACTCGAGTAAGACTTTGTGTGTATACATCGTCAAGGAAGCCGTCTACAACATGTCGATGCTTTGAGCCGAATGCCAGATCAACCGGCCAAAGAGGTTGAGCCAGCCGGTTTTGTTCTAAATGTTACCACCAATATCAACGACTGGCTACTAACGATGCAAATGAAACCAAAAATCGCACGGTGGTGGCTCAAACTACTCGAGTAAGACTTTGTGTGTATACATCGTCAAGGAAGCCGTCTACAACATGTCGATGCTTTGAGCCGAATGCCAGATCAACCGGCCAAAGAGGTTGAGCCAGCCGGTTTTGTTCTAAATGTTACCACCAATATCAACGACTGGCTACTAACGATGCAGCTGCAAGATCCAAAACTACGACAACATATTTATATTTTAAACAATACCATTAAGTCACCGCAAGAAGAAACAGAGAAAGCAGAATATCTACTACGTAACCACCGTTTATATAAAATGCAACCAGAAGGTCCAAAATTTGTGGTACCAAAAGGTGTACGATGGCGTATCGTCCAATTCTGCCATGATCAGGCAGGTCATACTGCGTTAGAAAAAACACTCGACCGAATAAAAGAAACATACTGGTTCCCGCAAATGAGAAAATTCGTAAAAAGCTACATTGCAGCCTGCATAAAGTGCTGTTATCAAAAACAACGCTCCGGTAAAAACGAGGGTGAACTACATTTCGACTCAATAAAGCCAATACCATTTTATCAAATCCATTTGGATCACATGGGTCCATTTATGCGCAGCAAACGCGGGAATTGCTATGTACTAGCCATATCTGACGTCTTTAGCAAATTTCTAATTGTAAAAGCTGTTCGCGATACGAAAACCATACACGTTCTAAAGATACTGAATGAAATAACATCATATTTTGGTCTTCCGTCTCAAATAATAACTGACAGAGGAACGTCATTTACATCTAAAACATTCAAGGAATATTGCTACAAACACAATATAAAACATACGAAAACTGCGGTACGAACTCCACGTGCAAATGGTCAGGTGGAGCGAGCAAATCAAAGCATTTTGACTTATTTGCGAAGTACAATCGAACATCCGAAAGATTGGGATGTGATGATGAGGGATCCCAATGGTCTATCAACTCTCGCCGAAAGGCAACAACGGGTTTTAGCCCAAATGAGCTTGATTTTGATTTTAAATTGCGTGACGTGGTGACGGACGATTTGATTGCCGCTGTTCATGAAGACGAAGAAGACAACAACATTTCTCTACCTGCTGCCGAAAAACGAAATCAAGAGACCGTGAATATTTCAAGCGAACGTGAAAAGTGGAAAAACGATTTGATTACCGCCATCAAAAAGCTAAAATATATGCAGAAGAAGATCTCGTCGTTATCGAAAATGAACCAGTATCCACGGGTGAATCCCGGAAGCTTGAGCCCAAATTTCGTGGGCCGAACATCGTACGCAAGGTTTTAGGCAACGACCGGTACTTGTTGGAAGATATTCCAGGCTACCAGATAACAAAAAGAAATTTTGTTTAGTATACGCCTCTGACAAAATGAAGCCATGGTGTAGTAACAGTCCCGAGCTTGACGACGAAATCGAGGACGATTTAGGTCAGGAACGGCCGAGTTGTCACGCTAAAACACAACACTGACTTGATTTTGTCTACATGGCAACCCTACTGACGCTTAGAAAACCGACAAGAAAAATTGTAAGACGAGTAGTAGCACGAAACCGATAAACGACGCGACAGAATAATTTGTGTAAAGCTATCCGATTAAATATTCATATATTAAATTACATTTTTATTAACTTAAACAAAGCGTGTAATTATTTCTTTGAACGGACATCCTAAAAATAGCGCATATGTGTTTGTATAAGTAAACAAGAAAATACCCTGTGCGCGACACTACATTGCTTTCGACAATTTTGAAAATTTGAATAAAAATTAAGTTGCTCCAAAATCGGTCGGGTTTAGACTCAAATGTGTGGAAATACCTATATATTAACGTTTACAAAATAAGAACTCGAATATAGATGATGAAATTTTTGCAAAAAAATCCATATGGCCCATTGTTGTGAGTAGCGTACTCATACGACATTGCTTTCGTCAATCTTAAAACTTATAAGAAAAATTAAGTAGCTCCAAAATCGGTCGGATTTAGACTGAAATGTGTGGAAATACATACATATTCACGTGAACAAAATAAGAACTCGAATAAAGATGATGAAATTTTTGCAAAAAAATCCATATGACGCATTGTTATGAGTATCGTACTCGAACGACATTGCTTTCGACAATCTTGAAAATTTGAACAAAAATTAACTTGCTCCCAAATCGGTCGGGTTTAGACTCAAATGTGTGGAAATACCTATATATTAACGTTTACAAAATAAGAACTCGAATATAGATGATGAAATTTTTGCAAAAAAATCCATATGGCCCATTGTTGTGAGTAGCGTACCCATACGACATTGCTTTCGCCAATCTTAAAACTTATAAGAAAAATTAAGTAGCTCCAAAATCGGTCGGATTTAGACTCAAATGTGTGGAAATACATACATATTCACGTGAACAAAATAAGAACTCGAATAAAGATGATGAAATTTTTGCAAAAAAATCCATATGACGCATTGTTATGAGTAGCGTACTCATACGACATTGCTTTCGACAATCTTGATAATTTGAACAAAAATTAACTTGCTCCCAAATCGGTCGGGTTTAGACTCAAATGTGTGGAAATACCTATATATTAACGTTTACAAAATAAGAACTCGAATATAGATGATGAAATTTTTGCAAAAAAATCCATATGGCCCATTGTTGTGAGTAGCGTACTCATACGACATTGCTTTCGCCAATCTTAAAACTTATAAGAAAAATTAAGTAGCTCCAAAATCGGTCGGATTTAGACTCAAATGTGTGGAAATACATACATATTCACGTGAACAAAATAAGAACTCGAATAAAGATGATGAAATTTTTGCAAAAAAATCCATATGACGCATTGTTATGAGTATCGTACTCGAACGACATTGCTTTCGACAATCTTGAAAATTTGAACAAAAATTAAGTTGCTCCAAAATCGGTAGGGTTTAGACTCAAATTTGTGGAAATACATATATATTCACGTGTACAAAATAAGAACTCGAATAAAGATGATGAAATTTTTGCAAAAAAATCCATATGACGCATTGTTATGAGTAGCGTACTCATACCACATTGCTTTCGACAATCTTTAATATTATAAGAAAAAATAAGTAGCTCCAAAATCGGTCGGATTTAGACTCAAATGTGTGGAAATACATATACATTGACGTGTACAAAATAAAAACTCGAATAAAGATGATGAAATTATTGCAAAAAAATCCATATGACCCATTGTTATGAGTAGCGTACTCATACCACATTGCTTTGGACAATCTTAAAAATTTGAGCATAAACTAAGTAGCTCCAAAATCGGTCGGATTTAGACTCAAATGTGTGGAAATACATACATATTCACGTGAACAAAATAAGAACTCGAATAAAGATGATGAAATTTTTGCAAAAAAATCCATATGACACATTGTTATGAGTAGCGTACTCGTACGACATTGCTTTCGACAATCTTGAAAATTTGAACAAAAATTAAGTTGCTCCAAAATCGGTCGGGTTTAGACTCACATTTGTAGAAATACATATATATTAACGTGTACAAATTAAGAACTCGGATAAAGATGATGAAATTTGTGCAAAAAAATCCATATGACCCATTGTTATGAGTAGCGTACTCATACCACCTTACTTTCGACAATCTTGAAAATTTGAACAAAAATTAAGTTGCTCCAAAATCGGTCGAGTTTAGACTCAAATGTGTGGAAATACCTATATATTAACGTTTACAAAATAAGAACTCGAATATAGATGATGAAATTTTTGCAAAAAAATCCATATGGCCCATTGTTGTGAGTAGCGTACTCATACGACATTGCTTTCGACAATCTTGATAATTTGAACAAAAATTAACTTGCTCCCAAATCGGTCGGGTTTAGACTCAAATGTGTGGATATATATATATATTAACAAGTACAAAATAAGAACTCGAATTAGGATGATGAAATGTTTGCAAAATAATCCATATGACGCATTGTTATGAGTAGCGTACTCATACCACATTGCTTTCGCCAATCTTAAAACTTATAAGAAAAATTAAGTAGCTCCACAATCGGTCGGATTTAGACTCAAATGTGTGGAAATACATATATATTCACGTGAACAAAAAAAGAACTCGAATAAAGATGATGAAATTTTGCAAAAAAATCCATATGACCCATTGTTATGAGTAGCGTACTCGTACGACATTGCTTTCGACAATCTTGAAAGTTTGAACAAAAATTAAGTTGCTCCAAAATCGGTCGGATTTTAACTCAAATGTGTGGAAATACATATATATTCACGTGTACAAGATAAGAACTCGAACAAAGATGGTGAAATTTTTGCAAAAAAATCCATATGACCCATTGTTATTTGTAGCGAACTCGTACGACATTGCTTTCGACAATCTTGAAAATTTGAACAAAAATTAAGTTGCTCCAAAATCGGTCGGGTTTAGACTCATATGTGTGGAAATACATATATATTAACTTGTACAAAAAAAGAACACGAATAAAGATGATGAAATTTTTGTAAAAAAGTCCATATGACCCATTGTTATGAGTAGCGTACTCGTACGACATTGCTTTCGACAATCTTGAAAATTTGAACAAAAATTAAGTTGCTCCAAAATCGGTCGGGCTTAGACTCAAATGTGAGGAAATACATATATATTCACGTGAACAAAATAAGAACTCGATTATAGATGATGAAATTTTTGCAAAAGAATCCATACGAGGCATAGTTATGAGTACCGTACTTATACCACATTGGTTTCGACAATCTTGAAAATTATAAGAAAAATTAAGTTGCTCCAAAATCGGTCGGATTTAGATTCAAATGTGTTTAAATACGTATATATACACGTGAACAAAATAAGAACTCGAAAAAAGATGAAGAAATTTTTGCAAAACAATCCATATGACGCATTGTTATGATTGAGCACTCATACCACATTGCTTTCGACAATCTTGAAAATTTGAACAAAAATTAAGTTGCTCCAAAATCGGTCGGGTTTAGACTCAAACGTGTGGAAATACATATATATTAACGTGTACAAAATAAGAACTCGAATAAAGATGATGAAATTTTTGCAAAAAAATCCATATGACGCATTGTTATGAGTATCGTACTCGAACGACATTGCTTTCGACAATCTTGAAAATTTGAACAAAAATTAACTTGCTCCCAAATCGGTCGGGTTTAGACTCAAATGTGTGGAAATACCTATATATTAACGTTTACAAAATAAGAACTCGAATATAGATGATGAAATTTTTGCAAAAAAATCCATATGGCCCATTGTTGTGAGTAGCGTACCCATACGACATTGCTTTCGCCAATCTTAAAACTTATAAGAAAAATTAAGTAGCTCCAAAATCGGTCGGATTTAGACTCAAATGTGTGGAAATACATACATATTCACGTGAACAAAATAAGAACTCGAATAAAGATGATGAAATTTTTGCAAAAAAATCCATATGACGCATTGTTATGAGTAGCGTACTCATACGACATTGCTTTCGACAATCTTGATAATTTGAACAAAAATTAACTTGCTCCCAAATCGGTCGGGTTTAGACTCAAATGTGTGGAAATACCTATATATTAACGTTTACAAAATAAGAACTCGAATATAGATGATGAAATTTTTGCAAAAAAATCCATATGGCCCATTGTTGTGAGTAGCGTACTCATACGACATTGCTTTCGCCAATCTTAAAACTTATAAGAAAAATTAAGTAGCTCCAAAATCGGTCGGATTTAGACTCAAATGTGTGGAAATACATACATATTCACGTGAACAAAATAAGAACTCGAATAAAGATGATGAAATTTTTGCAAAAAAATCCATATGACGCATTGTTATGAGTATCGTACTCGAACGACATTGCTTTCGACAATCTTGAAAATTTGAACAAAAATTAAGTTGCTCCAAAATCGGTAGGGTTTAGACTCAAATTTGTGGAAATACATATATATTCACGTGTACAAAATAAGAACTCGAATAAAGATGATGAAATTTTTGCAAAAAAATCCATATGACGCATTGTTATGAGTAGCGTACTCATACCACATTGCTTTCGACAATCTTTAATATTATAAGAAAAAATAAGTAGCTCCAAAATCGGTCGGATTTAGACTCAAATGTGTGGAAATACATATACATTGACGTGTACAAAATAAAAACTCGAATAAAGATGATGAAATTATTGCAAAAAAATCCATATGACCCATTGTTATGAGTAGCGTACTCATACCACATTGCTTTGGACAATCTTAAAAATTTGAGCATAAACTAAGTAGCTCCAAAATCGGTCGGATTTAGACTCAAATGTGTGGAAATACATACATATTCACGTGAACAAAATAAGAACTCGAATAAAGATGATGAAATTTTTGCAAAAAAATCCATATGACACATTGTTATGAGTAGCGTACTCGTACGACATTGCTTTCGACAATCTTGAAAATTTGAACAAAAATTAAGTTGCTCCAAAATCGGTCGGGTTTAGACTCACATTTGTAGAAATACATATATATTAACGTGTACAAATTAAGAACTCGGATAAAGATGATGAAATTTGTGCAAAAAAATCCATATGACCCATTGTTATGAGTAGCGTACTCATACCACCTTACTTTCGACAATCTTGAAAATTTGAACAAAAATTAAGTTGCTCCAAAATCGGTCGAGTTTAGACTCAAATGTGTGGAAATACCTATATATTAACGTTTACAAAATAAGAACTCGAATATAGATGATGAAATTTTTGCAAAAAAATCCATATGGCCCATTGTTGTGAGTAGCGTACTCATACGACATTGCTTTCGACAATCTTGATAATTTGAACAAAAATTAACTTGCTCCCAAATCGGTCGGGTTTAGACTCAAATGTGTGGATATATATATATATATTAACAAGTACAAAATAAGAACTCGAATTAGGATGATGAAATGTTTGCAAAATAATCCATATGACGCATTGTTATGAGTAGCGTACTCATACCACATTGCTTTCGCCAATCTTAAAACTTATAAGAAAAATTAAGTAGCTCCACAATCGGTCGGATTTAGACTCAAATGTGTGGAAATACATATATATTCACGTGAACAAAAAAAGAACTCGAATAAAGATGATGAAATTTTGCAAAAAAATCCATATGACCCATTGTTATGAGTAGCGTACTCGTACGACATTGCTTACGACAATCTTGAAAGTTTGAACAAAAATTAAGTTGCTCCAAAATCGGTCGGATTTTAACTCAAATGTGTGGAAATACATATATATTCACGTGTACAAGATAAGAACTCGAACAAAGATGGTGAAATTTTTGCAAAAAAATCCATATGACCCATTGTTATTTGTAGCGAACTCGTACGACATTGCTTTCGACAATCTTGAAAATTTGAACAAAAATTAAGTTGCTCCAAAATCGGTCGGGTTTAGACTCATATGTGTGGAAATACATATATATTAACTTGTACAAAAAAAGAACACGAATAAAGATGATGAAATTTTTGTAAAAAAGTCCATATGACCCATTGTTATGAGTAGCGTACTCGTACGACATTGCTTTCGACAATCTTGAAAATTTGAACAAAAATTAAGTTGCTCCAAAATCGGTCGGGCTTAGACTCAAATGTGAGGAAATACATATATATTCACGTGAACAAAATAAGAACTCGATTATAGATGATGAAATTTTTGCAAAAGAATCCATACGAGGCATAGTTATGAGTACCGTACTTATACCACATTGGTTTCGACAATCTTGAAAATTATAAGAAAAATTAAGTTGCTCCAAAATCGGTCGGATTTAGATTCAAATGTGTTTAAATACGTATATATACACGTGAACAAAATAAGAACTCGAAAAAAGATGAAGAAATTTTTGCAAAACAATCCATATGACGCATTGTTATGATTGAGCACTCATACCACATTGCTTTCGACAATCTTGAAAATTTGAACAAAAATTAAGTTGCTCCAAAATCGGTCGGGTTTAGACTCAAACGTGTGGAAATACATATATATTAACGTGTACAAAATAAGAACTCGAATAAAGATGATGAAATTTTTGCAAAAAAATCCATATGACGCATTGTTATGAGTAGCGTACTCATACCACATTGCTTTCGCCAATCTTAAAACTTATAAAAAAAATTAAGTAGCTCCACAATCGGTCGGATTTAGACTCAAATGTGTGGAAATACATATATATTCACGTGAACAAAATAAGAACTCGAATAAAGATGATGAAATTTTTGCAAAAGAATCCATACGAGGCATAGTTATGAGTACCGTACTTATACCACATTGGTTTCGACAATCTTGAAAATTATAAGAAAAATTAAGTTGCTCCAAAATCGGTCGGATTTAGATTCAAATGTGTTTAAATACGTATATATACACGTGAACAAAATAAGAACTCGAAAAAAGATGAAGAAATTTTTGCAAAACAATCCATATGACGCATTGTTATGATTGAGCACTCATACCACATTGCTTTCGACAATCTTGAAAATTTGAACAAAAATTAAGTTGCTCCAAAATCGGTCGGGTTTAGACTCAAACGTGTGGAAATACATATATATTCACGTGAACAAAAAAAGAACTCGAATAAAGATGATGAAATTTTTGCAAAAAAATCCATATGACCCTTTGGTATGAGTAGCGTACTCGTACGACATTGCTTTCGACAATCTTGAAAATTTGAACAAAAATTAAGTTGCTCCAAAATCGGTCGGATTTTAACTCAAATGTGTGGAAATACATATATATTCACGTGTACAAAATAAGAACTCGAACAAAGATGGTGAAATTTTTGCAAAAAAATCCATATGACCCATTATTATTTGTAGCGAACTCGTACGACATTGCTTTCGACAATCTTGAAAATTTGAACAAAAATTAAGTTGCTCCAAAATCGGTCGGGTTTAGACTCAAATGTGTGGAAATACATATATATTAACGTGTACAAAATAAGAACACGAATAAAGATGATGAAATTTTTGTAAAAAAGTCCATGTTTCTTCAGGAAAGAAAAACGCTCCTACGACTTGTTTGAACCTTGCGTGATTTATTTTCAAGTGTCTTTTCTTTTAGTGGCGCACTGCCTTATATCTCATCTTATTTATGTATAATATATTACTTGGAATTTACCAGTTATGTTGACATCAGGTGATATGCAAATTTGTTATGTTCCTAAGCTATATGATAATGCATTGTGTATACATATGTATGTAAGCAAAGAAGGAAAGCAAAATAGACAAAGAAATAAAGAGAGTAAGCGTATGAATGCATGTGCATATTAATGTACATACAATAATGTGCCCAGTTGACCAGTTGTACATACATATGTACATATGTTTAGGCAAGAACCGCAAATTGGTGAATTCAAGGCCAAGGTCATTGCTTTATGCATATAGCTAGTTGCGCAGGTACAGTGGAGCGAAATCATCAAACATGCTCCCGCCATTGAACGTACGCGTTTCAATCTAAAATTGGCAATGGAGCGATCTTATGTACTGCACGACGGACTTCTCCCCTTGTAGTTTTGACATCAACTACTCGCACCTTGCCGTCGGACCCGGACACCGTGTTGACTATTCTGCCAAGAAGCCATTGTTGCGGTGGTAGATTGTCTTCATGAACAATAACCATACGCCCACTTTCGATATTCGTTTCTGGTTTCAGCCACCTTGAGCGCTGCTGCAAACTTAAGATGTAGTCGCGTACCCAAAGTTCCCAAAAGCGTTGTTTTAGATAGGATACTCGTTGCCACTGAGTTAAGCATGATGACCTGTTGGAAGCAATGCGTTGGTCCGGCATTGAATTCGAGACGTTGAATTTCTGCTATGACTCTCCAAAAGCAAATTTCCAATTCGGTATGCGATAAGTGCAGAACCTTTGAGGGGGTGAGGTTCTTGTTGATAGCAGCCCTGTTAAAAACACGAAACACATATGCAGTCGTCCGAATCAAATGGTAGTATGATGAGTTTCGCTCGATGATTGAATTTATGACGGATCCCTCGTTGCTACTATTGTTACATTTGACCACCAGTGTTTTGCGACGCTCCAAATTCAAATCTATACTGATATCTTTTTCGCTGACAGGCCATTTTGAGGAATGTTGTGTAAGAAAATGAGGTCCCGTAAACCAAATTGTGCTTACTAAATCAGCAGCGCTGGATCCACGTGAAATAATATCTGCCGGGTTTTCTTTACTTGGAACATGTTTCCAGGTAATTCCTCTAGAGTTTTCTTGCAGTTCTGAGACGCGGTTTGCAACAAAGCAATTTAGGGTTGATGAGTGGGTTTTAAGCCATTGGAGCACGATCTCTGAATCTGTCCAAAAGTAAATGTTAGATGTGTTAGTAGAAAGTTTGTCTTTAATTTTATTCCATGTTCGACTTAGTAGTAACGCTGCACACAGCTCCAATCTAGGGAGTGATTGTGCTTTGACAGGTGCTACTTTCGACTTTGCTATAAGTAATGTTGTTTTCAACAGGTCGTTTACATTGCATCTTGTGTAGATGCAGCAACCGTAGGCACGTTGAGATGCATCGGCAAATCCATGAATTTCGCACGGGTGACTTGTAGATGTAAACACGTAGCGAGGCACTTCAATTTTAGTAAGGGTTACAAGATCGGATTGTATCTGCAGCCATTGAGCCTGTAAATCAGAAGGAAGTGATTCGTCCCATTCAATTTTCCGGATCCAAATTTCTTGCATCAATATTTTCCCACGAATTATGATAGGACCCAATAATCCCAGGATGTCGAAAATTTTGGATATGGTTGATAGTACCGAACGTTTAGTGATTAGGTGCACATCTGGCAAGTCGTAACGAAAACAGAATACATCTCTTGATGGTATCCAAGACATGCCCAATGCTTTAGTGATGTTCTCTTCATTAAACCTGAAAGGAACTTCCTTGCAAACGGACTCAGTCATGTGTGTATTGTTTGAATGCCATTTGCTAAGTGTAAGGCCAGCAGAATTTAAAATTTTACTGATTTCTGACTTGAGCTGTTGTAGCATGATAATGTTGTCTGCCCCGGTTAGAAGGTCATCTACGTAGAAGCTATTGCGAATGGCACCAGCTCCAACTGGGAATGTGATGCTGTTCAGCTCAGCGACGTGAAGCAGACTGCGAATTGTAAGGAATGGGGCAGCGGATAGTCCATACGTTACGGTGTTGAGCTGATTTAACTGTATGGGTTCACCAGTTTCGTTTCGCCAGAGAATAAGTTGAAAAGGACGGTCTCTCTCATCGACTATAATTTGGCGATACATTTTAGAAATGTCAGCGGTTATGGCATAACGATGTAAACGAAATGCAAGCAATGTAACGATTAGCTCAGGGTGAATAGTGGCACCGACCATGAGAATATCGTTTAACGAATAATTTGATGATGTTCGTGCCGACGCATCGAAGACTACGCGCAACTTGGTAGTTGTGCTTTGTGGCCGAAGGATACAATGATGTGGAATGACGTAATGTGGACTACCAAAGTCAACTTTGTTGGTTGCCGACATGTGGCCAAGCGACACATATTCGTTTAAAAATTCTGAATACATTTGTTTTAATGTTTTATCCCGTGATAAGCGTCGCTCAAGAGATAGGAATCGGTTTTTGGCATTAACAAGCGAATCACCCAATATGTGGGTGAATTTTTGAAAGGCAATCGTACCTGGATACGGCCATCATCTTGAACCTGCACGTTTTGAAGAAAGTGCTCTTCGCATAGTTGTTCTTCTTCTGAAAGTATAGAACCTGGTTGAACAAACTCTTCAATTTCCCAAAATGGTTGAAGAATTGTGTTCGTGTTATCAAATTCAGTGCCAGTGGCGACATTGCAAATGTATGAGCGTGGTTGGGTTGGTGTTTCACAATTCCCTCCAACTATCCAACCAAATGACGTGTTGCGAAGACATGGTAGTCTTTCGCCGAGCGATATTTTGCCATCTTGCAGGCAATCGAAAAATACTTCTGTGTTCAGAAGTACTTCTATGCGTTGGGGTTTATAAAACAAAGGGTCGGCAAGTTGAATTTCCTTAGGGATATTCAACTGCGAGATATCGATTGATTCAAATGGTTGTTGTGCAGAAATGCTTTTGGTAATAGCAAATTCTAAGGTCATTGAAAACTCTCTAACACCTGATTTTATTGTTGCACTGATAGCGAAGCTTAATGTTGTACGTATATTAGAAATACCTGATACCTCCTTCTTCGATGCGAAAGGTTTGAGTTGTAGTCGTTTGGCTGTTTCGTTCGTGATGAAATTGAGCTCCGAACATGAATCTAATAATGCGCGAACTGGTTGCAACGATCCAAATTTATCCTTTATATAGATAAGAGCGGTTGGTATGATGGCTGCTTTGTGAGAGCGAGCGATGAATGAAACAGCTGAGTTGTTTGTTGAACTTACACACGAAGTTGGCGATGAAGACGATGACGATGGAATCTGTGGTGCTGTAACTGATGTCGTCGACTGAGGTGCATTCGATGTAGTAGTGTTGAAATGCAACAGCGTATGGTGAGCCTGATGGCAGATCCGACAGCGAGATTTCGATGGACACTTTGAGACTAGATGCCCCTTACACAAACAATTAATACAACTTCCAAGTTGTTTGACGAACTCAAAGCGCTTGGCAGGTGGTAATGCCATAAATGATGAACAGCTTCTAAGATTGTGATCCGAGTGGTTGCAATGTGGACAAGTTGAGTTTACGTTAATGAACGTATTGGTGCTGATTTTTTTGCCTGTTGACTTGTTTTCGCGATGTGTTGTAGTTTGATTTGCACTTTTGGGGCAACTCTCCAGATATTGACAATGGCGACTGAGTAACCTGTCAAAATAATATGTATTAGTATCGAATTTAGTACATCACTTTCAGATCCTAATGAGAGAAGCGAACCACGAATCGCCGCAACTGTATCAATAATATTACGTAGACCTGCAGCGTCAACAGTTTTTAGGGGTGATATTTGAAATAACGAAGTAATATGGTCACGAAAAATTAATACATTGTTGTCATACCTTTCCTTAAAAACGTTGCAACGCCTTCGCATAGTTTTCTTCTGTTACCTGAAAGGGTTCTACGACACTTAATGCTGGTCCAGACAAGCAGTTTAATAGGTAGTTGAACTTGTCCACTTTGGGTATGGTAAAATCTTCATCGACCATATTCGAAAAGGTGCGGATGAAGCGCTTATACTCCGCATACTTTCCATCAAACTTTGGTAATTTCAGTTGTGGCAGACGATGATGATGAGGAGCAGCTCCAAATCCTGTAGCGTTGAACATACTCGTCTCCATTGCTGCATTACGACTCCTAGAATGATTCAGTAAGGAAAGAATTTTTGATTTTGCGGCAATATATGCTTCTTCAAATTCTGCACTTGACATGTCCGAAGGATTCAGCGCATCGATCTTGCTTTGTATCGCACAGAGTTGTTGAAAATACGTTTCTACAATTTGTAAACGACACTCAAGGACAGAAGAATCGACTTCGTTGTCTTCGCTTCCGATTCTGTCTTTGATACTGACTAATTTGCGCTTTACAATCGATCGCTGTTGATGAAGCAGCTCCAATTGGTGCTCCTCTTCTGACGAGTCTTGTGAAATAATGACTTGATGCTCCATCATTTTGACTGCAAACAGTAGAAAATGTAACAATAGTAGGTGGCAGTAAAATAAAGGTATCAAAAGTTCCAAGTCGAAAGCGACGGAAAGCCAAAGGAACGCTATCCGTTTCATTAATTATGACTTCTAAATGATGTGTGTTGTAGAAGTCCTGTCACGGTCGCCAATGTTTCTTCAGGAAAGAAAAACGGTCCTACGACTTGTTTGAACCTTGCGTGATTTATTTTCAAGTGTCTTTTCTTTTAGTGGCGCACTGCCTTATATCTCATCTTATTTATGTATAATATATTACTTGGAATTTACCAGTTATGTTGACATCAGGTGATATGCAAATTTGTTATGTTACTAAGCTATATGATAATGCATTGTGTATACATATGTATGTAAGCAAAGAAGGAAAGCAAAATAGACAAAGAAATAAAGAGAGTAAGCGTATGAATGCATGTGCATATTAATGTACATAAAATAATGTGCCCAGTTGACCAGTTGTACATACATATGTACATATGTTTAGGCAAGAACCGCAAATTGGTGAATTCAAGGCCAAGGTCATTGCTTTATGCATATAGCTAGTTGCGCAAGTACAGTGGAGCGAAATGATCAAACAGTCCATATGATCCATTGTTATGAGTAGCGTACTCGTACGACATTGCTTTCGACAATCTTGAAAATTTGAACAAAAATTAAGTTGCTCCAAAATCGGTCGGGTTTAGACTCAAATTTGTGGAAATACATATATATTCACGTGTACAAAATAAGAACTCGAATAAAGATGATGAAATTTTTGTAAAAAAGTCCATATGACCCATTGTTATGAGTAGCGTACTCGTACGACATTGCTTTCGACAATATTGAAAATTTTAACAAAAATTAAGTTGCTCCAAAATCGGTCGGGTTTAGACTCAAATTTGTGGAAATACATATA
This sequence comes from Philophylla caesio, assembly GCA_963971545.1. Lineage (NCBI taxonomy): Eukaryota > Metazoa > Arthropoda > Insecta > Diptera > Tephritidae > Philophylla > Philophylla caesio. Next base: position 65,027 of record CAXASM010000057.1, read on the forward strand.
TATTAACGTGTACAAATTAAGAACTCGAATAAAGATGATGAAATTTTTGCAAAAAAATCCATATGACCCATTGTTATTTTTATTTATTTATTTTATTTTATTTGATTATTAAGGTACATGCACAACAACCAGAAGTTTTAAATTACAGTGCATGTACTCGTAGATACCTTATTATAACATGGAATTTGTCTTAAATTTAGACTTAGATTTAGACTTAACAAAAAATAAAAATGTTAATATTTTATAATTTTTATTGAGCTCAAGGCCAGTTTATGGAAGATTTGTTTGTGAAAAAACAACAACAGTTTTTAATGGTTGAAGTTATAGTACTATTTCAGAAATCACCACATTTCCTCATCAGACTTCTTTTTGATTATTAAATTAAATTATTTTTTATTTAATTTTTCATAACCACTTCTCTCAGGCTTTGAACCCGAGAGCTCGGAGTTGCAGAGACAATACGCTACCTATTGTGCTACGCTAGCCGAGTTGGCTGTTGTGTTTATTTCATCTTCCTTAAACAAACCAACTACAAACAAGAGCAACTGATCTGCCGCTATTTTACTTGTTTGTGTGGTTGTTGTTTGTGTTTTTTTTTTATTTTTGCAAATTCTATATTATATGCATTTTTAAGGCGTGCTCATCCTTGTCTACAATGTTTGTTCATTTTTCTGTTGGCCTAGTAAAATGTTAATATTTTATAATTTTTATTGAGCTCAAGGCCAGTTTATGGAAGATTTGTTTGTGAAAAAACAACAACAGTTTTTAATGGTTGAAGTTATAGTACTATTTCAGAAATCACCACATTTCCTCATCAGACTTCTTTTTGATTATTAAATTAAATTATTTTTTTTATTTAATTTTTCATAACCACTTCTCTCAGGCTTTGAACCCGAGAGCTCGGAGTTGCAGAGACAATACGCTACCTATTGTGCTACGCTAGCCGAGTTGGCTGTTGTGTTTATTTCATCTTCCTTAAACAAACCAACTACAAACAAGAGCAACTGATCTGCCGCTATTTTACTTGTTTGTGTGGTTGTTGTTTGTGTTTTTTTTTTATTTTTGCAAATTCTATATTATATGCATTTTTAAGGCGTGCTCATCCTTGTCTACAATGTTTGTTCATTTTTCTGTTGGCCTAGTAAAATGTTAATATTTTATAATTTTTATTGAGCTCAAGGCCAGTTTATGGAAGATTTGTTTGTGAAAAAACAACAACAGTTTTTAATGGTTGAAGTTATAGTACTATTTCAGAAATCACCACATTTCCTCATCAGACTTCTTTTTGATTATTAAATTAAATTATTTTTTATTTAATTTTTCATAACCACTTCTCTCAGGCTTTGAACCCGAGAGCTCGGAGTTGCAGAGACAATACGCTACCTATTGTGCTACGCTAGCCGAGTTGGCTGTTGTGTCTAAACTTCAACCATGAGTCTAAACTTCAACCATTAAAAACTGTTGTTGTTTTTTCACAAACAAATCTTCCATAAACTGGCCTTGAGCTCAATAAAAATTATAAAATATTAACATTTTACTAGGCCAACAGAAAAATGAACAAACAAAAAATAAAAATATATGAATTTAAATAGATATTGAGATAGAAGATATAATAAGATTAGTAAGAAGGTTTAGTAGAAGAAAAAAGGGACAGAAGAGATCAATAGATTCAAAAAGAAGAGTTAATGGTATCCATATCAATTATTTAGTAAAGTGACACATGAGTTCACCTTTGAATCGCAGCGTGGTTTTATTATTCCTAATCGCTGGTGGTAAACAATTCCAAAGACGGACCGAGTACACAAGGAATTGACGTTCAGAGGTCAGGCAACTCGATTTCAAAGACGAAATAGTCGGAAACCGGGAAGATCTGGTCCATGACAGTCGTTCCTTCAGATAACTCGGCTCCTTAGTTGTCATGACTTTATGCAATAACGTTAAGCACCTGACTTTGAGTATGTCATCAAAAGTTATAGAAAAGATTTTCAACGCGAATTCAGAAATGTGCTCATAACGTTTAATACCAAAAATATATCGCGCGATATTATTATACAGAACATTAAGTTTTCTACTACATATACTATCACAATTTGCAAACAATTCACAACCATATAATAACGTCGGTAAAAGATACGTTTTGGCTAGTAAAAGTCGTATTTTTAACGGCGTAAAGTACTGAATACCCCACAGAGTCCGAAGCATGCCATAAACTTTGCCAATAGTGTTAAGAATATGGTTGTTCTACGTCAAAGTTCTATTGAAAACTATTCCTAGGTTTTTTGCTGTGTCCACGTATTTTATCACAGAATTGTTGAGTTTTACCTCGTTATAGCCGTCAAGGTTTAAAAATTTCTTGTAGATAACAATGCACTGGGACTTGCTTGGATTAAGCGCCAAGCCATTGTCAGACGCCCACTGATTCAAGCAATATAAGTATGTGTTTAGGTTAGTAATACATGCATTGACAGATACTAGGGGACAACAAAGATACAGTTGGACGTCATCTGCGTAAACGTGAATATTACTATATTTCAAAACAGTTGGAAGGTCATTAATGTACAACGTGAACAGTAGAGGACCAAGAATTGATCCTTGCGGAACACCTTTAGAAATAGGCAAGGGGTTAGACACACTGTCACGTACACTTACGGATTGCGAACGGTGAAAAAGATACGACTTTACTAGGTTTACTGCCGATGTTGAAAAGTTGAATAGGCTGTCAAGTTTTAAGCACATTAATTTGTGGTCAACGGTGTCAAAAGCTTTTGAGTGGTCAAGTAGAGTTAAAAATGTTACGTGATTTTTGTCAATATTTAGCCGAATATCGTCCGAGACTTTAATGAGCGCTGTAATACAACTTCTATTTGTAGTAAAGCCTGATTGGTGCGGGGTCATCAAGGAGTTCTTTGATATGAAGTGGTTGATTTGCTTGCTCATAATTTTTTCCAGTACCTTAGATAAATAAGGAAGTATCGCAATGGGCCTATATTCACCATTGGGCTTTTTAACCGGAATGATTTTGGCCATTTTCCAGCAGTTTGGAAATGAAGACGTAGTCAGAATAGTATTAAATGCATAGGTGATAAAAGTTAAAATTTTTGCCAGTAAACACTTAACAAATATTGGATGCACACCATCAAGACCAACAGCATTAGATTTAACACTCAGTATAGATTGGACAACATCACATTCATCAATACATTTAAAACAGAAACCAGGCACAGAGACAGTTTTACCAACATTATAACGATCATAACAGATATTATTATTACTACCAGCGGGCACTTGGACAAATTTTTCATTAAGGTCATTCACATTAAGGGATTCATTGCCCGGAATGTTTCCATTACCAATGCCGATTTCGCGAATATGATTCCATGTTTGCCTAGAACCTACGGCAGAGCTAAATTTTTGTTCATAGAATTTAAATTTTTGTGCCTTAATGGCCTTGGTAACTTCTCTTCTTAGGATCTTGTAGTCTAGATAGTTATTTTCGGACTTGGATTGTTTCCATCTATTATACGCCTTATTTCGCTTGTCAATTGATTTCCTAATGTCATTATTGAACCATGGCTTGCTCCTCACTATGTTTGTTCTAGTAACAAGCGGTACAAACTTATCAAAAAGTGTGCTGATGTTTTTTTGTAGAAAGCATATCTGTTCTTCCGCCGAAACCAAATTTTGAACAGATTTCCAGTCGACAGCGTCCACAGCTAACTCAAGATGGTTATAATTAATATGCATGTAGTCGCGATATGTATATTGAGACGTATCATACGTAAAAGTAAAATCGTAAATAAGAAAAATTAAATCATGCTTTGAGAAGTTTGGTACAGATAGTTGGTCATAGAGAATTACTTTAGTCATTTCATTTACAAAGAATACGTCTAATAGGGTGTTGTTAGTTTGCGTAAAATGGGTAGGTATCGTATTGTTCACCGAGTGCAGACCGAGTACGGACATCGAGAGCGAGAATTTGGTTTCCGTTAGTAAGTTACTGTTAAAATCACCAGTTATAATAATGTCACTATAGTTTAAACTCAGATTTTCAACAAAATCAACGAAATTGGAATATGCAATCTGGCGATTAGGTCTATATACACATCCAACTAAAATTGTATTTATTTTAGATGCCAGCTCGACGAAAATATACTCAACACTTTCTAAAGGTTCAGATTTACATTTAAGTTTACACGCAATGCCAGATTTACATATACAGCGACACCACCACCATTCCCGATTCTGTCTAGACGAAACACTTTATAGCCACTAATACATATTAAGTTGTCAATATGACACGAAGAGAACCAAGTCTCAGATACACATACAACATCAACATTGGAGCATTCAAATATGTATCTAAATTCGTAAATTTTAGGTTGGAGGCTTTGAGCATTAAGATGGCATACTCTTAGACCGCGCTTTTGATTGCCAATGAGCCGGATCAAATTATAGGTGCCGTCTTTGGAGCCACCATGTTTTTTACTGTTCATATAAACAATGCAGAGCAATAAACGCAGCACACTGGGGGCGATGACAAATAATAACCACATATACATACATAGCACTCAGAATGGATAAAGGGGTAAGGTGAGAAAAGAGAAAGGTAAAGCGAAGCAAGATATAAGAAAACAAAAAAATACAACGAATATTACAATAAATCTTAGAAACTAGTCATTTGCTGTCAGCAGTTAACGCTTTAATTTCATCTATGCTGACTACTTTAACCGCGGCTT
>CAXASM010000058.1:0-71640 GCA_963971545.1 Philophylla caesio
CACAGGTTCTTTAGGCGGAAGCGCCAAACCTGATACAAAACGCAATAAATCCTGCACGGATAATTGTGACTGACCAAATAATTGAGCCCAGACATGCAAATAATGTGGCAGGACTCGACAGAGTACCTGACGTAGTGAGATGTCTGAGAGAATTCTCAGGTAACCCCAAGGAATTCGCTCCTTGGAAAAAGAGCGTTGAAAGGATACTCAGGATATATGAAAACGAAATAGGTACTCCTCGTTATTTTGGCATTTTAAATGTCATTCGTAATAAGATAACGGGAAATGCCGACATTGCCTTAGAATCCTACAATAACCCTCTTAATTGGGATGCAATTTCCAAATGCCTAAATACACATTACGCGGACAAAAGAGACATTGGTACTTTGGAATACCAAATGTCAACCCTCTTCCAGGGAGACAAATCAATAAACGATTTTTACCAAGAGGTATTTTCTCACCTTTCATTAATATTGAATAAAATATCTCGTCTAGAACTAGGCTCAGAATCCCTACACAGTTTAACGAAAACATACCGTGACAAGGCTTTAGACACTTTCGTTAGAGGTTTGAATGGTGAACTTCCAAAATTACTTGGAATAAAAGAGCCTACCGACTTACCTCAAGCACTCCAGTTGTGCATGAAACTGCAAAAGCAAAACCTTAGAACTCAACACGCGTTCGGAAACCAGCTCTATTTGCGTAAAAATAATGCGCCTCCACTTCCTCCACGGAAGCAAACACCCTTTTACCCTAATCTCGCTTACCTACCACAACCGGTACCTCGCTCAGGAAATCTAGGACAACCATCAAATTATAGGATTTTACAGCCTCAGCACCAACAGTTTCCACGCTATCAACAATACCAGCAGTACCCAAGCAACCCTAATCCTCAACAAAATTTCACTTACCCTCCAAAACAACTACTTAGACCCAATCAGTTCAACAACCAACCACCTAGACCCAATCAGTTCAACAACCCACCATCAAGACCTACCCAACCGAAGCCACCAACCCCAATGGAAATAGATGAATCTCTCAGGACAAAGAACGTTAATTATATGAATAGGCCCAACAATAACTTCCTCGCCGGAAAACGTCCAATAGCACCCTCCCATCAAATACATCAGCCCTTTAAACAAAATAGAATTAACAATATAGAGACCACCGAAAACATGGTACAGGACTCAGGACAGCAAAACGAACAATTAGAGGAACAAACTTTCGAAGATTACTACAACCAATACACCGCGTATGACAATAACACCTATGACGACACGCCACAAGAAACCCCATACGAATTTTCCGCAATTAAACAACAAAAGGCAAAATCAGTCAACAATATCGAAATTAGAACAGGACACCTCACCGACCAACAAACAGGAAAACTTCAAACTTTATGCCATTTATACCCACAACATTTTTCCGACCCAGACGAAAAATTAACATATACCACTGTAGTAAAAGCCGAAATAAGGACAACCACCCAGGATCCAGTATATTCTAGATATTACCCATACCCCATGTCTCTTAAGGATGAAGTAGAAAAACAAATAACAAAATTGCTTGAAGATGGAATAATAAGACCTTCCCGATCACCTTATAATTCTCCTATCTGGGTAGTACCCAAAAAAAAAACCATGCTTCTGGTACAAAAATTATAGAATGGTAATCGACTATCGTAAATTGAATTCGATTACAATACCTGACCGCTACCCAATTCCAGACACAAACGAAGTACTTTCCCAACTAGGAAAAATTAAATTTTTTACAGTTCTTGACCTCAAAAGTGGCTTTCATCAAATTCCCTTGGTTGAATCCGATATTGCAAAGACAGCTTTTTCAGTTAACAATGGTAAATACGAATTTACCAGACTTCCTTTTGGCCTTAAAAACGCCCCTTCCATATTCCAACGAGCATTAGATGACATCCTCAGAGATTACATAGGAAAAATATGCTTCGTATACATTGATGACATAATAATTTTCGGCAAAGACGAGGACTCTCATTTGAAAAATGTAGAAACCATCTTTAGGACACTACAAAATGCTAACATGAAAATTCAACTTGACAAATGTGAATTTCTGAAAAAAGAAGTAGAATTTTTGGGATTTGTTGTTTCCCAAAATGGAATAAAAACGAATCCAACAAAAGTAAAAGCAATTTTAGACTTCCCACCCCCACAAACTTTAAAAGACCTTCGATCATTTCTCGGACTTTCCGGTTATTACCGCCGTTTTATTAAAGATTATGCAAAACTTGCCAAACCCCTAACAGTACTTTTGAGAGGGGAGGAGGGACGAATGTCCAAAAATCTTTCCTCAAAAATAAAAATTACTCTTGATAATCAAGCAGTATAAGCATTTAACAAATTAAAAAACTCACTCGTGTCCTCCGACGTTATATTACAATACCCAGATCTAGAAAAGGAATTTCACCTGACGACTGACGCATCAAACCACGCCATAGGAGCAGTCCTTGAGCAGGACGGCAAACCCATAACTTTCATTTCCAGAACATTGACAAAGACCGAAGAAAACTATGCAACTAACGAAAAAGAACTTCTAGCCATAATATGGGCTTTAAAAACTTTTAGGAATTATCTTTATGGTTCCACCACAGTTAAAATTTTCACAGACCATCAACCGTTAACATATTCACTCAGTAACAAAAATACTAATAACAAACTGAAGAGATGGAAATCAATATTAGAAGAATATAATTATGAGATCAAATACAAACCTGGTAACAATAACGTCGTAGCAGACGCACTTTCTAGACCCCCTCAGCAAATTAATTCCATGTCAGCAACCTAGCATAGTGACGAAAGCTCAGCTCAAACCCTAATACCATACACTGATGCACCAATCAACGCTTTCAAAAACAAAATTTTCATTTCAACAGGCGAAACATCTTCATACCAGTTCAAAATAACATTTCCTACTTATCACAGGCATATTATAATCGAAAGAGATTTTACCGAAGAAAGTCTTACCAACATATAAAAAGATATCTGAATCCCTCGGTAACAAATTGCATAAAAACAGAAGACAGCATTTTAGGCAAAATTCATATAATTTATCAAATTCACTTCAGCAGATACAAGGTTCGTTATACTCGAAACTTTGTAGAGGACATTACAAACGAATCACATCAGTAGTGCGTTTCTGTAAGGAATCGACAATATACTCGATTATAGTGACGTCATTTCGATTCGATCCAAATTAGTCGATTGATCGAGAACGAGTGTTTCTGTAAGCATAAGTCGACAAAATATGAAACAGTGAGAGAAATGGAACGCCAATCGACAAGAAATCTATCGAATCGGACTGACAACTTCATGTTTGAGAAACTATTATTGAGAAAAGTAAGCATTATAGAAATGTGTGCACAAATATTTAATTCTTATTAATAAATAAAAATTGACTCCAACACTAAAAAAACCAACACACATATGTAAATTGTAATGCTATACACAAGAATATTTTAGTTTTACCTTTTTCCACTGATTAAGGGACTTGTGGGACCCTCCCAATGCATTTAATTCAGCAGCGACGGCAGCCCAAACCTCTTCGTGCTCCTTCCTCGCGTTTGGTTTCATAAATTGGCCCCTTCCAACGCTGCGGTGCTGCTGCATTAAGTGCAGTAACCGCCTCTTTTGGCCATTCGTAACACGCCCCGACGTACTTCTCTGTAAAGAAAATGCATCAAATCTTTTTTAACTATTCATATATAATATATTAACAAAAATATACTTACATTTGCTTTAAATTCAAATAATTCCATTTTGAATTTAACGAAAAATTTTTTTGTCATCACCTCAAATGGAAGTGAGAAAAGCAATCGACAGTATTTCATTCAATTTGGTTACAGAAACACATTCAATCGAGCATTCCTACTGAAATGGAATGGAACATATTAGCTGACTATCGATTGAATCGAGTAATTATTTTACAGAAACACATTGAGTGAGAGTGACGTCAAATCGAGAATTTGAGTCGAGAACATCGATCGAAATGGGTTACAGAAACGCACTACAGGAAACAGAAATAATTAACGAACACCAAAGAGCTCATCGCAATCCTATAGAAAATAAAGCACAACTTTTAGAAAGATGTTATTTCCCACAAATGAATGCTAAAATAAAACGAATAACCAAACAGTGCAAAATTTGCTTGGAAAACAAGTATGAAAGACATCCTGTAAAACCCATTCTGAAGCCAACTCCGATTCCCAAGTATCCTGGTCATATTGTTCATATAGACCTCTATTTCACTAATAACAAAATTGTTCTGACGGCAATAGAAAAATTCTCTAAGTACGCACAAGCGAAAATCGTATTTTCCAGAGCAACCGAAGATATTAAAACCCCCCTAAGAGACCTATTAGAAATATTCGGATTTCCCGAAAACATTGTGATAGACAATGAAAAATCCTTAAGTGCAGCACCAATAACCTTCATGTTAGAAAACCAGCTAGGTATACAAATATTTTAAACCCCACCATATAAAAGTTCAGTAAATGGTCAGATAGAGCGATTTCATTCCACCCTATCCGAAGTATTGCGATGCACCAAAGCTACAAATACCCACACCGATTTTCATGATCTTCTCCATAAATCCTTACTCAAATATAATGATTCCATTCATCCCGTTACCAAAAGGAAACCAATAGAATTATTCTTTGGACGGACAATTGGACAGAATCCAATAGAACTAGATAGAGACGAAAATATTAGAAATCTGAAAAATAAACAGGAAAGGATTTAGAACTTCACAATAAGAATAGAACCGAAGTAAAGGCATACAACAAGAATGACATTATTTACGTAAAAATAAACAATAGATTAGGAAATAAACTAACACCACGATATAAAAAGGAGATGGTAAAGGAAGACAAAGGCAACACAGTTTTAACACAATCAGGCCTGTTCGAGCGAGTAAAAGTTAGTTGCGAGTGAACTACGAAACAAAGCGGTTGTATCTAGAGAAATATTCCGAGCGTTAAAATAAAATACAAATATATATTGAAATTTAACCGAGCGTCTTTTATTTGTATATTGCAAAACATGTTTTGGTCCATCGAGCCGAAGGGGATAAGTATTTATAAAAACCTTGGATAACCGTCAGCGAAAAACAAAAACGGAGAGATTTATAAGCTTTTAGCTGGTTGCGTGTAATTTTTATATGTGCATTCGGTATAAAAATATGCTTTGTTGTGAACAAATGTAAGCCTCGTTCTGTCGGTTCTGATTCCATTAAATTCCATGCGAAATTACTACTTATAGTTGAAGCTAATAAAGCTTATTAATACGAAATTGGAAACAATATACGAGCACGAACATATGTATATACATACATATGTACATAAGAATGTACAAATGTACATATGTTCATTGACGCAGTGAAAAAGAAGTTTCAGCGTGTTATTCCATACATTATTTTAGGGGATGATGCGAGCACCACATGAGTATATACATACATACATACATATCTGCATATGAAGTCATATGCAAGTGTAAATATGTGTATAGACAAATGTATACGAGAATCTTGGTTGGTCACCTCAAAATTTTCAGCGAGTGTTTCAAAATACCGCGCGTTTCGCTGGCATATCATGCTTACAGTCTTGCGGGCATGTAAACATTAACATTCATATGTGGATGCGTGAATGTACATATGTATGTATATAAACAGATAAACACGATGCAAGCGTTCATGCGTAGATATGTATGTTTTATAAAATGAGTTTCAGCGAGTGTTTCAGCGTACTGTGCGTTTTGCTGACGTCTCATGTAAACAGTCTTGCGAGTATGTACATATGTACTTTCATAGGTGGCCATACGAAAGAAAGTTTAACATTTCAGCGAGTGTTGCGGCACTATAAAATCATGCTATCGTTACAAATAGTGTGCGTGCATATGTATGTTCGTTTGTGTATGTATACATATGAACATATAAGCGTATAAAGGTATAAAGGTGATACCTATAGGTTTGTCTTTTAAAATGAATTTCTGCGAGTGTTTCGGCATTCCAGACGTTTCAGTAGTTGTGTATATTTCGTTTCTATAAAGTTTGTCTGCTATGTGCGGCAGTTAATCGTTGGAAAATTTTCAGTCGTTCATTGATTCTACGAGTAAGCAAAGGCAACCGGTTTTGCAGAACTTTTTACAGAACTTTGGCTAAGTTTGGATTGCGTATGGTTATTTTAAAACTAAATATATGTTATATTTAAAAGACTAACAGCGCAAATTTTACTTTAGAATTTGCAGGTTACAAAAAGGAATATGCCGAAACTGAAGGGAACGAAAGCGTCTAAAGAAGCGAAGCTAAGAAACCCGGCAGCAAGGGCAAGCAAGCGTGCTAGGTTGTCACCAGCGGGTAAAGGACGTACTGAGGTCGGGGGAGAAAGCACTGCTGCTGCGAAAAGGGGAAAAAGGGCGAATGGTACGTTATACATATTCGCATACATGTAAATGCGTTCCTATCTGCGATTTTAGAAGAGATCAGCGATTGTAAAAGCGATTTAATAGAGTTTACTGCGACCGTTGTAAAATTATCTGATCCGCGACTTACTGCGTAACATATCTGCGATATAAATATTCTGATTAATTCATTGCAACCGGCGGTATAGGGATTCAGCAACATATGTTAAAAAAAAATGTATAGTTTCCTATTATAAATATATATGTAGGTTTGTGAGCGATTATTCAATATTAGCGTCAAAGAAATAATTAAATATACTTGACAGATACGGCGAAGTTAATAATAATTTTCTGGCGCTCTACAGCGGCCTTTGAATAAAGCTTTTGAGTTTTAAGGCAATTCGGTTTTATTTTAACCGCTTGCGATATTTTCTTAATTTTATAGGGGGTAACCAAAGAAACATAACAAGTGGTGCGGATGAGGTAAGCGTGGAAAACTCCGTGACTATTATGCAAGACCCAGTACGGACAGATCCCGAAGTCGTGATTGAGGGTAGTCATTTGCGGGCCGATATTGACTATGCCGTATCTCAGATTCAGCGTCAGTCTGACTGGTTGGCATCGACTACGTTTGAAAATATGAATGTTGAAATCATTAAGACTCGTCTCGATATTTTAATAAAGGCTTGGGAAAAGTTCGAGGCCAAATCTCGCGATTTACAAAATAGTACTCGTGACGAGTTGCAACAGGCAGATGAGCTTGGACGCCAGCAAGAAGTTGAAGACCTCTACGTCAAGGTTCGAGCAGAGCTGTGTGGAAAAATAAAAGCAATGGAACCAACTTATTCCACACCATCGTGCAGCCATGCTAATCCTCACTCTTACCCACTACAATTTGCTGAATTGCCGTTGGCAGATCGTCTTCCAATATTTCGAGGAAATCATCGTGAGTGGATCCAATTTCGGGATGTATTTTCTGCTGAAGTAATTCAAAATCCACACCTTACAAATCTCCAACGTCTTCGTCGGCTACAAAGCTGTGTTAAGGATGATGCCGCTAGAGCACTAGGGTTTTGGCCTCAGAGAGACAACAGCTTCATAGACGCGTGGAAGACATTATGTGTGACATATGATAACGAATATCTATGCCATGCAGCACATTGTTCGGCAATTTACGATTTACCAGTCTGGGCCAGGGCCACTCATGAGTTGATAAGGAATATGCTCGATGTTACACGCAACAGCATGCGCATGGTGGCGCGACAGCTGGGAGCGGAGGAGCAACGCGACTTGTTTGTATTAAATTTTCTTGAATCTAGGTTAGATGGGGTATCTCGTAGTCAATGGGAAATGGTTCGGCCTACAGATCGAATACCGAATTTGCACAGTGATTTCTTTTCGTGGCTTGAACGTCGCAGTAGCGGACTATTAAGTCATACATCACAGCCGATTACCAATCGAAGCGATAAGCAAGGAAACAATCTTCCGTTAAATCAGCGAATGAGGCCCAATTTTTCGTCAATCATCAGTTATAAGCCCTGTCTTAGCTGCTCTGGTGATCACGCATTTCACCGATGTCCTCTGATTGGTCGCATGAGTCGTGATGAAAAAATTAAACGGATATTTGAACTGGGATTATGTCAAAACTGTTTGCGAAGGGGGCATACCTCTCGGAATTGTTTATCAAGTCGCTGTCCCAGATGCGCAAGGGCACCTCATAATAGCATTATTTGCCCAAAGCTTGCATCGAACTCCAATAATGAGGTCCCTCAAGTAACGATGCTAGCAACAGTTGATGGAGGTTTAATTGAGGAACAATAGCAATCAGAGGCTACAGCGAAAACCGGCCTCGGGGTTCTTAGTACTTTTGCTGATACTTCTCAACAAGTCCATGTTTCTACTATGATAGAAGGGGTAACTACAAATAATTTTTATAATGTATTGGCTACCGCGCAAGTTCGGTTTGTTACTCATTGTGGAGCCATAGTAAAACTGCGGGCAATATGCGATACCGGTGCACAAGTTAACTTGATCAGCAAAAGTATCGTCACAAAATATCAAATACATATACATCGAACAGGAATAGGCATTTCCTCCGCCATGGGGTTGGAATCTCACGTTTGTAATAAAATAATTTCGGGGCATTTGATGTCAATTTACAATGATACGCTGCGGATCTTTGTTAAATGCCTGGTAGTTCCATCGGTCTTAGGGAAAACGTTGTTGCCCCAAAAACCTTTACAGAAGCAATCTTTACCAGACGATATATCGAATCTTTTAGCAGACCCAACTTTTGACCAACCAGCACCAGTACAAATGCTGTTAGGTGTGGGCATATGGGCTCAACTGGTGAGTGAGAATATGCGACGACTCTTTTCGGGATTTGTAGCACAGGAAACACGCTTAGGTTGGTTACTTTTCGGCGAGATCCCGACAAACTGTAATATTGTTGCTACCCATATAACAAAGGAAGTGGAAGATAGTTGTCATCTTGAGCAATTACTGCAACTATTTTTCGAATCAGAAAATTTACCAGGCGATAACTCAAATTGGACAGCAGAACAACAAGAATGCGAAACCCATTTCTTGGAAACCCATAGCTTCGACTCACAAGAGGGTCGATATGTTTTACAAATTCCTCTACGACCTGATTGGGATCGTATTGGTGCTAATCGAGGCACAGCGCTACAAAGATACTTAAGGTTAGAACAACGTTTTAAAAGAGAACCAGAACTAAAGGAAAAATATCAGGCTTTCGTAAACGAATACATAGTGAAGGGTTGGCTTAAACTAGCAACAAGACCACCAAAGGGCAAATCCTATTATATTCCCCACCATGCAGTAATGAAGAAATTTCGGGTGGTGTTTGATGCATCCTGTCTAACTGACACTGGTATTTCGTTGAACGATGTCCAAATGATCGGACCGAAGTTGCAACGAGATTTGATTGATCTCATTTGGGGTTTTCGCTTACAAGCGTATGGGGTATCGGCAGATATTAAACAAATGTTTCCGCAGGTTAAGATTGCGCCGCAACATTGGGATTTACAGCGAATGTTTTGGAAGAATGAAACAGGAGAAATAGCCGAATATTGGATCACTAGAGTGACATTCGGAATGGCTTCAGCGCCTTTCTGTGCAGTTAGGGCAATGCAGCAATGTGCCAGAGATAATGCAACCAGATGGCCTCGTGGGGCTGAGGCTGTTTTGAACAATTTTTATATGGACGATTATTTAGCGGGTGCTGATACGGAAGAAGAATTGCTGCTCATATGTCAGCAGTTGAAGCAGATTTTAGCGGCTGGAGGCTTCGAACTTACTAAATGGCGTTCAAATTCGACCCATGTCCTCTTCTCTATCAGTTCCCAATCTGAAGGTCACGACGCTTGTCTCAATTCCCATACGGAAGCATCAGTGCTCGGTCTTAAATGGAATACCTCAACCGATGAACTTACATTCGTAGTAAAATCGTTGCCCATGGTAGACGACGATTGTTGGACTAAACGTATGGTTCTTAGTATAACAGCGCGAATTTATGACCCGGATGGGTTAGCATCACCATTCATAATAAACGCAAAGGTATTTCTGCAGCGAATTTGGCAGGAGAGATTGGGCTGGGATACAATATTACCAGAATCGCTGATGATGGCGTGGAAAAGTATTTTTTGTCAAGTACAACAGTTTAGTAAAATTCGTATTCCACGATGGATAGGTTACGCACGTCGTTTAAATATGACTTTGCATGGATTTTCCGATGCATCTACCAAGGCATTTGGGGCGGCAATATATGCAGTCGTACAGGGCAACGGAGTAGTGACATCGAATCTCTTACTTTCAAAATCTAGGGTGACGCCCTTAAGGCCGGAGACTATACCACGGCTCGAGTTACGGGCAGCAGTATTACTCAGCGAGTTAATGCATCGTGTTTTGACTATTTGCGAAGGTCATCATCGGATCAAAATCAGTTCGGCTATCTGTTGGTCGGATTCCATGGTAGTGTTGTGCTGGTTATCGCGAGACAGCGCCAGCTTGAAGCAATTTGTGGCGAATCGAGCACGACAAATAAATAAAAACACTACGAACTGCGATTGGAGATATGTCCCTACCGACCTGAATCCTGCCGATCTAATCTCCAGAGGTATGTCTATGAGCGATTTAATTACCTCTCAACTGTGGTGGCTTGGGCCAGATTTCCTCCGACTCCAGGATGGCATGTGGCCAAAAATGCCAGAAGGGCTATATAAAAACGTTGAGTCCGAGGTAAACAAGGAATGTCGTCGTATAAAGGCCGGTCAAGAAAGGAGCCTACATAACAATGGAAGACCAACCAATGATGATCAAATAATCGTCAACGTCGGCGCCATATTTGTAAAGGAGGAATCATTACTGTACAGATACTCATCCATCACTCGCTTAGTGAGAGTAACGGCTTGGGTATTTCGGTTTATCCAAAACTGTCGAGCAGCATCAGCAGACAGACGTAAACTACACTTGAGTGTAAAGGAAATCGATGCTTCGCTAGGCTTTTGGATCAAGCAAGAACAATGGGATCATTTTAAAGATGACATCAAAAAGTTAAAACATTATGGTAAAGAAAACGATTTAGCTGAGGGTTCACGATTATCGAACGCAGTTGCCATTTTGGCTCCGTTTCTGCAAGATGGTATATTGCGCATGAGTGGGCGCTTACAAGAAGCAGACTTACCGGACTGCATGCGTAATCCAGCGATATTACCAGGGAAAGGAAGATTGATTTGGTTAATAGCTCGATCCACACATTTGAAACTGCTACATTGTGGAGCACAACAGCTTATAGCGACAATAAGACAAAATTATTGGGTCATCGGTATGCGAACTTTAGCAAGAACTCTGATTAAGGGATGTATAATGTGCGAAAGGTTAAGAGCCAAAGTAAGCAAGCAAATGATGGGAAACCTTCCAGCATGTCGAGTGCGTCCAGCACGCCCATTTTTGCATGCTGGAGTGGATTACGCGGGTCCCATACAAGTACGTCCAGACCGTCGAAGAGGTAATATGATTTTAAAGGGGTATATTGCAGTATTCGTGTGTATGGTATCGAAGGCTGTACATTTGGAGTTTGTCTCGGATTTGTCCACCAAGGCTTTTATTATGGCTTTTATTCGTTTTACGTCACGTTATGGGCATTGTCTACACTTATGGAGTGACAACGGAACCAATTTCGTAGGT
Organism: Philophylla caesio; assembly: GCA_963971545.1. Classification (NCBI taxonomy): domain Eukaryota; kingdom Metazoa; phylum Arthropoda; class Insecta; order Diptera; family Tephritidae; genus Philophylla; species Philophylla caesio. Next base: position 11,634 of record CAXASM010000058.1, read on the forward strand.
GCTGAGCGAGAGCTAAGTCGGATGTTACAAACGTGGCAGAACTCCGACCTTTTTGAGCAACTCGCAACACGGCAAACGGAATGGCATTTCATCACTCCATCTGCCCCACACCAAGGAGGCCTTTGGGAGGCTGCTGTAAAGGCTGCTAAACACCATCTACGACGAGTGATGGGAGCTCGCCTGTTAACCATAGAAGCTGTTCAAACATTGTTGGCAGAAATTGGAGCAGTCCTCAACTCACGTCCATTATGTGCTCAAAGCTCGGATCCCAGAGACTTGTCTCCTTTAACACCTGGACATTTATTGATCGGAGAGGCCTTAGTACCAGCTCTAGGGGAAAGGGTACCAGTCGATTGGCCGGAGAACCGCCTTGATTATTGGCAGTCTCGGCAGCTAGTCACGCAACGGTTTTGGAAGCTGTGGAGTAATAGCTATCTACATGAACTGCAACAGCGACCTAAATGGCGGGAAGCTAAACGAAATCTACAGGTAGGCGATCTAGTAGTCATAAAAAACGAAGCTACACCGCCGACATTGTGGAAAATGGCACGAGTAACAGTATTGCATCCTGGAAGTGATGGACTAGTCCGTAATGTAACTCTTTGGACTGGTAGCAGCTCTCTTAATCGCCCCGTACAGAAACTATGTGTTTTACCAGTAGAATGTATTGAGCCTCGAGCAACACCGAGTCTCAAGGCCGGAGGATGTTCGAGCGAGTAAAAGTTAGTTGCGAGTGAACTACGAAACAAAGCGGTTGTATCTAGAGAAATATTCCGAGCGTTAAAATAAAATTCAAATATATATTGAAATTTAACCGAGCGTCTTTTATTTGTATATTAAAGATTATGCAAAACTTGCCAAACCCCTAACAGTACTTTTGAGAGGTCCTCAAAAATAAAAATTACTCTTGATAATCAAGCAGTATAAGCATTTAACAAATTAAAAAACTCACTCGTGTCCTCCGACGTTATATTACAATACCCAGATCTAGAAAAGGAATTTCACCTGACGACTGACGCATCAAACCACGCTATAGGAGCAGTCCTTGAGCAGGACGGCAAACCCATAACTTTCATTTCCAGAACATTGACAAAGACCGAAGAAAACTATGCAACTAACGAAAAAGAACTTCTAGCCATAATATGGGCTTTAAAAACTTTTAGGAATTATCTTTATGGTTCCACCACAGTTAAAATTTTCACAGACCATCAACCGTTAACATATTCACTCAGTAACAAAAATACTAATAACAAACTGAAGAGATGGAAATCAATATTAGAAGAATATAATTATGAGATCAAATACAAACCTGGTAACAATAACGTCGTAGCAGACGCACTTTCTAGACCCCCTCAGCAAATTAATTCCATGTCAGCAACCTAGCATAGTGACGAAAGCTCAGCTCAAACCCTAATACCATACACTGATGCACCAATCAACGCTTTCAAAAACAAAATTTTCATTTCAACAGGCGAAACATCTTCATACCAGTTCAAAATAACATTTCCTACTTATCACAGGCATATTATAATCGAAAGAGATTTTACCGAAGAAAGTCTTACCAACATATAAAAAGATATCTGAATCCCTCGGTAACAAATTGCATAAAAACAGAAGACAGCATTTTAGGCAAAATTCATATAATTTATCAAATTCACTTCAGCAGATACAAGGTTCGTTATACTCGAAACTTTGTAGAGGACATTACAAACGAATCACATCAGTAGTGCGTTTCTGTAAGGAATCGACAATATACTCGATTATAGTGACGTCATTTCGATTCGATCCAAATTAGTCGATTGATCGAGAACGAGTGTTTCTGTAAGCATAAGTCGACAAAATATGAAACAGTGAGAGAAATGGAACGCCAATCGACAAGAAATCTATCGAATCGGACTGACAACTTCATGTTTGAGAAACTATTATTGAGAAAAGTAAGCATTATAGAAATGTGTGCACAAATATTTAATTCTTATTAATAAATAAAAATTGACTCCAACACTAAAAAAACCAACACACATATGTAAATTGTAATGCTATACACAAGAATATTTTAGTTTTACCTTTTTCCACTGATTAGGGGACTTGTGGGACCCTCCCAATGCATTTAATTCAGCAGCGACGGCAGCCCAAACCTCTTCGTGCTCCTTCCTCGCGTTTGGTTTCATAAATTGGCCCCTTCCAACGCTGCGGTGCTGCTGCATTAAGTGCAGTAACCGCCTCTTTTGGCCATTCGTAACACGCCCCGACGTACTTCTCTGTAAAGAAAATGCATCAAATCTTTTTTAACTAGTCATATATAATATATTAACAAAAATATACTTACATTTGCTTTAAATTCAAATAATTCCATTTTGAATTTAACGAAAAATTTTTTTGTCATCACCTGAAATGGAAGTGAGAAAACCAATCGACAGTATTTCATTCAATTTGGTTACAGAAACACATTCAATCGAGCATTCCTACTGAAATGGAATGGAACATATTAGCTGACTATCGATTGAATCGAGTAATTATTTTACAAAAACACATTGAGTGAGAGTGACGTCAAATCGAGAATTTGAGTCGAGAACATCGATCGAAATGGGTTACAGAAACGCACTACAGGAAACAGAAATAATTAACGAACACCAAAGAGCTCATCGCAATCCTATAGAAAATAAAGTACAACTTTTAGAAAGATGTTATTTCCCACAAATGAATGCTAAAATAAAACGAATAACCAAACAGTGCAAAATTTGCTTGGAAAACAAGTATGAAAGACATCCTGTAAAACCCATTCTGAAGCCAACTCCCATTCCCAAGTATCCTGGTCATATTGTTCATATAGACCTCTATTTCACTAATAACAAAATTGTTCTGACGGCAATAGACAAATTCTCTAAGTACGCACAAGCGAAAATCGTATCTTCCAGAGCAACCGAAGATATTAAAACCCCCCTAAGAGACCTATTAGAAATATTCGGATTTCCCGAAAACATTGTGATAGACAATGAAAAATCCTTAAGTGCAGCACCAATAACCTTCATGTTAGAAAACCAGCTAGGTATACAAATATTTTAAACCCCACCATATAAAAGTTCAGTAAATGGTCAGATAGAGCGATTTCATTCCACCCTATCCGAAGTATTGCGATGCACCAAAGCTACAAATACCCACACCGATTTTCATGATCTTCTCCATAAATCCTTACTCAAATATAATGATTCCATTCATCCCGTTACCAAAAGGAAACCAATAGAATTATTCTTTGGACGGACAATTGGACAGAATCCAATAGAACTAGATAGAGACGAAAATATTAGAAATCTGAAAAATAAACAGGAAAGGATTTAGAACTTCACAATAAGAATAGAACCGAAGTAAAGGCATACAACAAGAATGACATTATTTACGTAAAAATAAACAATAGATTAGGAAATAAACTAACACCACGATATAAAAAGGAGATGGTAAAGGAAGACAAAGGCAACACAGTTTTAACACAATCAGGCCGCAAAGTACACAAAAGCCACATTAAAAAATAAATTCACTCTCATTTTCAGAATCTTAATTGCCTTCTGCAATGCGGAAACCCAAATTTTGGATTACACAAATAGTCCCAGAGTGACAATAGAAGTAGGAACCACAAAGGTTCAGACCGGAACATTTCGACTAATACACTCTATTGACCTTGACCAGTACGATTCTCTACTCGACAACATACACGCTACAATTGAACATGACATAACTAAGAAAAGCCGAAGTTACCCATTCCTTTCCCAGGAAGAGAAGTTAACCCGATCCATATTATCCCAGTTGAAGCCCAGGAAGACCAAAAGAGCAATAGATTCCCTCGGCACAGCCTGGAAATGGCTTGCTGGATCCACAGACCATGAAGATTTCAGAATATTAGGTGATATAATAAATAACGTAATAGATAATAATAATCAACAAGTAATTAATTATAAATAAATCTATGTATATTAGAAAGAATAAATAAAGTAACGCATATGTCTAACGTAATCTTAAGCGAATTAAAATCGAGCGATGCTCTTAAATTAGAAATTGAAAAAAATATTGAAAGAAAATTAAAATTTATTAAAGAAGAATTAATAAATATTGATTACTCAATACAATGGGCAAAAGCCGGAATTGTAAACTCATTTATATTATCGAACGAAGAATTAAATTTTATAAAAGAAAATGTTGAAGAGCAAAATATGCCTTATTTAAACTTAATCGAAGCAATTGAATTTAGTGATGTAAAAATTGCATCAAATCTATCTTCCATTATTTACATTGTAAGATTTCCCTTAACAAACAAAGAAGTATGTAAGTTAATAATAGTAAAACATGTAAAACAAGGTAATAGAGCAATAAAACTTGAATATGAAAACTTAATAATTTGTAACGAAAAAATATTTGGAATAAAAGATAGTTGTAAGAATATGAATAACTTAATTTTATGTAAGCAAAGTAGTATAAAAACAGTCACGTTAACCGAATGCATACCAAACTTACTGAAGGGATATATATCCAATTGTACAATGATCAACAGCCACCACATACCTACAATAGAAGAAATTACGCCCGGCCTATTATTCATCAACAGTTTCAACGGACCATTAGAAATAGACAACAAAGAAATAACTCTGAACGGCACATTTTTAATTAAATACGACAATTCAAGCTTGTCAATTGAAGACAGACATTTTTCCAACAAAAATCAGCTTTTTGCGAAGCCCTTACCAGCGATCATCAAATCGTCAAACGCTACAACAGGCCTTGAAGAAGTTCTTTCCTTACAATATTTGAAAGAGCTTAATGTAGCAAACATCCAAGAAATCAATGCTTTAAGCACAAAATACGAGATAAGCCTTTCCATAGGCTATACACTTATACTAGTATCAATAGTTATCCTAATAACCAAGATAACTAAAAAGATAATTTCCAATAGAAAAGCTAAAATCAATATTCAGGTCATTAAAAGCAGTTTAGAGGATAAACCACCGTCATCAGAAATTCCAAAAATATCAACTCTCTCAAAGGATATGCCATACAACGAGGACGCTGCATGTTTTAAAGGGGGAGGAGTTAACACCAAATTCTCTGAAATTGGTCTACATAATTTCTCACTTGTAAATATGTAAACCAACATAATAATAAGTGCAATGCTGAGTATGCGAGCGGGACAGTAGCCGGTATCCCACGGGCAACGACACCACACGCGCATCCGTTCAAATGCTGATGGCGCATTACCGTTCATGGGAACGACGACAGTGGCTATCTTCAGCAATAACAACAAGCGGAATCACCTGCAGTAGCAACGTGACTTCTTACAATAAATAGGTGTAAGAATTTAATTGTAAGTTAGTTGATTTCTGTCAATAAAGAAGCGAAGACCGGCACAAGCCGAAAACAAAAATTTGTTTTTTTTAAGTGTTTAAACTAGTCATGAGTTAACTTATATGCATACATATGTATATATGTATAATACATATATATGCAAAACAAGTTTTAGCAAGTTGTAGGAAAAAGAAGGAAAATGTCGAAAGTGATTTTTATGGTAGTACCATGGTACAATAAACAGGTAGTATAATGTTATCAGCTGATTGTAGTTTTTTCATATATGTGGTACATAATCATGATTCAATTATAAAAGGTTAGGTAAATAATGACAGAAGATTCTTTTCCCTTTCTTAAAAAATAAATAATAAGTTTTAAAATGTTATTAATTTTTTTTACTAGAAATTTCGAAGGCATTTCGTTAACCGTTAAGGTTACTACTATTTTTATTTTTAAGAAGCAGCACGGTTTGGATGCTAAGGGAGCCGGTTGACAAAAAGTCAGGGAGCTAGCTGCTTAGTTACCAAACCTTTAATAATTGAATTATAGTCCATAACAAGTCTAACTTTGTTTACAAAACAAACTTTTATTTTCACAATAAACTAAAAAAACTTTGTTTACAAAACATTTATATTTTGTATATTTCTAATTTAAACAAATTTTGCGTTAATGTGATTTGGGAAACCTACATATGTACGTATGTACCTACATACATATGTATGTATACACATACCCAGAAAATGACATTGTTTTATAAAAGACGTGGAATGGTCGGATCTTGTTTTAATATCCATTTGGAACAGAGCTTGGGCATGCCGCTTTTTGCAAACAGTTAAGTGAGTCTTTCCAGAAGCAGAGTCTGATCAGGAGCAATGCTTCCTAATGATCCGTTCAAGTCGGACGCGTCTTGTATTGTTTGCACTGAAATAAATTTATTTTTCAAGCAAAATGTTGAAACGCGCACATTTTGTTTATATTCAGAATTATCAAACTCGTAAAGTTTAATATATTTATTTTGACGGGTGACGGACCACAACAAATCACAAAATATACCCCAGGGTTGCATTTTCTTTAATTCTGCTAACTGTTTAATGTGCCCTTGGTACTTACATATATTACATAATATAATTTTGGCGCTTACACTATATAGCTCAGTGTTTGTCGGAGCTTCTCCTACCATTTGGGGTGTGCGTCTTTATTTTATAACACAAATGGAGGGACCTACAGTTTTGTGCCGACTCCGAACGGCAGATGTATTTAATGAGAAGCTTTTTCATGGCAGAAATACCCTCGCAGGTTTGCCATTGCCTGCCGAGGGGTGACCGCTATTAGAAAAAACTTTTTCTATGATTAAGATTTTGTTTGCCCTGACTGAGATTCGAACCTCGAACTCACCGGCGTATCGAGTTATAGCACGCACCGCTATCAACTCGACCACAGCGGCCACAAGTACTTACATATGCGCATGCACAATATTCGCTGTGAGTTTACACAGTCAGCTGAAATTTTTAATTGCATCGAATATTTTATTAAGTTTTGCATAAAGTTAACAAAAATTAAAAAAGAAGTTTCACTCTTTAGTACAAGTACGCTCGGGTATAAAAATTATCCCTTAAATATGAAGGTTTATTTTATTTATTTATACGCATACATACATATATATAATATAGATACATGCAAAAGTTATGGTAGTACTTACTTATGCGCATTCGCAGTATTCGCTGTGAATTTACAACAGTCAGCTGAAATTTTTAATTGCATCGAATATTTTGGTAAGTTTTGCATAAAGTTCATATTTTTATATTTTTTTCCAAGTGTTTTATATTTATGAATTTTTTTATCAACAGAGCCAAATAGAAATAGAAAAATTCATATCAAAAAATCAATACGTGATAAAAAAATTGGCCAAAGTTAACAAAAATTAAAAAAGAAGTGTCATTCTTTAGTACTAAATACAGTTTCATAATGTTTTTTTCTTCAAATATCCATCCATTTATTCAAGATAAAACATTTTGGACCGATTTGATTCACATTCATAATTAATATTTTCTTTATTGTTTTAGCAGCTTAGAAATGGATTGAATTTTTTGATTGACTTAGTAAAAATAATTAAAACTATTAGTAAGATTTAAACAAAAAAACGAGTGGCGCACATGTTCTTGCAAGACTATTCTTCGCCAATGCCACACGTATTTGGAACTCAATCACTGCTCCTACAAGAAGCAACTTAAACCAAAGCAACTACAATCATCTTCTTTATAACTATTTCTCTTCCTCTAATTCTTAAACTGGCCACCTCACTACTTATAAAACTAAAACTATTCTAAGTCAATTTTAAGCATACATTTAATCTTCGTTTTTTTCTTAAATTTTTATCCTTATTCTTATTATATTTTGTCCTTATTTATAACTTTTATTCTTAGTACACTACTTTAGTTATCCGTTATTATAATTCCCTAAATTGTTTGTTGTGCTATAAAAGGTTTAAAACCTTATTGTACTAATCGCTAGCTTAATAAATGAAACGAAATGAAATGAAATATGATATGAAAAGTAAAAATCAAATAAAAACTCTTACACAGGGGCGGATCCAGGGAGGGTGGGGGTTTTGGGCGTTCAAATATTTTCGAACCCAAACCCATTACTGAGTTTTTTAAATTATTGCTACAACATTTTTGCCAAAAATGTTCACGTGAGTCGCACTAATTTCTTACTGTAGAACGTTTCGTTCCAAGAGAAAAAATTCTATTCAGCTGAAGTTTATATCCTGATTCGAAGGAAAGATGCGAGGTAAGAGGGATGCGGATCACACGAGGCAGATTTGAATTTTCTCCCGACGGATGAACGATTCTTCCTGGAGGCACGAAACAATTTTCGTTAAGTTGTCTTACGCCTGGTGGGATAAGTGAGCCAAGACATTTTTCGGTAAAATAAATAAGAAAACTAGTATTTGTTATTGTTTGGCCATATAACTATTTATTTTAAATATTTTTGAGCTTTAAGGCCGATTTATGTGAAAAATTATTATAGTACTATTTCGGAAATCACCACATTTCCTCATCTGACTTCTTTCTTCTTGGCTTCTGCGGGAGTCGAACCCGCAACAACATGCGCAATACTTAAGCCGGCAGGTTAAATGCATTCAGCTAAGATAATGCTGTGTGAGCTGTTGTTATTTTTCCTGCTTTCCCTTCACAATAGACTCCAATGAAACTTGTTGCTATAATGTTTTTATATGCTTAGAAAACTCATAAATTTTTGAACAAAATATTAAAGAACTGAACTGGCTTTCTTCGTCACCTCAATTCTCGCTATCTTCGACTTGGTCAACTTTTTAGGACCGACCACGTTTAGATCAGAAGGGTTCTTATGGTTTTTAATTTGATTTTTTCTCCATCATTGATTTACAATTTTTAACCCTATCATTGCGGTTAAAGAACACCAGTAAACGTTCAACCGATTTTCGCAAATTCAATTTTCACTGGTTTAGGTGGGTTCAAGTGGGATACTTTTTCGCACAGGGGAGGCTAAAAATGTAGAAGTCGTAATAAAAAAGACTTCCACACACAGGCTTTGAAAGTTGCGTCTCGTCGACAACCATATTCCTTATTATAGCGATTGATGGATTCAGTTATTGATTCAGAAATCAGAACTGAATGGTTGAAATGCGTAAAAACGAATTTTAAAATTTTCGCCTCACATGTTCTGCACTGTGAGGTTGAAGATTTATTTGTCAGCATGACGATACAGACGAGTCGACAGATGAGTTCGCAATTAAATTGAGACTCTACAAGTTATCTAAAAATTACCAGTTGTACTGTATATACACTGCATACTCGTCAAATAAAAGTAGGAGTTATCTATATTATAAACATAGTTTTTAATGGGGGGAGGGTGGTGTTGCAAGCTCGAACCAAAATTGGTTGATACATGTGGTTTAAAAAAGAGGTTTTATGTGTAACATTCTTTTTTCTGTATGTACTAAGTACTTTGTATTAAAATATTCTTCTATCATTTTTAGAATTATGAAAAATTCAAGTTGTAAATAATATTTTTTTAATTTTCCGTAAGTTCCTTTTCGGTCTTTTCAGTCCAAAGATCCTGTTATTTCGTTATGAGCGCCGTATGGGTGAGATGATTTTTGAATCATTTGTGAACGAAAATAATTTTTCAACCTTCGTTAAACGTTAAATGACATCTCGCAGGAATATGCTAAAGCTGGCACAGTCATTATCAAATTGAGCAGTCAACAAACTTGATTTAATGCATTTTTCGTCCTTTCAGATTTTCGTCGAAGTTGGTCAGCGATTTCGGCGCAGGTGGTAGGTTTGTTGCCAGACACATTTTTGTAAAATTTTGCAGTTGAGAACGATGGTTGGTAAATTCGAAAAAATGTCAATTTTCATTGTATAAGTCCGTCAGCTGGTAAATTTCCTCTGTATGCCTCTTAAAGTATATTTTCCAACGGCTCCAAAGCATTAAAATCTAAGAAAAATCAAGAAAAACAAATTTTAAAATTTTCGCCTCACATGTTCTTTGAGGTTGAAGATTTATTTGTCAGCATGACGATACAGACGAGTTTTATGAATAAGGGCAACATAATTTTTTTCTAGTTAAAGCATATTAAAATCGAAATTGAATTAACCAGCCTATCAGAGCCCTAATGAATAAATTCGAGGAATCCAATGGAAAAAGTGGCTTTAGTTAGATCCAAAGTCACGTTCTCTCGTGACTGCTGCGGTAAATTTGTCGAATAAGTGTATTATTTCTCAGAAAACTCATTTACTCAGTTTGTAAAAACCCAGTAATTATTCCCCATATCTTTAGATTTATCAAAATGGTAGTGAAAACGTGATTGGTCTATCAAGAATCTATTAAAACATATACATATTAATATTATTACGTTTACGTAAAATTATTTTAAAACAGAGCTTTTTGATAGAATCATCTTTCCAATTCGTTTGAGAGAAGGTCCAGAACTTCAAAGTAGTCTTTCCGTAATTGATCCGTTGGTGATAATCATACTCCCGAAGTAGGACAATCCAAACGGCGACAAATCTGCGTTCACAGGAAACCGAAATTTCTAAGTTCATAGCTAAATCACTTGCCTCTTCAAAAATCCGTTTGAATTCTGGACTAAATTAAGTCCTTGAATTGTTCGTGCTAAAACTTTTGCTGCCTGTTTGGCACCTGTGGCTGTTAATAGGAGATTTTGAAAACCACGAGATAATAATAGTAATAGTGAACGTAAAATAATAAACTATATACCTCACTCTCGGGTAAAAACTGATCGATATGACTCATCATTGAGTATGCTGGCAAAATTCACATACTGCCTTGTCATCAAAATGTCCGATTTCGGCGCCGCTGCATTATGTATTTAAAGAGCGAAAATGCTTCCTTCCAATTACCAGTCCAAACACTTAATTGAATAAGCAGCCAGACACGTACTGTAATGCAAAAATTTGAGCTCTCTGATCAAATTTGTTAAAAAGGCTGCACCACTCTTATTGTTTTCGCAATATATTTTATATAGTTTAGCACGAGGCTTAGCAGCAGAAATCGTGCGTATCTTTTATTATTTAGGCTGTCCATTTATTGTTCGTTTTTTCCATACACATCAATAAATGTAATCAGGCACCGCAAATAACTGTTATGATTAAATATATCTACGTTTGAAAAAATCGGCATGAAGAAATGTTTGAAAATGTATAATGTAGTATATCAAAATTATCGTTTTTTAAAAATCTTTTCATTCGTTAAATGATCCTAAATTTTATGATTTTTAGATTTTATATCAAACTAGCCTAAACCCCGCGGCTGCGCTCGCGTGAAAATTGGGAATGGCATGATATCTGTATGAAAGGGGTCATGTTAATTGGCACGCTCCCTTACCTATAACTAATAAAAAAGGGCTCCGTTAGGACCTTCTACACTAATAAACGAATAACGAATTTCACGTCTTTCTGTGCAGTGCTTCGAACGTTTTTTAGACGAATTATTTCAAAAGCTCTGTTTGCTCACATAATAATATTTACTTTCTGAGTTTTATTTTTCTAAATAACACTTATGAAATGAGTTATATTTTTCGCCAAGAAATAAAACTTACGCAGCGGTTGTAAAATAAAACTAACCTTGAAAGTTATATTTATTGTTTAAAAATAATTGTTATTTTGTCAGTTTAACTTAACACTCACTGACCTGCGTTTTTATTTCAGAGTTGAACAAAAATTAAAAATTAAATAAAAGCACAATAACCATTTTTTATAAATAAAGAATTTTTGAGATTTAAACTGATAAACGTAGGCGGCATTTTCACACTTGTGTCAATTAGTCACAATTGTGCACAGTACACATACCTGCAACACAAGATAGTGTTGAAAGGTCGTTTTCAGCTTTAAAACTTATTTTGAGCGATCTTCAGTAAAGATTACAGTGGTCTGCAACGAAATTATCCTTGAAAAAATGTTCCCTTAAATATGAAATTTTTTTTTATGTATATGCATACATATGTATATATAATATATATATATGCAAAACAAGTTTTAGCAAGTCATGATTCAATTATAAAAGGATAGGTAAATAATGACAGAAGATTATTTTCCCTTTCTTAAAAAATAAATAATAAGTTTTAAAATGTTATTAATTTTTTTTACTAGAAATTTCGAAGGCATTTCGTTAACCGTTAAGGTTACTACTATTTTTATTTTTAAGAAGCAGCACGGTTTGGATGCTAAGGGAGCCGTTTGACAAAAAGTCAGGGAGCTAGCTGCTTAGTTACCAAACCTTTACAAAACAAACTTTTATTTTCACAATAAATTAAAAAAACTTTGTTTACAAAACATTTATATTTTGTATATTTCTAATTTAAACAAATTTTGCGTTAATGTGATTTGGGAAACCTACATATGTACGTATGTACATACATACATACATATGTATGTATACACATACCCAGAAAATGACATTGTTTTATAAAAGACGTGGAATGGTCGGATCTTGTTTTAATATGCATTTGGAACAGAGCTTGGGCATGCAGCTTTTTGCAAACAGTTAAGTGAGTCTTTCCAGAAGCAGAGTTTGACCAGGAGCAATGCTTCCTAATGATCATTTCAAGTAGGATGCGTCTTGTATTGTTTGCACTGAATTAAATTTATTTTTCAAGCAAAATGTTGAAACGCGCACATTTTGTTTATATTTAGAATTATCAAACTCGTAAAGTTTGATATATCTATTTTGACGGGTGACGGACCACAACAAATCACAAAATATACCCCAGGGTTGCATTTTCTTTAATTCTGCTACCTGTTTAATGTGCCCTGGGTACTTACATATATAATATAATACAATTTTGGCGCTTACACTATACAGCTCAGTGTTTGGCCGAGCTTCTCCTACCATTTGGGGTGTGCGTCTTTATATTATATCACAAATGGAGGGACCTACAGTTTTGTGCCGACTCCGAACGGAATATGTATTTAATGAGAAGCTTTTTCATGGCAGAAATACCCTCGAAGGTTTGTCATTGCCTGCCGAGGGGTGACCGCTATTAGAAAAAACTTTTTCTATGATTAAGATTTTGTTTGCCCTGACTGAGATTCGAACCTCGAACTCACCGGCGTATCGAGTTATAGCACGCACCGCTATCAACTCGACCACAGCGGCCACAAGTATTTACATATGCGCATGCACAATATTCGCTGTGAGTTTACACAGTCAGCTGAAATTTTTAATTGGATGGAATATTTTATTAAGTTTTGCATAAAGTTAACAAAAATTAAAAAAGAAGTTTCACTCTTTAGTACAAGTACGCTCGGGTATAAAAATTATCCCTTAAATATGAAGATTTATTTTATTTATTTATACGCATACATATACATATATAATATAAATACATGCAAAAGTGATGGTAGTACTTACATACTTATGCGCATTCGCAGTATTCGCTGTGAATTTACAACAGTCAGCTGAAATTTTTAATTGCATCGAATATTTTGGTAAGTTTTGCATAAAGTTCATATTTTTTATATTTTTTTCCAAGTGTTTTATATTTATGAATTTTTTTATCAACAGAGCCAATAAATATAAAATAGAAATAGAAAAATTCATATCAAAAAATCTATACGTGATCATTCTTTAGTACTAAATACAGTTTCATAATGTTTTTTTCTTCAAATATCCATCCATTTATTCAAGATAAAACATTTTGGACCGATTTGATTCACATTCATAATTAATATTTTCTTTATTGTTTTAGCAGCTTAGAAATGGATTGAATTTTCGATAGATTTAGTCAAAATAATTAAAACTATTAGTAAGATTTAAACAAAAAAACGAGTGGCGCACGTGTTCTTGCCAGACTATTCTTCGCCTATGCCACACGTATTTGGAACTCAATCCCTGCTCCTACAAGAAGCAACTTAAACAAAAGCAACTACAATCATCTTCTTTATAACTATTTCTCTTCCTCTAATTCTTAAACTGGTCACCTCACTACTTATAAAACTAAAACTGTTCTAAGTCAATTTTAAGCATACATTTAATCTTCGTTTTTTTTCTTAAATTTTTATCCTTATTCTTATTATATTTTGTCCTTATTTATTACTCTTATTCTTAGTACACTACTTTAATTATCCGTTATTATAAGTCCCGTAATTGTTTGTTGTGCTATAAAAGGTTTAGAACCTTATTGTACTAATCGCTAGCTTAATAAATGAAATGAAATGAAATATGATATGAAAAGTAAAAATCAAATAAAAACTCTTACACAGGGGCGGATCCAGGGAGGGTGGGGGTTTTGGGCGTTCAAATATTTTCGAACCCAAACCCATTACTGAGTTTTTTAAATTATTGCTACAAAATTTTTGCCAAAAATGTTCACGTGAGTCGCACTAATTTCTTACTGTAGAACGTTTCGTTCCAAGAAAAAAAATTCTATTCAGCTGAAGTTTATATCCTGATTCGAAGGAAAGATGCGAGGTAAGAGGGATGCGGATCACACGAGGCAGATTTGAATTTTCTCCCGACGGATGAACGATTCTTCCTGGAGGCACGAAACAATTTTCGTTAAGTTGTCTTACGCCTGGTGGGATAAGTGAGCCAAGACATTTTTCGGTAAAATAAATAAGAAAACTAGTATTTGTTATTGTTTGGCCATATAACTATTTATTTTAAATATTTTTGAGCTTTAAGGCCGATTTATGTGAAAAATTATTATAGTACTATTTCGGAAATCACCACATTTCCTCATCTGACTTCTTTCTTCTTGGCTTCTGCGGGAGTCGAACCCGCAACAACATGCGCAATACTTAAGCCGGCAGGTTAAATGCATTCAGCTAAGATAATGCTGTGTGAGCTGTTGTTATTTTTCCTGCTTTCCCTTCACAATAGACTCCAATGAAACTTGTTGCTATAATGTTTTTATATGCTTAGAAAACTCATAAATTTTTGAACAAAATATTAAAGAACTGAACTGGCTTTCTTCGTCACCTCAATTCTCGCTATCTTCGACTTGGTCAACTTTTTAGGATCGACCACGTTTAGATCAGAAGGGTTCTTATGGTTTTTAATTTGATTTTTTCTCCATCATTGATTTACAATTTTTAACCCTATCATTGCGGTTAAAGAACACCAGTAAACGTTCAACCGATTTTCGCAAATTCAATTTTCACTGGTTTAGGTGGGTTCAAGTGGGATACTTTTTCGCACAGGGGAGGCTAAAAATGTAGAAGTCGTAATAAAAAAGACTTCCACACACAGGCTTTGAAAGTTGCGTCTCGTCGACAACCATATTCCTTATTATAGCGATTGATGGATTCAGTTATTGATTCAGAAATCAGAACTGAATGGTTGAAATGCGTAAAAACGAATTTTAAAATTTTCGCCTCACATATTCTGCACTGTGAGGTTGAAGATTTATTTGTCAGCATGACGATACAGACGAGTCGACAGATGAGTTCGCATTTAAATTGAGACTCTACAAGTTATCTAAAAATTACCAGTTGTACTGTATATACACTGCATACTCGTCAAATAAAAGTAGGAGTTATCTATATTATAAACATAGTTTTTAATGGGGGGAGGGTGGTGTTGCAAGCTTTCAGATTTTCGTCGAAGTTGGTCAGCGATTTCGGCGCAGGTGGTAGGTTTGTTGCCAGACACATTTTTGTAAAATTTTGCAGTTGAGAACGATGGTTGGTAAATTCGAAAAAATGTAAATTTTCATTGTATAAGTCCGTCAGCTGGTAAATTTCCTCTGTATGCCTCTTAAAGTATATTTTCCAACGGCTCCAAAGCATTAAAATCTAAGAAAAATCAAGAAAAACAAATTTTAAAATTTTCGCCTCACATGTTCTTTGAGGTCGAAGATTTATTTGTCAGCATGACGATACAGACGAGTTTTATGAATAAGGGCAACATAATTTTTTTCTAGTTAAAGCATATTAAAATCGAAATTGAATTAACCAGCCTATCAGAGCCCTAATGAATAAATTCGAGGAATCCAATGGAAAAAGTGGCTTTAGTTAGATCCAAAGTCACGTTCTCTCGTGACTGCTGCGGTAAATTTGTCGAATAAGTGTATTATTTCTCAGAAAACTCATTTACTCAGTTTGTAAAAACCCAGTAATTATTCCCCATATCTTTAGATTTATCAAAATGGTAGTGAAAACGTGATTGGTCTATCAAGAATCTATTAAAACAAATCTGCGTTCACAGGAAACCGAAATTTCTAAGTTCATAGCTAAATCACTTGCCTCTTCAAAAATCCGTTTGAATTCTGGACTAAATTAAGTCCTTGAATTGTTCGTGCTAAAACTTTTGCTGCCTGTTTGGCACCTGTGGCTGTTAATAGGAGATTTTGAAAACCACGAGATAATAATAGTAATAGTGAACGTAAAATAATAAACTATATACCTCACTCTCGGGTAAAAACTGATCGATATGACTCATCATTGAGTATGCTGGCAAAATTCACATACTGCCTTGTCATCAAAATGTCCGATTTCGGCGCCCCTGCATTATGTATTTAAAGAGCGAAAATGCTTCCTTCCAATTACCAGTCCAAACACTTAATTGAATAAGCAGCCAGACACGTACTGTAATGCAAAAATTTGAGCTCTCTGATCAAATTTGTTAAAAAGGCTGCACCACTCTTATTGTTTTCGCAATATATTTTATATAGTTTAGCACGAGGCTTAGCAGCAGAAATCGTGCGTATCTTTTATTATTTAGGCTGTCCATTTATTGTTCGTTTTTTCCATACACATCAATAAATGTAATCAGGCACCGCAAATAACTGTTATGATTAAATATATCTACGTTTGAAAAAATCGGCATGAAGAAATGTTTGAAAATGTATAATGTAGTATATCAAAATTATCGTTTTTTAAAAATCTTTTCATTCGTTAAATGATCCTAAATTTTATGATTTTTAGATTTTATATCAAACTAGCCTAAACCCCGCGGCTGCGCTCGCGTGAAAATTGGGAATGGCATGATATCTGTATGAAAGGGGTCATGTTAATTGGCACCCTCCCTTACCTATAACTAATAAAAAAGGGCTCCGTTAGGACCTTCTACACTAATAAACGAATAACGAATTTCACGTCTTTCTGTGCAGTGCTTCGAACGTTTTTTAGACGAATTATTTCAAAAGCTCTGTTTGCTCACATAATAATATTTACTTTCTGAGTTTTATTTTTCTAAATAACACTTATGAAATGAGTTATATTTTTCGCCAAGAAATAAAACTTACGCAGCGGTTGTAAAATAAAACTAACCTTGAAAGTTATATTTATTGTTTAAAAATAATTGTTATTTTGTCAGTTTAACTTAACACTCACTGACCTGCGTTTTTATTTCAGAGTTGAACAAAAATTAAAAATTAAATAAAAGCACAATAACCATTTTTTATAAATAAAGAATTTTTGAGATTTAAACTGATAAACGTAGGCGGCATTTTCACACTTGTGTCAATTAGTCACAATTGTGCACAGTACACATACCTGCAACACAAGATAGTGTTGAAAGGTCGTTTTCAGCTTTAAAACTTATTTTGAGCGATCTTCAGTAAAGATTACAGTGGTCTGCAACGAAATTATCCTTGAAAAAATGTTCCCTTAAATATGAAATTTTTTTTTATGTATATGCATACATATGTATATATAATATATATATATGCAAAACAAGTTTTAGCAAGTCATGATTCAATTATAAAAGGTTAGGTAAATAATGACAGAAGATTATTTTCCCTTTCTTAAAAAATAAATAATAAGTTTTAAAATGTTATTAATTTTTTTTACTAGAAATTTCGAAGGCATTTCGTTAACCGTTAAGGTTACTACTATTTTTATTTTTAAGAAGCAGCACGGTTTGGATGCTAAGGGAGCCGTTTGACAAAAAGTCAGGGAGCTAGCTGCTTAGTTACCAAACCTTTACAAAACAAACTTTTATTTTCACAATAAATTAAAAAAACTTTGTTTACAAAACATTTATATTTTGTATATTTCTAATTTAAACAAATTTTGCGTTAATGTGATTTGGGAAACCTACATATGTACGTATGTACATACATACATACATATGTATGTATACACATACCCAGAAAATGACATTGTTTTATAAAAGACGTGGAATGGTCGGATCTTGTTTTAATATGCATTTGGAACAGAGCTTGGGCATGCAGCTTTTTGCAAACAGTTAAGTGAGTCTTTCCAGAAGCAGAGTTTGACCAGGAGCAATGCTTCCTAATGATCATTTCAAGTAGGATGCGTCTTGTATTGTTTGCACTGAAATACATTTATTTTTCAAGCAAAATGTTGAAACGCGCACATTTTGTTTATATTTAGAATTATCAAACTCGTAAAGTTTGATATATCTATTTTGACGGGTGAAGGACCACAACAAATCACAAAATATACCCCAGGGTTGCATTTTCTTTAATTCTGCTACCTGTTTAATGTGCCCTGGGTACTTACATATATAATATAATACAATTTTGGCGCTTACACTATACAGCTCAGTGTTTGGCCGAGCTTCTCCTACCATTTGGGGTGTGCGTCTTTATATTATATCACAAATGGAGGGACCTACAGTTTTGTGCCGACTCCGAACGGAAGATGTATTTAATGAGAAGCTTTTTCATGGCAGAAATACCCTCGAAGGTTTGCCATTGCCTGCCGAGGGGTGACCGCTATTAGAAAAAACTTTTTCTATGATTAAGATTTTGTTTGCCCTGACTGAGATTCGAACCTCGAACTCACCGGCGTATCGAGTTATAGCACGCACCGCTATCAACTCGACCACAGCGGCCACAAGTATTTACATATGCGCATGCACAATATTCGCTGTGAGTTTACACAGTCAGCTGAAATTTTTAATTGGATGGAATATTTTATTAAGTTTTGCATAAAGTTAACAAAAATTAAAAAAGAAGTTTCACTCTTTAGTACAAGTACGCTCGGGTATAAAAATTATCCCTTAAATATGAAGATTTATTTTATTTATTTATACGCATACATATACATATATAATATAAATACATGCAAAAGTGATGGTAGTACTTACATACTTATGCGCATTCGCAGTATTCGCTGTGAATTTACAACAGTCAGCTGAAATTTTTAATTGCATCGAATATTTTGGTAAGTTTTGCATAAAGTTCATATTTTTTATATTTTTTTCCAAGTGTTTTATATTTATGAATTTTTTTATCAACAGAGCCAATAAATATAAAATAGAAATAGAAAAATTCATATCAAAAAATCTATACGTGATCATTCTTTAGTACTAAATACAGTTTCATAATGTTTTTTTCTTCAAATATCCATCCATTTATTCAAGATAAAACATTTTGGACCGATTTGATTCACATTCATAATTAATATTTTCTTTATTGTTTTAGCAGCTTAGAAATGGATTGAATTTTCGATAGATTTAGTCAAAATAATTAAAACTATTAGTAAGATTTAAACAAAAAAACGAGTGGCGCACGTGTTCTTGCCAGACTATTCTTCGCCAATGCCACACGTATTTGGAACTCAATCCCTGCTCCTACAAGAAGCAACTTAAACAAAAGCAACTACAATCATCTTCTTTATAACTATTTCTCTTCCTCTAATTCTTAAACTGGTCACCTCACTACTTATAAAACTAAAACTGTTCTAAGTCAATTTTAAGCATACATTTAATCTTCGTTTTTTTTCTTAAATTTTTATCCTTATTCTTATTATATTTTGTCCTTATTTATTACTCTTATTCTTAGTACACTACTTTAATTATCCGTTATTATAAGTCCCGTAATTGTTTGTTGTGCTATAAAAGGTTTAGAACCTTATTGTACTAATCGCTAGCTTAATAAATGAAATGAAATGAAAAGTAAAAATCAAATAAAAACTCTTACACAGGGGCGGATCCAGGGAGGGTGGGGGTTTTGGGCGTTCAAATATTTTCGAACCCAAACCCATTACTGAGTTTTTTAAATTATTGCTACAAAATTTTTGCCAAAAATGTTCACGTGAGTCGCACTAATTTCTTACTGTAGAACATTTCGTTCCAAGAAAAAAAATTCTATTCAGCTGAAGTTTATATCCTGATTCGAAGGAAAGATGCGAGGTAAGAGGGATGCGGATCACACGAGGCAGATTTGAATTTTCTCCCGACGGATGAACGATTCTTCCTGGAGGCACGAAACAATTTTCGTTAAGTTGTCTTATGCCTGGTGGGATAAGTGAGCCAAGACATTTTTCGGTAAAATAAATAAGAAAACTAGTATTTGTTATTGTTTGGCCATATAACTATTTATTTTAAATATTTTTGAGCTTTAAGGCCGATTTATGTGAACAATTATTATAGTACTATTTCGGAAATCACCACATTTCCTCATCTGACTTCTTTCTTCTTGGCTTCTGCGGGAGTCGAACCCGCAACAACATGCGCAATACTTAAGCCGGCAGGTTAAATGCATTCAGCTAAGATAATGCTGTGTGAGCTGTTGTTATTTTTCCTGCTTTCCCTTCACAATAGACTCCAATGAAACTTGTTGCTATAATGTTTTTATATGCTTAGAAAACTCATAAATTTTTGAACAAAATATTAAAGAACTGAACTGGCTTTCTTCGTCACCTCAATTCTCGCTATCTTCGACTTGGTCAACTTTTTAGGATCGACCACGTTTAGATCAGAAGGGTTCTTATGGTTTTTAATTTGATTTTTTCTCCATCATTGATTTACAATTTTTAACCCTATCATTGCGGTTAAAGAACACCAGTAAACGTTCAACCGATTTTCGCAAATTCAATTTTCACTGGTTTAGGTGGGTTCAAGTGGGATACTTTTTCGCACAGGGGAGGCTAAAAATGTAGAAGTCGTAATAAAAAAGACTTCCACACACAGGCTTTGAAAGTTGCGTCTCGTCGACAACCATATTCCTTATTATAGCGATTGATGGATTCAGTTATTGATTCAGAAATCAGAACTGAATGGTTGAAATGCGTAAAAACGAATTTTAAAATTTTCGCCTCACATATTCTGCACTGTGAGGTTGAAGATTTATTTGTCAGCATGACGATACAGACGAGTCGACAGATGAGTTCGCAATTAAATTGAGACTCTACAAGTTATCTAAAAATTACCAGTTGTACTGTATATACACTGCATACTCGTCAAATAAAAGTAGGAGTTATCTATATTATAAACATAGTTTTTAATGGGGGAGGGTGGTGTTGCAAGCTTTCAGATTTTCGTCGAAGTTGGTCAGCGATTTCGGCGCAGGTGGTAGGTTTGTTGCCAGACACATTTTTGTAAAATTTTGCAGTTGAGAACGATGGTTGGTAAATTCGAAAAAATGTCAATTTTCATTGTATAAGTCCGTCAGCTGGTAAATTTCCTCTGTATGCCTCTTAAAGTATATTTTCCAACGGCTCCAAAGCATTAAAATCTAAGAAAAATCAAGAAAAACAAATTTTAAAATTTTCGCCTCACATGTTCTTTGAGGTCGAAGATTTATTTGTCAGCATGACGATACAGACGAGTTTTATGAATAAGGGCAACATAATTTTTTTCTAGTTAAAGCATATTAAAATCGAAATTGAATTAACCAGCCTATCAGAGCCCTAATGAATAAATTCGAGGAATCCAATGGAAAAAGTGGCTTTAGTTAGATCCAAAGTCACGTTCTCTCGTGACTGCTGCGGTAAATTTGTCGAATAAGTGTATTATTTCTCAGAAAACTCATTTACTCAGTTTGTAAAAACCCAGTAATTATTCCCCATATCTTTAGATTTATCAAAATGGTAGTGAAAACGTGATTGGTCTATCAAGAATCTATTAAAACATATACATATTAATATTATTACGTTTACGTAAAATTATTTTAAAACAGAGCTTTTTGATAGAATCATCTTTCCAATTCGTTTGAGAGAAGGTCCAGAACTTCAAAGTAGTCTTTCCGTAATTGATCCGTTGGTGATAATCATACTCCCGAAGTAGGACAATCCAAACGGCGACAAATCTGCGTTCACAGGAAACCGAAATTTCTAAGTTCATAGCTAAATCACTTGCCTCTTCAAAAATCCGTTTGAATTCTGGACTAAATTAAGTCCTTGAATTGTTCGTGCTAAAACTTTTGCTGCCTGTTTGGCACCTGTGGCTGTTAATAGGAGATTTTGAAAACCACGAGATAATAATAGTAATAGTAAACGTAAAATAATAAACTATATACCTCACTCTCGGGTAAAAACTGATCGATATGACTCATCATTGAGTATGCTGGCAAAATTCACATACTGCCTTGTCATCAAAATGTCCGATTTCGGCGCCCCTGCATTATGTATTTAAAGAGCGAAAATGCTTCCTTCCAATTACCAGTCCAAACACTTAATTGAATAAGCAGCCAGACACGTACTGTAATGCAAAAATTTGAGCTCTCTGATCAAATTTGTTAAAAAAGCTGCACCACTCTTATTGTTTTCGCAATATATTTTATATAGTTTAGCACGAGGCTTAGCAGCAGAAATCGTGCGTATCTTTTATTATTTAGGCTGTCCATTTATTGTTCGTTTTTTCCATACACATCAATAAATGTAATCAGGCACCGCAAATAACTGTTATGATTAAATATATCTACGTTTGAAAAAATCGGCATGAAGAAATGTTTGAAAATGTATAATGTAGTATATCAAAATGATCGTTTTTTAAAAATCTTTTCATTCGTTAAATGATCCTAAATTTTATGATTTTTAGATTTTATATCAAACTAGCCTAAACCCCGCGGCTGCGCTCGCGTGAAAATTGGGAATGGCATGATATCTGTATGAAAGGGGTCATGTTAATTGGCACCCTCCCTTACCTATAACTAATAAAAAAGGGCTCCGTTAGGACCTTCTACACTAATAAACGAATAACGAATTTCACGTCTTTCTGTGCAGTGCTTCGAACGTTTTTTAGACGAATTATTTCAAAAGCTCTGTTTGCTCACATAATAATATTTACTTTCTGAGTTTTATTTTTCTAAATAACACTTATGAAATGAGTTATATTTTTCGCCAAGAAATAAAACTTACGCAGCGGTTGTAAAATAAAACTAACCTTGAAAGTTATATTTATCGTTTAAAAATAATTGTTATTTTGTCAGTTTAACTTAACACTCACTGACCTGCGTTTTTATTTCAGAGTTGAACAAAAAATAAAAATTAAATAAAAGCACAATAACCATTTTTTATAAATAAAGAATTTTTGAGATTTAAACTGATAAACGTAGGCGGCATTTTCACACTTGTGTCAATTAGTCACAATTGTGCACAGTACACATACCTGCAACACAAGATAGTGTTGAAAGGTCGTTTTCAGCTTTAAAACTTATTTTGAGCGATCTTCAGTAAAGATTACAGTGGTCTGCAACGAAATTATCCTTGAAAAAATGTTCCCTTAAATATGAAAATTTTTTTTATGTATATGCATACATATGTATATATAATATATATATATGCAAAACAAGTTTTAGCAAGTCATGATTCAATTATAAAAGGTTAGGTAAATAATGACAGAAGATTATTTTCCCTTTCTTAAAAAATAAATAATACGTTTTAAAATGTTATTAATTTTTTTTACTAGAAATTTCGAAGGCATTTCGTTAACCGTTAAGGTTACTACTATTTTTATTTTTAAGAAGCAGCACGGTTTGGATGCTAAGGGCGCCGTTTGACAAAAAGTCAGGAAGCTAGCTGCTTAGTTACCAAACCTTTAATAATTGAATTATAGTCCATAACAAGTCAAACTTTGTTTACAAAACAAACTTTTATTTTCACAATAAACTAAAAAAACTTTGTTTACAAAACATTTATATTTTGTATATTTCTAATTTAAACAAATTTTGCGTTAATGTGATTTGGGAAACCTACATATGTACGTATGTACCTACATACATATGTATGTATACACATACCCAGAAAATGGCATTGTTTTATAAAAGAGGAGCAATGCTTCCTAATGATCCGTTCAAGTCGGACGCGTCTTGTATTGTTTGCACTGAAATAAATTTATTTTTCAAGCAAAATGTTGAAACGCGCACATTTTGTTTATATTCAGAATTATCAAACTCGTAAAGTTTGATATATCTATTTTGACGGGTGACGGACCACAACAAATCACAAAATATACCCCAGGGTTGCATTTTCTTTAATTCTGCTACCTGTTTAATGTGCCCTGGGTACTTACATATATAATATAATACAATTTTGGCGCTTACACTATACAGCTCAGTGTTTGGCCGAGCTTCTCCTACCATTTGGGGTGTGCGTCTTTATATTATATCACAAATGGAGGGACCTACAGTTTTGTGCCGACTCCGAACGGCAGATGTATTTAATGAGAAGCTTTTTCATGGCAGAAATACCCTCGCAGGTTTGCCATTGCCTGCCGAGGGGTGACCGCTATTAGAAAAAACTTTTTCTATGATTAAGATTTTGTTTGCCCTGACTGAGATTCGAACCTCGAACTCACCGGCGTATCGAGTTATAGCACGCACCGCTATCAACTCGACCACAGCGGCCACAAGTATTTACATATGCGCATGCACAATATTCGCTGTGAGTTTACACAGTCAGCTGAAATTTTTAATTGGATCGAATATTTTATTAAGTTTTGCATAAAGTTAAAAAAAATTAAAAAAGAAGTTTCACTCTTTAGTACAAGTACGCTCGGGTATAAAAATTATCCCTTAAATATGAAGATTTATTTTATTTATTTATACGCATACATATACATATATAATATAAATACATGCAAAAGTGATGGTAGTACTTACATACTTATGCGCATTCGCAGTATTCGCTGTGAATTTACAACAGTCAGCTGAAATTTTTAATTGCATCGAATATTTTGGTAAGTTTTGCATAAAGTTCATATTTTTTATATTTTTTTCCAAGTGTTTTATATTTATGAATTTTTTTATCAACAATAAATATAAAATAGAAATAGAAAAATTCATATCAAAAAATCTATACGTGATAAAAAAATCGGCCAAAGTTAACAAAAATTAAAAAAGAAGTGGCATTCTTTAGTACTAAATACAGTTTCATAATGTTTTTTTCTTCAAATATCCATCCATTTATTCAAGATAAAACATTTTGGACCGATTTGATTCACATTCATAATTAATATTTTCTTTATTGTTTTAGCAGCTTAGAAATGGATTGAATTTTCGATTGATTTAGTAAAAATAATTAAAACTATTAGTAAGATTTAAACAAAAAAACGAGTGGCGCACGTGTTCTTGCCAGACTATTCTTCGCCAATGCCACACGTATTTGGAACTCAATCCCTGTTCCTACAAGAAGCAACTTAAACAAAAGCAACTACAATCATCTTCTTTATAACTATTTCTCTTCCTCTAATTCTTAAACTGGTCACCTCACTACTTATAAAACTAAAACTATTCTAAGTCAATTTTAAGCATACATTTAATCTTCGTTTTTTTTCTTAAATTTTTATCCTTATTCTTATTATATTTTGTCCTTATTTATTACTTTTATTCTTAGTACACTACTTTAATTATCCGTTATTATAAGTCCCGTAATTGTTTGTTGTGCTATAAAAGGTTTAGAACCTTATTGTACTAATCGCTAGCTTAATAAATTAAATGAAATGAAATATGATATGAAAAGTAAAAATCAAATAAAAACTCTTACACAGGGGCGGATCCAGGGAGGGTGGGGGTTTTGGTTGTTCAAATATTTTCGAACCCAAACCCATTACTGAGTTTTTTAAATTATTGCTACAAAATTTTTGCCAAAAATGTTCACGTGAGTCGCACTAATTTCTTACTGTAGAACGTTTCGTTCCAAGAGAAAAAATTCTATTCAGCTGAAGTTTATATCCTGATTCGAAGGAAAGATGCGAGGTAAGAGGGATGCGGATCACACGAGGCAGATTTGAATTTTCTCCCGACGGATGAACGATTCTTCCTGGAGGCACGAAACAATTTTCGTTAAGTTGTCTTACGCCTGGTGGGATAAGTGAGCCAAGACATTTTTCGGTAAAATAAATAAGAAAACTAGTATTTGTTATTGTTTGGCCATATTACTATTTATTTTAATACTGGCTTTCTTCGTCACCTCAATTCTCGCTATCTTCAACTTAGTCAACTTTTTAGGATCGACCACGTTTAGATCAGAAGGGTTCTTATGGTTTTTTTAATTTGATTTTTTCTCCATCATTGATTTACAATTTTTAACCCTATCATCGCGGTTAAAGAACACCGCCATTCAGCTTGTTAGTTTATTTTCACACGTCACAGATATGAGGAACAAATGAAGGTATCAAAAAACCTTTGCTAAAGTCGGGTTTGTTACGGAATCCTGCTTCTACATAAGTAAACGTTCAACCGATTTTCGCAAATTCATTTTTTACTGGTTTAGGTGGGCTTCAAGTTGGATACTTTTTCGCACAGGGGAGGCTAAAAATGTAGAAGTCGTTATAAAAAAGACTTCCACACATAGGCTTTGAAAGTTGCGTCTCGTCGACAACCATATTCCTTATTATAGCGATTGATGGATTCAGTTATTGATTCAGAAATCAGAACTGAATGGTTGAAATGCGTAAAAACGAATTTTAAAATTTTCGCCTCACATGTTCTGCACTGTGAGGTTGAAGATTTATTTTTCAGCATGACGATACAGACGAGTCGACAGATGAGTTCGCAATTAAATTGAGACTCTACAAGTTATCTAAAAATTACCAGTTGTACTGTATATACACTGCATACTCGTCAAATAAAAGTAGGAGTTATCTATATTACAAACATAGTTTTTAATGGGGCGAGGGTGGTGTTGCAAACTCGAACCAAAATTGGTTGATACATGTGGTTTAAAAAAGAGGTTTTATGTGTAACATTCTTTTTTCTGTATGTACCAAGTACTTTGTATTAAAATATTCTTCTATCATTTTTAGAATTATGAAAAATTCAAGTTGTAAATAATTTTTTTTTAATTTTCCGTAAGTTCCATTTATTTCTTTTCAGTCCAAAGATCCTGTTATTTCGTTATGAGCGCCGTATGGGTGAGATGATTTTTGAATCATTTGTGAACGAAAATAATTTTTCAATCTTCGTTAAATGTTAAATAACATCTCGCAGGAATATGCTAAAGCTGGCACAGTCATTATCAAATTGAGCAGTCAACAAACTTGATTTAATGCATTTTTCGTCCTTTCAGATTTTCGTCGAAGTTGGTCAGCGATTTCAGCGCAGGTGGTAGGTTTGTTGCCAGACACATTTTTGTAAAATTTTGCAGTTGAGAACGATGGTTGGTAAATTCGAAAAAAGTGCCAATTTTCATTGTATAAGTCCGTCAGCCGGTAACTTTCCTCTTTATGCCTCTGAAAGTATATTTTCCAACGGCTCCAAAGCATTAAAATCTAAGAAAAATCAAGAAAGTTATCAACTTATGAATAAGGGCAACATAATTTGTTTCTAGTTAAAGCATATTAAAATCTAAATTGAATTAACCAGCCTATCAGAGCCCTAATGAATAAATTCGAGGAATCCAATGGAAAAAGTGGCTTAAGTTAGATCCAAAGTCACGTTCTCTCGTGACTTCTGCGGTAAATTTGTCGAATAAGTGTATTATTTCTCAGAAAACTCATTTACTCAGTTTGTAAAAACCCAGTAATTATTCCCCATATCTTTAGATTTATCAAAATGGTAGTGAAAACGTGATTGGTCTATCAAGAATCTATTAAAACATATACATATTAATATTATTACGTTTACGTAAAATTATTTTAAAACAGAGGTTTTTGATAAAATCTTCTTTCCAATTCGTTTGAGAGAAGGTCCAGAACTTCAAAGTAGTCTTTCCGTGATTGTTCCGTTGGTGATAATCATACTCCCGAAGTAGGACAATCCAAACGGCGACAAATCTGCGTTCACAGGAAACCGAAATTTCTAAGTTCATAGCTACATCACTTGCCTCTTCAAAAATCCGTTTGAATTCTGGACTAAATTAAGTCCTTGAATTGTTCGTGCTAAAACTTTTGCTGCCTGTTTGGCACCTGTGGCTGTTAATAGGAGATTTTGAAAACCACGAGATAGTAATAGTGAACGTAAAATAATAAACTATATACCTCACTCTCGGGTAAAAACTGATCGATATGACTCATCATTGAGTATGCTGGCAAAATTCACATACTGCCTTGTCATCAAAATGTCCGATTTCGGCGCCCCTGCATTATGTATTTAAAGAGCGAAAATGCTTCCTTCCAATTACCAGTCCAAACACTTAATTGAATAAGCAGCCAGACACGTACTGTAATGCAATAATTTGAGCTCTCTGATCAAATTTGTTAAAGAAGCTGTAAAATCGCGGGTACTCTTTGCTTGTGAGCTCAGATTTACCGGATTTTATTTGGTTTGATTGTGCAAGAAAAGTAAAAGAAAAACGCAATAAGGTTTTAGTTTTTCGTTATAATATATATGTGTTTGTGTGTATTTAAAATATTTTGATAGATTTTTTACAAAGATTAGTTTACCTTGATGAGGCTGGTAGCTCGCTGTCTTCACTTGAACTCGGTCAAAAAAGAAGTGTTAGCAGAAGCAAAACGGTTTTGTGTCCGAACCGTCGGACCATATAAATCAGGGGAAAAATAACGAGAAAAGGTTTATCCGGCGGGAAAATAT
The DNA here is from genome assembly GCA_963971545.1 of Philophylla caesio. Taxonomy (NCBI): domain Eukaryota; kingdom Metazoa; phylum Arthropoda; class Insecta; order Diptera; family Tephritidae; genus Philophylla; species Philophylla caesio. The sequence continues at coordinate 40,135 of CAXASM010000058.1, forward strand.
AATGGTAGAAATTGAGTGAAAGTGTTAATTTGTACGTGTGTGTAAACTTATGTGTGTGCTCATCCACACACACACACAACTACATGAAAGCCGTGCATAAGTGTGAACGCTGCACATTAGGGCGGGTCGTTTATTGTCGGTTGATTTGAACTTTAGGCATAGAGGCCTAAACATGCCGCCCCCCTTGCGGTACGCAACATGGTCAAAAAACCAGTGAAAACCGTGAGCTACCAACTTCATGTACATATGAAGAAAATTTGTAATATTGAATAAACGCAGTCCTCTGTCACCATTGCCAAGATCTTGCATCCGCAGTATCGTTCCTCGAATGTATCGTAACCTAGAATGCTGCGGGAGAAAATATTGGGAATTATGAAAAAAAAATGTACGTGGTCAACTTCAATGCACTCTAATATCGTAAAAAAAAAAGGATGAAATTTTTCATTTATGTATATATTTTGTGTTAGTGTTTTATTTTTAAGTAATTCGTAAAATTTCATTATTATTATTATTTTTTTTTTGTTTTTTCGTATATCGGTTAGTTTCTCGCTGATCCCGACAAGATCCACCCAAAGATCGTGCTTTGGGCGACGAGTGGGCCGAAGGTGCCAGGTAGTGTGCCTGGCAACATGACGCTCTGGTAGACGTCAGCGCCGAGGACCAAACGAACTGGGGCCGCGGTGTGAAAATTTGGATCGGCGAGCCGTATATGGGTAAAATGCGTGGAAATAGACGAGTCGATGCTGCTGTTGGGGCACCTGCGCACGAAGCGATGCTTTACCACGGCATGCGTTGCTACTTGGGTGTTTACCCCATACTTCCCACGCAGACGCAGAATGCAACCCCGCTCGTTCCCGACGATCGTTTCTTCACAGTTAAGGGTTTGCGCTAAGTCAGCGGAGATAATCGAAGTAGGCGCGCAGACGTCGATGAGCGCGCGAACGAGGTGCAGTCGCCCTTGTGCCTCAATCTTGACCACGGCGGTTGGAGCGATTTGGTAGTGCGCGTGTGTGTAAAGACCGTGGGTGGAAAAACCGAGATTCCACTCCACGGCGTAGTTGTGCTGGTGGGCGTGGGCGGAAAGTCCGGGATTCCGCTCCACGTCGATAATGCGGTGTTGGGAGTGGGCGGAAAGTCCGAGATTCCGCTCCACGTCTGGTTTGTGCTGGTGGGAGTGGGCGGAAAGTCCTAGATTCCGCTCCACTCTGATGGCGTCTTTCGTGCCTTAGCAAAGGGCGGAACGTTTGGGATTCTAATCCTCTGCGAGCAGCCGGGCGGAAAGTCCGAGATTCCGCTCCGGCACCCAGCCCACCTTCTTCGGGTTCTGGGCGGGTTGACCGTGTCTCCATACCGGAGTCGGATGCGTGGATTGACAGATCGTTGTCGGAATCCATCTCGCTTGCGACTTGCTCGCTCCATGGCCTGGTGTCGACAGGACGATGCTCCTCAATTTCCTCGTCCAGATGCAACATTGTATGGTGCTTTTCATTGCACTGATGGCATGTGACAGCACTCGGACATGTTTCGGCTCGATGCGCCACTGACAGGCAATTGGCGCAATATTTGCCAAGGAGGGACTCCCGGAGCCTTTCTTCAGCGGTTTTTGCCCGAAATACTGGGCAAAGCCTTATCGGGTGTTAGCCTTCACATAGACGACACGGTTGTGGATAGCGATGGGCCTGTTGCTGAGCCTTTTTTAAAAGAGCGGCGTAACGAGTCATCTTTCTGCTACTGGATTTTGCTGTATGTCCGTAACAAAAATATCATAGAAAAAGTCATGATTTTGTTATGTATTTATGGGTTATTGTAGCTGGGTGGCGAGCATTTTATGATGCGTGAATACATCGTTCGTGAACCAAACGTGTGCGCTATACATAAAATTGAATGTGTGCACATTGCATTATGTATTTGACTAATTTATTCGGTGTAACCTAGGCATTATATTGATATGTATATTATAATTCGGCAAACTATGTACTAGGCAACCCTGGTAAGTTGGCTTCCACTCTCAGTGATGTGCACACAAATGCAATTGTTACAAATACGTTTTGGGTAAATGTACAAACAAAAAAATTTTTTTTGTTATTCGACCTAATCGTGAAAAAATGTCGGTGAATTGTTTATATGTGAACAAAAGGTTGTATTATTACTTCGTTTAGATTTAACTTAATTAGGTGTGGTAAATATGTGGAATCTATACCTATCCTGCCACCCAAAGAAATTGCAGCAAAGTGAGCAACCTTCATGTAATTGCTAGCGGACAACAGATGTCGCCAGTGATGCGTAGAAATGTCTCTTGTATGGTAAAGAGTTTGATACTTAAGAGTTTTGATACAAAAGAGGTGTTGGATTTACCCTATTTTAAATTTACTATGATGAGTTCTGTTACTCATTCGTGTATTATTAAATTATTAATTTTTCTGAAAGTGGTGCATTAACATCTGCACAGTGATTGATATAATTTTCCACGAGTAAAATAATCATGCAATGCACTCGAAAAAACCCCCTAAGTGCTTATATACATGCATCGAAACAAAAGTGTAAATATAAAAACAACTTGATATTAAGAAATAAGTACTTGTTAATTTTGGTATCCATCAAGTACTTGTATACATCAATCGAAGTACAAAGAAATACTCGGTTTTACGAAGAGTACTCGTTAAGTTGTCGCTGGGTAGAAGTACCATCGACCATTTCGTTTGGGAAGACTTTGCTGACTTCCGTGAATGGCTGTCATTTTCATTCATGGAGAAACGAAACAGCGTGTGGTTTACAGTTCAGGTATGTAAATGCTATTGTTTTTTTTTTTTTTTAGATACATGTATATTACATAGCCGTAATGATAGTAATATTCATTCCACTTACAGACACTCAAAAAGGAGTTTATTCCTTCGCGTACCCTGGCCGTGAAATGCAAAATTCCCTCCCCAGTATTCTCATCAACATACACCTGCACATTCGGAGAGCATTGGTATATGCACATGCATCCTGTAATGGGTGGCACCCAGACGGAAATTGGCCTTCCACCCAATCTACAAAGCGCTCGCAACGTTGTAAACGTTTTTGGTAAGTCCGTATCTTATTGGTTGCTTGCGCGAGGAGAAAAAGAAAAAGGCAGATGGCACAATTTCATGTAATGATTGAAAGCGGTTCCAATAAATTGTTTATACTAGCTTACCAAATATGTATTTATCTACAGGTAGCCATTTCTTAAAAGTATATGAGTGAAAGTTCGCATATGGTTTATACGAGCTCATTAATGTTTAATGGTTTATGTAAAAGAAAGTGAATGCAAAAAACCGCGAGCTTCTATGTGTATGAATACGATGCATCTTAGTGAAAACTTAAGAATACATTAATAATAATCCTAAAGATAGCGGGGTTTTCAAAGGAAGGGCGCAAAGCTAAAATTCTAAAAAAAAACTCAAAGAAACTCTTAATAAATGCAAACTATGTGACAAACATAATATTTAATGCAAGAAGTTCATTTTAATGAAATTGCAAGCGAAAAAATGTAACTGGAAAAAGAAAAGAATTGCGTTATTACAGCAATCGATACGTATATATTTCCTTTATGTTTTAATCTCAACACGAGAGCATAAAACAAAAATCCACATTCATTCAATTTCGACTTTTGAATTTATAGACATTGCTGTTTCTTCAACAACGTCATTCATAAATGCATAATAGCGTGAACCCGACTGTAAATTTTGTATAAATATTTAGCCAGCATATAACAACCACAACATCTAGCAACAGTATTTATATAATCATAACAAAACAATTATGAATTGAAATGTGTATGTGCCGTTGTGAAATAAAAAAAAACATACAGAGCGCACATAAATTGGTATATTAAAGATTTGTCGAACAGATGAAGTTGTATACTTTCAAAAACTCAACATTTTTTATGCATCATAATTAAGCAAGTTTACTTCATCAGCCATGTTAAATCACATCATTCTATTTAATTTTTTACTTATATGCGACATCATCAATGGCGGTTATTTATTGACGACGTGCCGAGTCGCCTGAATTTTAATAATTAGTTTGTAAGCTATGCTGGTAATGTAGATCTTAGACAAACTTTTTCTTCTTAAATTTCTTAATGTGCTTACGTCGAGCACACATTATGATCAGTAAGATCGTTTCATTACTTTACCTATAGAATAATGTAGGTGCTCACAGTGCAAAGTGATATCGTATATCCAATCATACACATATGTACGTACATACATATGTACATACATATGTATGTCTGCCTGTGCTGTGCTTACAAAAGCGTTAGCTTGTTTTCAATTGTTTAAATTTAATTTTTGCAAGTAATTTCTTATTCCCTGATTAATTTGGTTCTTTGCATCTACACAAAGAGTTTATGTTTTAAGCACACCAATAAAATAAAGTAAATGATTAGCTCCTAAATTCGTTTTTTTTTTTTTTTTTTTTATAAATACATACATTTATTGTACGCTTAAGGAAAATACCTAAATATTAGTCATTAAATAATAATGGAATTCATAATAAAAATCATTAAATTTCATAGGATTATAAGAACATTACAAAATAAATAAATAAAGATATATTTTGATTGTGATTGTTAAAATATTTGGTGCTGCTATAAAGGCAACGACTATATTCAAGCGAAATGTATTGCAAGCAGTCCATAAAAGCACATTGACAATTGTTTGATTTTTTCGGGATCAGTTTGCTGTTTAAGTCCTTCACAGGCAAAATAAAAATTTAAGTGATCATTATACCCCGGCGCTCCTTCTTCAACATATTTTTTAAAAGGTTCCACTCCATCGCGGTCTTCTAGCATAGCATATTTAAAATATAAAGGACATGGAAGATATTTGCTAAAATAAATGTTGCAGTTTTTTTTTTTTTTTTTTTTTTTTTTTTTGGAAGGCAATCTGGCAGGGCCATAAACGGAGGAATTTCAACATTTATATTACGCTGAATTTTACTTTATAATGTGTGTGCAAAATGCTTTAGCACAGCATGTTGAAGGTTGACTCTTATCTTTGGGTGTTATAATTATCCAGCCGGTTTCCATTATAAGAATTTATGGAGAAACTTCTGGTATGCGTTAAATGAGCTCCAAATATTCCTCTTAAACTAAACGGGCGTAAACATTTAGATACTTATGTATATTTTGTCGGTTTCGTTTTGTTCTTGTTTACGTACATATGTTTTCGTATACTACAAGAATTTTTTTATAAATATACATAACTACTTTTGCGCTCAAAATAGAAGTCATACTATTATTTTTTACATACATGCATATGTATTTCTTATTTGCATATGCATCTAGTATTTTTCTTTACGCATAAAATTTTAAACAATCTATAATATTTGATTAAAAAGGTTATATATAAAGGAAGCAAATAAATTTCAAATTTAAATAAAAGGTTATATATCATATAAAGGAAGCAAATAAATTTCAAATTTAAATAAAAAAGTTAGATATCATATAAAGGAAGCAAATAAATTTCAAATTTAAATACAAAAATCTTATAAGTACGTATGTTACGTTATCTAATTTCCTTTATAAAAAAAGTGCTCTTTAGCAAACAACAAATTATGTCACAGCTTCTAAAAATGACACGCTTGATTTTTACTTAAAATTAAAATTTGTTTTGTTGCTGATTTTGTGATATATTTATTTACTTTTTCCACATGCTTCGTGCACATTTTGCGTTACGCTATTTTGCATTTATATTGTTTTATGAATGCATGTCTGTATGTATGTATGTAGATTTCTCCACCACCAAACGTTTCTGAGATCATGCACCTGTTCTTCTAGTAATGTTTGCGATTCTTGAGTGGAATATTATTGGGGTTGAGAAGTGGAATGATGGAAATGTTTCATGGCTGTTTTGGAAGTGGGATTGGGAAAGTGAGTTAGGGCGATAAGTGATGACCTACTGGGAGGTTGCCTCGTTCTCGTTGCCATCTCTGTAGGACGGGAGTAGCACTAATTTTGCAATTGGTCGGGTGATTGTGCCCTTTTCTGTCAGTACCTCTGCTACTCTTACTATGTTGTCGGAGCCTGGGTGTGGTTTTATGATTCGTCCAAGTCTCCATTCATTCGGAGGTAGATTGTCCTCTTTTATGACAACAAAATCTCCTACCTGCAAGTTGTCTGTGGATGCTTCCATTTGATGCGTTTTTGCATCTCTACTAGATACTCTGTCTTCCATCTTTTACAAAAACCTTGGTGCAGGGCTTTGAGCTTTTGCCATCGGTTTATTATGGATGCAGGGTTCTCATTAATATCTGGTTCTGGTGGAGCTAATAAGTGCTCACCAACTAAGAAGTGGCCTGGGGTAAGCGGCTCCAGGTCAGTTGGGTTATTTGAAGAGGGACTAATTGGACGAGAGTTGAGACAAGACTCAACTCTACATAAAAGAGTCATAAATTCTTCGAAGGTGTATTTGTAGTTCAATGCTATTTTCTTAAAATGTCTCTTAAAGCTTTTCACTCCCGCCTCCCACAGTCCGCCCATATGTGGAATTGCAGCGGGGATGAAATGCCATGAAATCAATTGATGCGCGTACCTGGACAAGGTGCTGTTACGCGCTTCAATCATAAAGGCTTTAGCTTCGGATCGTAAAGGTCGAAAAGCTCCGACAAAGTTGGTGCCGTTGTCGGAATACATGTTTTGTGGGCAACCTCGTCTGGCTGTAAACCGGGCAAAAGCTGCCAAGAATGACGCTGTACTTAGATCAGTAGTGGCTTCAAGATGTATGGCTTTAGTTGCGAAGCACACAAATAAGCAGACATAACCTTTTGAGATTCGACATCCTCTCCCGCGATAGCTTTTGATGTCAAATGGTCCTGCGAAATCCACTCCGCTGTTTGTAAATGCCCGAGAATAGGTGGTGCGTTCCTGGGGCAGGATTCCCATAAGCTGAGTTTGGGTCCGTTTTTTGTGGATGGTGCAGACCTTGCAGTTGTGGATGACTGAGCGTATCATATTTTTTACCCTAGGAATCCAGTATTGGGTACGGATGATGCGCAACATCAGCTGATTTTCTCCGTGCAAAGATACTTTGTGGATGAACTGGACGATGAGACGGGACAACCTGCAGTTATATGGCAGTATAATGGGATGGCGCTCATTGTAGGCCAAATCCAGAGACGCCCCTAGACGACCACCAGCCCTTATAACTTTCGATTCATCAATGAATGGGTTTAGGGGCAGAATTTCGCTTTTTCCGTTGATCGATTCACCTGATCTAAGACTCTTATATTCTTCACCAAAGTGTTGTCTTTGGGAAAGCTGTATCAAGCGTTGAGCCGTTGCTTTAATTTCATTTGCTGAGATTAGGCAAGACTTTGCTTGGAAAGACGATTTCGTTTTTGAGTGAGTTCTTTGGCAAAATCTCATAATATACGAGATAACCCGCAAAGCCCTCGGTAAATCTGAAAATCGATCAAGTAGGTCGCTAAAATTCTGTTTATCTATTGTAACTGCATGTGCTTGAACCCTTTTTTCTTCAATTTGCGTCTTGTAGTCTGAGTTTTGTGTGGGCCACTTGGAGCTATCTTCTTGTAGCCAAGAAGGGCCTTGCCAGCACAAACAATTGTTGACTAGTTCATATGCTGGAAGTCCTCTGCTCGCCAAGTCAGCTGGGTTTGATGCTGAGTCCACATGTGACCAGTTTTTAGTTCCGACCTTTTCAACAATTTTTGTTATTCTGTGGGCGACAAAGGTCGACCACGAGCAAGGTGGCTTACGTATCCACGCGAGAACGATTGTGGAGTCTGTCCACAGGTATACCTTAAAATGTCCCAAGTCAAGACTCTCTGTCACAGATTCAATGACTTCTGCTAACAGCACGGCGCCGCAAAGTTCCAGTCGTGGTAACGAGATAGTCTTGACCGGAGCTACCCTAGTTTTTGATAATAGTAGATTAACTTCGACTTTTGACTGGTGCCTGACACGCAGATATACTGCCGCACTATACGCTTTTTCTGATGCGTCACAGAAACCGTGCAATTCCACTTCATTCGTTGGTGAATAGTGTACCCACCGAGGTATTCGAATGTTATTAATTTCTTGGTATTGATTTATGAAACTATTCCATCGATCGAGAGTGGTCGGGGTTACTGTTTCATCCCAGTCAGTTTTTTCAAGCCAAATATTCTGCATCAGCATTTTGGCGACAATTATGATAGGAGCGAGCCAGCCTAGAGGGTCGAATAATTTTGCGATGGCCGAAAGGATCGTTCTTTTTGTAACGGCAATACCCCCTTCCAACGGCCTCGTCTTAAAGTAAAACAAGTCCGTACGGGCATTCCATCGTATCCCTAGAGCCTTTACTGCGCTCGTTTCATCGAATTCCAAAAAATCTTCAGAAAGTAGATCGATTTTTGGAATATCTTTCAGGAGATCTTCACAATTGGCAGTCCATTTTCTTAATGGAAAACCGGCTGACTGCAATACGTGAGTTATTTCATCTCTGGCTTTTATTGCAGAGTCGATATTATGTCCTCCGGCCAGTACATCGTCAACGTACATGTACTTTTTTAAAATGTTAGAAGCTATGGGAAAGGAGCTTTCTATATCATCAGCTAATTGTAAAAGTGTCCTTATCGCGAGGTAAGGAGCACAATTTATACCGAAAGTAACAGTCCTTAGCTCGTAAAGACTGATTGGTTCGGTTGACTTTGCGCGAAAAACTATGCGCTGATATTTCGTGTATTTGTCATTTACCAGAATTTGGCGGTACATCTTCTCTATGTCGGTGTTGAAAACGTATTTGTATAATCTCCAACGCAGGATTATAATAGGAAGATCTGCCTGTAGCACTGGCCCTGGAAGGAGCACATCGTTGAGGCTTATGCCATTAGCCGTTGGACTTGAGGCATTGAAGACCACCCGGACTTTCGTTGAGCTGCTCTCTGCCTTGATGACAGCATGATGCGGCAGGAAGTAATGATCGGAGGAATCTGCAGGTATAATTTGATTCACTTTTGCCATATGTCCCAAAGACTCGTATTCCGTTAACACCATATTGTATTCCTTTTGCAGATCTGGATTCTTGACAAGCCGCGTCTCATTCCGATAGAATTGCGAGCAGGCCCTTTTTAATGATGGTCCCAGGCAGGTATTTACTAGGAAATCCTGTTTAAAGGGTAAGGCCACTATATACTTTCCAGAATCGTTTCTTAGGGTCGTAGTTTTGTATAGCGTCTCACAATATTTATCCTCTTCGCTTTGGCTTCGGCTTTTCGGTAAGTCCTCTACTTCCCAGAAAGAGGTGAGTTGCTTATCCAGTGCAACTTCACTGAAATATAAGGCTATATTGTTAGTTGGACTTGTTATGGCCGTGCGGCCTGTTAAAATCCAACCGAACACTGTTTCCTGAGCGAGAAGTGTACTAAGTACATTTTTCTTCAGACCGCTTAAAATAATTTCGGAATAAATGTCTCCCCCAAGCACAAGGTCCACTGGTTCATTAACAAAGAACCTTTTATCCGCCAAAACTAAGTCTAGAAAAGCTTGTTGAGTTAAGGCGCTAATTGGTGTAGTTGGGAGATTTCCAGTTAGTTGTGCGCTTTGGCTTCGGCTTTTCGGTAAGTCCTCTACTTCCCAGAAAGAGGTGAGTTGCTTATCCAGTGCAACTTCACTGAAATATAAGGCTATATTGTTAGTTGGACTTGTTATGGCCGTGCGGCCTGTTAATATCCAACCGAACACTGTTTCCTGAGCGAGAAGTGTACTAAGTACATTTTTCTTCAGACCGCTTAAAATAATTTCGGAATAAATGTCTCCCCCAAGCACAAGGTCCACTGGTTCATTAACAAAGAACCTTTTATCCGCCAAAACTAAGTCTGGAAAAGCTTGTTGAGTTAAGGCGCTAATTGGTGTAGTTGGGAGATTTCCAGTTAGTTGTGCTAATACCAGCACAGTGGCATTTAATCGAAAGTGTGGGTCAACTGGTGACCGCAACTCTATTTTGCATGCTTCTCTAACCTGCGCAGATACAGAGTTTGCGATGCCTGACACTTGGGCATGCATTCTTGTTGATGGCAGGTTGATTCTTCGTTTGAGTCTTTCTGTTATGAATGAACATTCAGACCCAGAATCAATAAGAGCGCGTGCTGAAAAAACTGTGCCGTTCAGGTATATATGTACGCGAGCTGTTCCCAGCAATACGCCTGTATTTGTGTTTGCATGGCATGACTGTATATTTGGGTTGTCGCCAGTTTTTGCTTTTGAAGAATCTCGCCATGCTAGAGCTTGCTTAGATGTTGACGGCATATCGTCTGAAGGCGTTCGGCGAGACGGTGCCTTTGGCTGAATTGTCTGTAAATGAAGGAGCGTCGCGAATGACACGTATTGCAATTAAATGCGCTAGTGCATCTTGACACCGTATGTCCAAAGCTTAGACAATTCAGGCAACCGTTGTTCTTCTTCAAGAATTCGATTCTGTCAGCTGGTGTCAGCCTTAGAAATCGTGAACAGCTGCGTAATTTGTGCTCATTGGATTTGCACATTTTACATGTGGAAGTGGTCATGCTTGACTGGTAGGCGCCAAGTCGTTTAGTAGGGACATCAGCCGGCTGTCGTTGTATTTGAGACCTTGGTGCTCTGACAACTTTGGAATCTTTTAGCCCTGTTAAGGTTTCTAATGTTTGAAACCTATTTGAAAGGAACCGGTCCATTTCTTCCCACTTCGGTATATCATTTTTGTGGTCTATGGTCTGTTCCCATAGAGCCAGCGTACTTTCGGGTAATTTCGTTGAGCAAAGATAAATTACAATTGCATCCCAATTCGAAATGTCAATCTGATGACTGGATAGGGACGATAGGCAATTATTAATGTCTCGCTGCAACCTTTTAATCGAGCTACCACACTCATTTTCTATTGAATGTAAATTAAAAAGTAATTTCAATTGTGTATTTACGAGTATACGCTTATTTTCGTATCTCTCATACAGATTTTTCCAGGCAGTTTGGAAGCCTTCATTGGTGAGTGGACACTTTCTCATGATATCTTTGGCCTCTCCTTGAGTCTTATGGTTGAGGTGAAATAGTTTCTCAACCGGAGTGAGGCGCTTGTTCAGGATGTATATGGCCGTGAACATATCACGGAAAGACGGCCACGACTCATAATCTCCTTTGAACACGTCCGTATCACACGGAGGAAGGTGGATATTGTGTTCGCGTACCGGAAGAGAGAGAATATCTTTTTCATCCTTTTCTGTTTTTTCAAGCGCCTCCAATTGAGAGGCTATTGCAGACATGCATTTTATATAGCTGGCAAAGGAGGTTTTGTATTTCTTCCGAATTGCCTGATTGTCCGCTTTTGACAACCCCTCCGCATTACTCAGATTGTCGTGACCAAGTTTTGTCTTCTCCCAGAGAGCTTTTAACTCCTCTTGCTGAATGGCAAGACCATGTTTATTTTGATCTGAGGCGGAAGTGCTGCTGAAATCTGCGTCAAATTCAATTATTGATTCTGCTAAGCGTATGAATGCTTCCATTTTTCAAAAATAACTATAAGCTAGTATGGAAGCTTTATTAAATTGTATGAGAAGTTATTATTTATGTAGCGAACTTTCAAAACCAAAATCGACACAAGCCTGTCAACGAAGCGGATATTCGATATCGCTTGTAAATTTCGTAGAAATGAACCAACAAATTTAGAAGATATCAGGTTGTTTATATTTATAATATACTTTCAACTCTTTATTTAAATTGTTTATTTTAGTGTACTTATGTATATTGTTTGCTTGCAGAGTATGTGTACAATTTTTTAAGAAGTGCTCGCCACCCAACTGTGTTAACAAGATACACGTATTTGTACTATAAATGTCGTGGAATATAAAAACGTAGTATGTTGATAGTGTACTGTGCAACGTATCAACGTGAAAAAACGGCGTTTAAAATACAATAATATGTCACGCGTTTGTATACTGTGCAACGAATAAATTCTTCGAGTTTATGCAACTTTAAATACAAAAATGGTGCCTAAAACAGTGTGTGTGTGCAAAGTGGCAATGTGATGTGCAACGTTTGAATATAATATGCAGCGTGTCTTCAAACCAAAGTGTCAATCGAGTGTGCAACGCATCAAAGTGAAAAGAAAAAATTTAGAACGCACACGTTGATATACGAGTTTGTGTGTTTTAAAAAATAAAAAACTCTAATTATGTGTGTGTATAAAAGTGCGTAAGCGTAAATGCTAATTGGTTGAACAAACAACCAAAAGACAAAAAAAATAGGTTATGTACCTTATTAATGTGCAGTGTCATAAAAAGAAAAAAAAAAAAAAAATGCATTCGCTTTGCAATGAAGTGGTCACTTGGATAAAAAGATGTGTATTTATTAAAAAGGAGGAATTTTTCCCAAATAAAAATGTGGAGTAAATTTACAAAAAAAGGTTATGTACACTCGTATATCCACTGTGCTGTAGTGATGTGATGCGTTGCACTGTGATTATTGGCACTAGTATTGCACAATTAATTTAGTAAAATAAAATGCACCAATTATGTGTTTCTAACGCACTCGCGATACGTTGCACGCGCATATGCTCACTTTTTAACAATTTTGTTTTTATGTTTGTATTCGAATAAATGAATCAAAGGTGCTATTGAAGTGATAACCACGTACCTTGTTCAATGTAGATGATGACAAAATAATGTGGCAATTAAGAAAACTTTGTGTGCTAGTGTCCTGTGGCAGGTGGTGTGGCAAGTGTTGTCTTGTGGTAGATCAAAGTGATGGTGTTGTGTTGTGAACAAATCCAAAGGGTGAATCGTTGATCGTGATGATTTTGTATTTTTTGAACAATGTTGGTGTTGTGGCGATTAGCTTTTGGGCAAACGATGTACTTTAGTAATTTTTGTGGACTGTATTTCGGTGATAAAAAGCTGGTTGATCTTTCTTGATTGAAGTATAAAAATTTCAGTTCTTCTCGGCGAAGAAAGGACCATGTAAAATCGCGGGTACTCTTTGCTTGTGAGCTCAGATTTACCGGATTTTATTTGGTTTGATTGTGCAAGAAAAGTAAAAGAAAAACGCAATAAGGTTTTAGTTTTTCGTTATAATATATATGTGTTTGTGTGTATTTAAAATATTTTGATAGATTTTTTACAAAGATTAGTTTACCTTGATGAGGCTGGTAGCTCGCTGTCTTCACTTGAACTCGGTCAAAAAAGAAGTGTTAGCAGAAGCAAAACGGTTTTGTGTCCGAACCGTCGGACCATATAAATCAGGGGAAAAATAACGAGAAAATGTTTATCCGGCGGGAAAATATAATGGTAGAAATTGAGTGAAAGTGTTAATTTGTACGTGTGTTTTTTTTTTTTTCGGTTACGACCAGGGAGGAGGAATCTTCATAGATACGAGCAGCCCGTGCTGCCCGCATGCCCGATTTGCCTCCAGGCACCTACGGACTAAACCCAACCTCCTTCGTACGCTGGGCCTGTGGCACCCCTGCGGGACTATCAATTCCGATATTACTTCGCAGGGCAGGCACTGGACGTTATTCTTCGTCTTCACTCAGCGTGCGTTATAATTCTGCGCGGTTCGCGTTTCGCTCGTCTATTCGGAGTCTTTTCATTATTCCCGTGATGTTGTCAACACATTTGTGCCAAATATCCTTATCGGACAGCATAGCCTCCAGCAAGCCTTCGGGGGACACTGCTTTTCGCATATAACGTTCTAGATAGTTGCGTTCTGTGTCGAATCTGTGGCAGTCCATAAGTATGTGTTCTGCGCTTTCAATTTTCCCATCGCAATGTAGACAGAAGGGGTGGTCAACGTGCTTGTATTTATATAAATATTGTCGGAAGCAGCCATGCCCGGTAAGGAACTGGGTAAGGTAGAAGTTTGTTTCTCCGTGTTTTCTCTTAATCCACTCGTCTACCCTTGGGATCAATCTCTTTGTCCAACGTCCTTTTGGGGACGAGTCCCACCTTTGTTGCCACTCGTCGGTGCTTTGTTGCAGGATCTTGTTGCGTTCACTTGGGCTATGCTTTATTGCTGCCGCCGTTCTTGCAGCTATGTCTACCGGGCATCTTCCAGCCAGCAAATTTGCAGCCTCGTCTGACACAGTCACGAATGCACAGCATACTCTAAGAGATGATAATCTGTGCACCGAGGCTGGTGCTCTCATATATGAGGTTATAGGGGTCGCGCTTGCCCAGATTGGTGCAGCGTACATTAAAATTGATGAGCTGACGCTCGCAAGCAGGGTTCTTTGTTTCTCTTTTGGGCCTCCCATATTTGGCATGAGTCTTGCAAGAGCCATACTGGTCTTCCTTGCCTTCTCGCTGGCATATTTCAAGTGTTCCTTAAAGTTCAGTCGTGGATCGAGTACGACACCGAGGTATTTTAAAGTTTGCGCTGACATTACAGTATATTCTCCTACGCGGATTTGAATCTTTTCCAGCTTTTTTCGACTGGTCATGAGCAATGCCTCTGTCTTGTGATCAGCCAACTCTAGTCCTGCGTTCTGCAGCCAAGTTTTTGCTGACGCTATTGCTTCGCTACACATGCGCGACACGTCCACCAGATGTTTCGCCACTACTACGATCGCTATGTCATCCGCATAGCCTATTATAGACACGCCCTCGGGTTTTTCAATTTTAAGGATGCCATCATACATGATGTTCCAAAGGATTGGTCCGAGGACCGAACCCTGCGGCACACCACCTGTGACATGGTACCTTTTCGGGCCTTCATTTGTATCATAAAATAACTCTCTTTCGCTAAAATAGTTTAGGAGTATTCGGGTCAAGTAGTCTGGAATTTTCATCTCTATCAACGCCTTAATTATGTAGTTCCAGTTGGCGCAGTACTGTTTGGTTCCTTCGAACCATCTTTTGCCTTCGAGTGCTTTACGTGCTATATCGCAGACAGACGCAATGGAATCGACAGTTGACCGCATTTTTCGGAAGCCGTATTGTTTATTTGAGAGCCCGTCGTCACTTTCCGTAATCTCTTGGAGTCGGGCGCTTATGATTGATTCAAATAGTTTCCCTGCAGTGTCCAGCATGCACAGAGGCCTGTACGAAGAAGGCTCTTCTGGGGGCTTGTTGCCTTTGGGTAGTAGAACTAGCCGTTGCCGCTTCCATTTCTTTGGAAAAATACCTTCTAGAATGCATTTCGTGTATAGATTGCTGAAGGTTTCAGTCTTCTTCTTAACTACATATTTAAGAATGCTATTTGGGATTCCATCCATACCTGGGGACTTGCTGGTTTTTATTCTAGCTGCAGCAGCGAGCACTTCATTATTTGTTACCGGAGGGATCTCGGCGGTTTCTACTACTAGCTCCCTCGGTACACTGCATATTTCTTGTTGTGGGAAAAGGCCTGAGACGATCCGCTTCATTATAAGTGGGCATACTGGCGGTTTGGCGTTGTACCCTTTCAGTTTTTTCAGGACGATATTGTACCCGCTACCCCAAGGATTGTCGTCAACGTCTTTTACTAGCTCTGCGAAGGCCTCGCGCTTGCTCTTTTGGATTGCTTTTCGTAGTTTTATTCGGCTGTGCTTGTATGCAGCTTGGAGGTGTTGATACTGGGGATTATTTTTTGCCCTCTGTCTCTGGTGTTGCCGGCGCAGTCTTAGGCATTCCCCTCTTAGCTCCGCTATTTCGTTTGTCCACCAGTACGCTGGTGCTCTTCGGTTACCACTCTTTTTCCGTGGCATTGATGCATCGCAGATGTCAGTGATTAGCTTTACTAGTGCATTAGCACATGTGTTGGGGCTTCCAGAGCTTCCATCAAGTGTGTCTGGTATGAGTTCTGTCATGTATTCCAACATGCTGTTATCTAACATTTTTGTTTTCCATCCAATGCTTTGCACTTTCGACGCTCTCCTTTTATTCGCGGAGTTTCGAGACGGGTGGATGGTTAAGTAGATGGCAAAGTGGTCCCTGAATGTAAACTCCTCTGAGACGTCCCATGTTATTTTATTGAATATCGCAGAGCTGCTGAATGTCAGGTCGATGATCGAACCCGCATTGCCTTTTTGGTAGATATTTTTCCTTCCTTTGTTGAGCAGCACGATGTTAAGACTGGCAAAGGCTTAAAGCAGCGCCTGGCCCCGTGGGGTTGTTTTTGGGCTGCCCCATTCAACTGCCCACGAGTTGAAGTCTCCAGATATTACGAGTGGTGCTTTTCCCGCAGCATCGGTTACCAGACGGCTCAGCATGTTTTTATAACTTTCTATTGGTTCGCTTGGAGGCGCGTAGCAGCTGTAGAAGTGAATTCCACCGATTTTTGCGTAGATGAAGCCCTCATGTTGACTATTATCTCTGATTTCGATGGGTGTGGCTCCACATGCCCAGATTGCAGCTTTTTTCCTTCTGTCTTGGAGCCAATTTCCTTCCACTGAGGGTTCTTTGTACTGCTCGCTGATGAGTGCAATATCGATCTTTTGCTCGTAGATTGCCTGCTTTAAAAGATCTTGTGCCGCCTTGCAATGGTTTAAATTTATTTGTATGCACTTAATCATTATTTTAGTTGGTTTACCGCTTTTTTATACGCAGGGCATCTGAAGCTTCCAGTAGGGTGGTCTTGTGCGACACCAGTCGCTGTCTTGCAAATGGCGCATTTGGGTGCTGCTTTGCATTGCTTGGCAAAGTGTCCTTTCTCCCCACAACGAAGACACGTACCGCTGCGATCTTCGGCGGACTTACAATGCCTGGATATGTGTCCAAAATCGAGGCATCGATAACACCTGGTGGGACTGAATAGTTCCCGAATTCGGCAGTTGACCCAGCCTATGCGAATTCGTCCCGCCTCTACCAAGGTTTTTGCGTCTCGCACTGAAAGGCTTATGAGCGCAGTTTGTGTTCCATTTCTTACTGTTCTTATGGATTTGACTGAAACCGGCTTCCCATAATTTACTTCGGGGAACTGGTGCTTGATTGCGTCGCCAACCTCTTCTTCTGTTGTTGCCGCATCCATGTCGCGAATCTCCACGTTTAGTGTGTGTGTCAGGACTTTTACATCTGCGACATTTTTTAGTACCTCGTTAGCGCACTCCCTGAACTTGCTTGCCACGTGTCCAGTGTTGTCGCGTAGTTGGACTAGTAAGTCTCCTCTGGATGTGGTGACAATTTTGTTGACACTTTGCCCTAGTTCTTGCATTGCGGGTTGCTTCTTCATTTGCTTGATGATGTCCGCATATGTGGTTTCGCCTGTTTTTGATATTATTACCGCATCGGGCTTCGACGCTTTTCTTGCGGTTTTGCTCAATTTTTTTGGGGTTTGCACCAAGGTCCATTTGTTAGCTGGGGTTTCTGCCCTTGCGGCCGCCTTGTTTCTTATATTTGAATCGGTGTTACTTTTAGTCGATTCGACCTGCATTTGCCGCATGTTGACTGTCGGCTTGTTACCCTTTCGGTCACTTGAAGTTTGGACGTATTGCTCTCTGGTTTTCTTGTTTCTTTTGTTGCTTACGTCCGCGTTCTGCACTTCTGTTGCCTCTTTGTGCAACTTCGCAATTTCCCCGACTAGATCGCGCATGGGTTGGTGAATGGATCTTCTGCCTCCGCCTATCATGCTTAGAAGCTCATTTATCTTATAGCCCAACTCTTTCATAGGGCTTTTGACGTTTGCAGGAGAGTTTTCGGCCATAGGGGCTACCCCACGGCTGATATCCGGTGGTGAGGAGCGCGAACGTAAATTTTCTGCAGCTTTCTCAACATTCATCTGGTGACGTCTTTCCGCGTTAGGAGAACATTCAGTGGGGCCTTTATTGTACGTGTGTGTAAACTTATGTGTGTGCTCATCCACACACACACACAACTACATGAAAGCCGTGCATAAGTGTGACCGCTGCACATTAGGGCGGGTCGATTATTGTCGGTTGATTTGAACTTTAGGCATAGAGGCCTAAACAGAAGCTGCACCACTCTTATTGTTTTAGCAATATATTTTATATAGTTTAGCACGAGGCTTAGCAGCAGAAATCGTGCGTATCTTTTATTATTTAGGCTGTCCATTTATTGCTCGTTTTTTTCATACACATCAATAAATGTAATCAGGGACCGCAAATAACTGTTATGATTAAATATATCTACGTTTGAAAAAATCGGCATGAAGAAATGTTTGAAAATGTATAATGTAGTATATCAAAATGATCGTTTTTTAAAAATCTTTTCATTCGTTAAATGATCCTAAATTTTATGATTTTTAGATTTTATATCAAACTAGCCTCAACCCCGCGGCTGCGCTCGCGTGAAAATTGGGAATGGCATGATATCTGTATGAAAGGGGTCATGTAAATTGGCACCCTCCCTTACCTATAACTAATAAAAAAGGGCTCCGTTAGGACCTTCTACACTAATAAACGAATAACGAATTTCACGTCTTTCTGTGCAGTGCTTCGAACGTTTTTTAGACGAATTATTTCAAAAGCTCTGTTTGCTCACATAATAATATTTACTTTCTGAGTTTTATTTTTCTAAATAACACTTATGAAATGAGTTATATTTTTCGCCAAGAAATAAAACTTACGCAGCGGTTGTAAAACAAAACTAACCTTGAAAGTTATATTTATCGTTTAAAAATAATTGTTATTTTGTCAGTTTAACTTAACACTCACTGACCTGCGTTTTTATTTCAGAGTTGAACAAAAAATAAAAATTAAATAAAAGCACAATAACCATTTTTTATAAATAAAGAATTCTTGAGATTTAAACTGATAAACGTAGGCGGCATTTTCACACTTGTGTAAATTAGTCACAATTGTGCACAGTACACATACCTGCAACACAAGATAGTGTTGAAAGGTCGTTTTCAGCTTTAAAACTTATTTTGAGCGATCTTCAGTAAAGATTACAGTGGTCTGCAACGAAATTATCCTTGAAAAAATGTTCCCTTAAATATGAAAATTTTTTTTATGTATATGCATACATATGTATATATAATATATATATATGCAAAACAAGTTTTAGCAAGTTGTAGGAGAAAGAAGGAAAATGTCGAAAGTGATTTTTATGGTAGTATAATGTTATCAGCTGATTGTAGTTTTTTCATATACATATGTGGTACATAATCATGATTCAATTATAAAAGGTTTGGTAAATAATGACAGAAGATTATTTTCCCTTTCTTAAAAAATAAATAATAAGTTTTAAAATGTTATTAATTTTTTTTACTAGAAATTTCGTAGGCATTTCGTTAACCGTTAAGGTTACTACTATTTATATTTTTAAGAAGCAGCACGGTTTGGATGCTAAGGGAGCCGTTTGACAAAAAGTCAGGGAGCTAGCTGCTTAGTTACCAAACCTTTAATAATTGAATTATAGTCCATAACAAGTCAAACTTTGTTTACAAAACAAACTTTTATTTTCACAATAAACTAAAAAAACTTTGTTTACAAAACATTTATATTTTGTATATTTCTAATTTAAACAAATTTTGCGTTAATGTGATTCGGGAAACCTACATATGTATGTATACACATACATACATACATATGTATGTATACACATACCCAGAAAATGACATTGTTTTATAAAAGACGTGGAATGGTCGGATCTTGTTTTAATATGCATTTGGAACAGAGCTTGGGCATGCCGCTTTCTGCAAACAGTTAAGTGAGTCTTTCCAGAAGCAGAGTCTGATCAGGAGCAATGCTTCCTAATGATCCGTTCAAGTCGGAGGCGTCTTGTATTGTTTGCACTGAAATAAATTTATTTTTCAAGCAAAATGTTGAAACGCGCACATTTTGTTTATATGTATTTAGAATTATCAAACTCGTAAAGTTTAATATATCTTTTTGACGGGTGACGGACCACAACAAATCACAAAATATACCCCAGGGTTGCATTTTCTTTAATTCTGCTAACTATTTAATGTGCCCTTGGTACTTACATATATTATATAATATAATTTTGTCGCTTACACTATATAGCTCAGTGTTTGTCGGAGCTTCTCCTACCATTTGGGGTGTGCGTCTTTATTTTATAACACAAATGGAGGGACCTACAGTTTTGTGCCGACTCCGAACGGCAGATGTATTTAATGAGAAGCTTTTTCATGGCAGAAATACCCTCGCAGGTTTGCCATTGCCTGCGGAGGGGTGACCGCTATTAGAAAAAACTTTTTCTATGATTAAGATTTTGTTTGCCCTGACTGAGATTCGAACCTCGAACTCACCGGCGTATCGAGTTATAGCACGCACCGCTATCAACTCGACCACAACGGCCACAAGTACTTACATATGCGCATGCACAATATTCGCTGTGAGTTTACACAGTCAGCTGAAATTTTTAATTGCATCGAATATTTTATTAAGTTTTGCATAAAGTTAACAAAAATTAAAAAAGAAGTTTCACTCTTTAGTACAAGTACGCTCGGGTATAAAAATTATCCCTTAAATATGAAGGTTTATTTTATTTATTTATACGCATACGTACATATATATAATATAAATACATGCAAAAGTTATGGTAGTACTTACTTATGCGCATTCGCAGTATTCGCTGTGAATTTACAACAGTCAGCTGAAATTTTTAATTGCATCGAATATTTTGGTAAGTTTTGCATAAAGTTCATATTTTTATATTTTTTTCCAAGTGTTTTATATTTATGAATTTTTTTATCAACAGAGCCAAATAGAAATAGAAAAATTCATATCAAAAAATCTATACGTGATAAAAAAATTGGCCAAAGTTAACAAAAATTAAAAAAGAAGTGTCATTCTTTAGTACTAAATACAGTTTCATAATGTTTTTTTCTTCAAATATCCATCCATTTATTCAAGATAAAACATTTTGGACCGATTTGATTCACATTCATAATTAATATTTTCTTTATTGTTTTAGCAGCTTAGAAATGGATTGAATTTTTTGATTGACTTAGTAAAAATAATTAAAACTATTAGTAAGATTTAAACAAAAAAACGAGTGGCGCACATGTTCTTGCAAGACTATTCTTCGCCAATGCCACACGTATTTGGAACTCAATCACTGCTCCTACAAGAAGCAACTTAAACCAAAGCAACTACAATCATCTTCTTTATAACTATTTCTCTTCCTCTAATTCTTAAACTGGCCACCTCACTACTTATAAAACTAAAACTATTCTTAGTAAATTTTAAGCATACATTTAATCTTCGTTTTTTTTCTTAAATTTTTATCCTTATTCTTATTATATTTTGTCCTTATTTATAACTTTTATTCCTAGAACACTACTTTAATTATCCGTTATTATAATTCCCGTAATTGTTTGTTGTGCTATAAAAGGTTTAGAACCTTATTGTACTAATCGCTAGCTTAATAAATTAAATTAAATGAAATATGATATGAAAAGTAAAAATCAAATAAAAACTCTTACACAGGGGCGGATCCAGGGAGGGTGGGGGTTTTGGGCGTTCAAATATTTTCGAACCCAAACCCATTACTGAGTTTTTTAAATTATTGCTACAAAATTTTTGCCAAAAATGTTTACGTGAGTCGCACTAATTTCTTACTGTAGAACGTTTCGTTCCAAGAGAAAAAATTCTAATCAGCTGAAGTTTATATCCTGATTCGAAGGAAAGATGCGAGGTAAGAGGGATGCGGATCACACGAGGCAGATTTGAATTTTCTCCCGACGGATGAACGATTCTTCCTGGAGGCACGAAACAATTTTCGTTAAGTTGTCTTACGCCTGGTGGGATAAGTGAGCCAAGACATTTTTCGGTAAAATAAATAAGAAAACTAGTATTTGTTATTGTTTGGCCATATAACTATTTATTTTAAATATTTTTGAGCTTTTAGGCCGATTTATGTGAAAAATTATTATAGTACTATTTCGGAAATCACCACATTTCCTCATCTGACTTCTTTCTTCTTGGCTTCTGCGGGAGTCGAACCCGCAACAACATGCGCAATACTTAAGCCGGCAGCTAAACGCATTCAGCTAAGATAATGCTAAGCGAGCTGTTGTTATTTTTCCAGCTTTGCCTTCACAATTTACTCCAATGAAACTTGTTGCTATAATGTTTTTATATGCTTAGAAAACTCATAAATTGTTGACCAAAATATAAAAGAACTGAACTGGCTTTCTTCGTCACCTCAATTCTCGCTATCTTCGACTTAGTCAACTTTTTAGGATCGACCACGTTTAGATCAGAAGGGTTCTTATGGTTTTTTTAATTTGATTTTTTCTCCATCATTGATTTACAATTTTTAACCCTATCATCGCGGTTAAAGAACACCGCCATTCAGCTTGTTAGTTTATTTTCACACGTCACAGATATGAGGAACAAATGAAGGTATCAAAAAACCTTTGCTAAAGTCGGGTTTGTTACGGAATCCTGCTTCTACATAAGTAAACGTTCAACCGATTTTCGCAAATTCATTTTTTACTGGTTTAGGTGGGCTTCAAGTTGGATACTTTTTCGCACAGGGGAGGCTAAAAATGTAGAAGTCGTTATAAAAAAGACTTCCACACATAGGCTTTGAAAGTTGCGTCTCGTCGACAACCATATTCCTTATTATAGCGATTGATGGATTCAGTTATTGATTCAGAAATCAGAACTGAATGGTTGAAATGCGTAAAAACGAATTTTAAAATTTTCGCCTCACATGTTCTGCACTGTGAGGTTGAAGATTTATTTGTCAGCATGACGATACAGACGAGTCGACAGATGAGTTCGCAATTAAATTGAGACTCTACAAGTAAAAATTACCAGTTGTACTGTGTATACACTGCATACTCGTCAAATAAAAGTAGAAGTTATCTATATTACAAACATAGTTTTTAATGGGGGGAGGGTGGTGTTGCAAACTCGAACCAAAATTGGTTGATACATGTGGTTTTAAAAAGAGGTTTTATGTGTAACATTCTTTTTTCTGTATGTACCAAGTACTTTGTATTAAAATATTCTTCTATCATTTTAAGAATTATGAAAAATTCAAGTTGTAAATAATTTTTTTTAAATTTTCCGTAAGTTCCATTTATTTCTTTTCAGTCCAAAGATCCTGTTATTTTGTTATGAGCGCCGTATGGGTGAGATGATTTTTGAATCATTTGTGAACGAAAATAATTTTTCAATCTTCGTTAAACGTTAAATGACATCTCGCAGGAATATGCTAAAGCTGACACAGTCATTATCAAATTGAGCAGTCAACAAACTTGATTTAATGCATTTTTCGTCCTTTCAGATTTTCGTCGAAGTTGGTCAGCGATTTCAGCGCAGGTGGTAGGTTTGTTGCCAGACACATTTTTGTAAAATTTTGCAGTTGAGAACGATGGTTGGTAAATTCGAAAAAAGTGCCAATTTTCATTGTATAAGTCCGTCAGCTGGTAAATTTCCTCTTTATGCCTCTTAAAGTATATTTTCCAACGGCTCCAAAGCATTAAAATCTAAGAAAAATCAAGAAAGTTATCAACTTATGAATAAGGGCAACATAATTTTTTTCTAGTTAAAGCATATTAAAATCTAAATTGAATTAACCAGCCTATCAGAGCCCTAATGAATAAATTCGAGGAATCCAATGGAAAAAGTGGCTTAAGTTAGATCCAAAGTCACGTTCTCTCGTGACTGCTGCGGTAAATTTGTCGAATAAGTGTATTATTTCTCAAAAAACTCATTTACTCAGTTTGTAAAAACCCAATAATTATTCCCCATATGTAGTGAAAACGTGGTTGGTCTATCAAGAATCTATTAAAACATATACATATTAATATTATTACGTTTACGTAAAATTATTTTAAAACAGAGCTTTTTGATAAAATCTTCTTTCCAATTCGTTTGAGAGAAGGTCCAGAACTTCAATGTAGTCTTTCCGTAATTGTTCCGTTGGTGATAATCATACTCCCGAAGTAGGACAATCCAAACGGCGACAAATCTGCGTTCAAGGAAACCGAAATTTCTAAGTGCATAGCTACATCACTTGCCTCTTCAAAAATCCGTTTGAATTCTGGACTAAATGAAGTCCTTGAATTGTTCGTGCTTAAACTTTTGCTGCCTGTTTGGCACCTGTGGCTGTTAATCGGAGATTTTGAAAACCACGAGCTCTGCTCGAATTCCACAATAATTGTGTTGATAATAATAGTACTAGTGAACGTAAAATAATAAAGCTCGCGTGTAAATTCATAAATGTATGTTATGCTCATGAACGTTCTTACGTAAAAATTTGACAACTCTGGTTGGTAGTGATAGCCTACTTTATGCAAACCTCTATTTTGTAACATACAATATATTACTCAATACTGTCTAATATGTTCGTAGTTATTTATTTGAAATTATATACTTGGTGCGATTGGTGGTTGAAATTGGAAATACTAATTTGATAACACAAGTCTGCAAAATGAAATAATTAAGAGCTGTTTTGGTTTTTTTGTGTAATTCTTATGTTTTTGGGTGTGCTGAATCCGAAAATAACTTTAATTTTGTCATAGAACGTCACGTTTTCTGACAATGTAGGTAGCTGTGTTAAACAGGTTATCATCTTAAAATTAAATATAAAAGATTTAAAAAACTAATTTTTTTATGGAAAATACATTTATTAGTAAGCACTAAACACATTTCATTTTCTCAGTGAGACTCCTTTTGGTACATTTTCGCTTGTGGGAAGCATCGGGAAGGTCTCTTTGAAGCGTTTAACAGTAGTCTGCCACCATTGAAACGCTCCATCTTCCCTGGTATCTTTTTTCCATCTCCTTAATATCTTTAGTCCACCTTGCTCATCACTCACGTCTCCTAAATTTTCTTCATTCTCTTGGGCAAAGTAATAAGTAAACTGCTTCTCACGATATCTAAACCAGGAGGAAGACACTGCCGGCAAAAGTAAGTTCCTGCTTTTGAGCCTTGATCCAAGCAACTCGTTTTTGGAAAGATTCAAGTCTCTTTCCAAATCATTTAGCTCGCTCTAGGAAAACAATTTGGGACTGCTGTCATCTTTAAATTCAAAAATTGACATGTCATCGGGTGCAGGTACAGCACCAACTTCGTCAGAACTTGGAATCTCTTCCAAGGTGGCAGGCACCTTGGGCACTGGTATTTCGGTCCCATGAGTGATCGGACGAGTAGCTGATTGCAGATTGGCGTATGAAATTAACTGCTTCCGTTTTGAATTTTACCCTTTCATATTACACGAACAAAAGAAACAATCATCACTATGGTTCGTCATACCATAGGAATAGCATATCGGAAAGCTTTTTTCTTGCCCTTAAACCAATTTCGAAGATCTTCAACACATCGTTTGCAGACATTATGAGGTGCCCAAACTTTATCCTGATCTCCAAGTTTTAAGCAAAAATACGCGTATACTGTTTTTACAAAGTCCGTAATATTAACTTGCTGCTTTAATATCATATATTCGCCACAAATATAACAGAAACTGTCAGACGAGTTCACACACTTCCGCACAGACGCCATTGCACTATTCTGAACCAAGATCTACAAAACAATGACGAGTTAACACGTAACTGTACCGCGCCAGGTTACAAAATGTTTATTAATGCAGCTCACATAGGGTGTTTCTTATTTAGAAATTAATGATGGTTATGGTAAACATTGAAAAACAGTAATCAAAATAAAATTATGCCTATTATTAACAAATTATCCCAAAAATCCCCTTTTTTATAATAAAATTTTGCGTTTTGTAAAATAACCTTACGTTCTGGAATTTTTTGAGTATTTTTTTAGTTTTCCGAACACCTAAATACATAGAAATCAGTTGGAAATATCCGGACAGCATTTTTGTTGCAGACCTGTGTAATTAGCTATTTAAAGCATTAAACAAGTTAACGTTTATAGTCTGTACTTGTGTAGGTGGGTAAAAAGCCTGAAAGCGTGAAATTCGCCGAATGCAAAGCCTGTGTGGCTGTTGCCAGGCTATAACATCATTTATCATTCATCACTTCATCTATTTTTATTAATATTATATTTATTTAAAATTTCAATAAAAAGCAGAATGGGTTTACAAATTTGTATTTCGTTGTAATCGTAAATCTTTTCGCCCCTACCATATACATACATCAATTTACATTGCAATTATTTCTATGAAAGAAATGTTTTAAAAATTAAATGAAGTTTGATGCCCGAATTCAGTAAGCAGTCTCAGTCTCTAAAGGGCAAAAGTCACGATTTTATATTAGATTTTTGGCATTCATTAGTCTTATAATAAAGTATCTAGTCTCAAAATAAAGTCTCTTATTTGTGACCAAGTGATAAGCAGGTCCAAAAATTAAGAAAAACACAAAAAATAAAAACGTAAAAGCGAGGAAAGACAATAATCTTCAACTTATACATAGCATCAAATTTAAAACTTGAGATTATACCAAATTACTGAATTCCGCATTGCGCCATTGCCGAACCAGTAGGACTTATTGTAAGTAAGGCGTTATACAATTTTTCAAAGTTTCCCCGTACCCTTATGACTTTTGTCTAAATATGTAAAATCTTTTAAAATACATTCGATTTTCCTGCAAATTATTTGAATTTCGAATATATACAAAAGGTCTTATCTAATTGATAACCACTTTGTGGATGCCGTTTTAATAAAAATATAAAAAATGTTAAATTAGCCAATGTGCTGAAGTATTTCTATTACTTATCAAAACATATAGCATTACAACTGGGTAAAAACCGGGTTGTGGAGATTAAAAAAAACCGATTTATTTGATATTCGAAAAATCGAGATTAAAACAAAAACCGTACAATAGTCGCTGACAGCTAGGTTTTTCAATGAATTCTGGCTCGGCTTTTGCAAGAATAGGTGCACCTGCCAGAAAGTGTCCTGGTGTAAGGGGTGCAAAATCATTAATATATTCAGACATTGGGCTTATGGGGTGAGAATTTAAACACGTTTCGATTTAAATTTAAAGAATGCCTTTACGTCTCGTTTGATTTCTCTTGAGGTGCCCACGAAGTTTGTGCCATTTTCTGAATATATATGGTTATGACAACCATGGCGAGAGACTAATCTTGTCAAAGGTGCCATGAACGAGGCTGTTGAAAGGTCACTTGTGGCTCCAAGGTGTATGGCTTTTGTAGAAAAGCAGAAAAGGACACATACGTAGCCCTTTGTTATTAAACAAGCTCGACCTGCAAAGTTTTTTACATCAAATGGGCCTGTGAAATCGACACCCGTTGTTTCAAGTGGTCTCGATATTTGCGTTCTAGACGCCGGCAGAGCAGACATTAGCTGCGTTTGTTCCCGTTTTATTTAGTGTATATTTAGTAGACCTAATGAGGTGTTTTGCTTTCACCAACCAATATCGCATGCGTAAAAGACCCAGGTGGTAGCCACCTTGGATCGATACCAAATGAAAGAAGTTTACCATTAGTTTGGAAAAATTGCAATTGTACGGGAAAATTATTGAGTGCCGTTCATCAAAGCTCATGGAAGGGGCATTGGTTAGTCTCTCAACGACTCTTAGAAGTCCACTGTCGTCAATATATTAGTTCAACGATAGTATCGTATACTTTTTACCCACAGGCTTATTATTTTCTAACTCCTTATATTCAGGGGCATATTGCGCTCTTTGGGAGATTTGAATTAGCCTTGACTGGACGAATTTAACTTCAATAGGAGTGATGGAAGAATGATGGAAAACTGGAAAAGCGTGCTAATATGTCTTCAAATGGAAGAACTGATGATGTATAAATCCAAATAGCTTTGGATTCAAATGTGGTTTCAAAGTCATTTTGCAGAGGGATTGGCCGGCATTCTTGGCTGAGGTTAAGCCACTTGGGACCATGTCAACAAAGGTGACTATCTCCTAACTCTTGAGGAGAAAGACCACGACTAGCAAGGTCTGCTGGGTTGTTTTCAGAGCTTACATGATTCCTATTCCCGATCATTGTGCTCTCTGAAATTTTAGAAATTCGGTTGGCTACAATTGTAGACCACGAGCAAGGTGTTTTTCTAAGCCTCGCGAGAACAGTTGTGGAATCAGTCAAGAACTACAACCCTTGGTTTTCTATACCCATCTTTGGCAGGAGAAAATCTGCCAGTTTAGCGAGGATAATAGCTCCACTTAGCTCTAATCTGGGTATGGAAATGATTTTGACAGGAGCAACTTTTATTTTTGCAAGGAGCAAATGAGTTTGAACATTGAAACTAGCGTCCTGTGCACGAATATATATAGCAGCCCCATACGCCTTTTCTGAGGCGTCACAAAACCCATCAAACTGCATTTGATAGTTTAAAGTATAACTACTCATCTGGGTATTTTTATAGGGTAGTTATCCAAAAACGTCTGCCATTCACTGAGAGTTTTTGGATTCAATTTCTCATCCCATTTGGTTTGTTCTAACCAGATTTGTTGCATTCGCATTTTTGCTACTATGGTTATTTAGCTTAACCAACCTGCGGGATCGAACAACTTGGAAATCGTGGACAAAACTTCTCGTTTTGTGAACAGGTCTTTGTTGCCTAAAGATTTTGCCATAAAATAGAACCGATCCGTTTTAGCATTCCATCCGATACCCAATGTCTTAGATTCGCTGGAGTTGTGTAACTCCAGAAAATCATCTACATATGTACTAGAGTTCAGAATTTCCGATGCAAGGGGGTGTTTAAAGTTAGAGTCCTTGGAGAGTTGCAACAAAGTGCGGATTGCCAGAAATGGTGCACAATTTAGACCGAAGGTGACTCTGTCCAACTGAAAGTCCTTGATCTCCCCGTCCAAAGAATCTCTATAGAGGATTCATTGATATGCGGTGTACTGCGGGTTCACGATTATTTACCGGTACATTTTTTCGATATCGGCATTTAAAACATATTTAAATAATCGCCACTTAATAACCAAAACAGTCAAATCGCTTTGGAGAGCAGGGCAAGTGTGTAGAATATCATTCAGACAAACTCCATTAGATGTGGGACAAGAACCGTTAAAAACCACTCTTAGTTTTGAAGTAGTGCTGTCTGGTTTATGCACAGCATGGTATGAAAGCTAGTAAGAATTCGAAGGCTCTTCAGATAAGATAGCTGGTTGGTTTAAGGTTCCTTCCACTTGATACGGAACCGGTTAAAATCCATCCGAACACCTTACGTTGAGCAATCAGTGAGCCAAGGACATTCGTCTTTACTCCTTTAAAAATGATTTTTGGATAAAGATTCCCACCGACTAATACGTCAATTTGTTGACTCTTAAAGAAATTATTGTCTGCCAATGGTCAATCAGGAAGCGTTTTTAAGATCGCTTCACTGATCGCATGTGATGGCAGTGAACCCGTCAGCTTTGGAAGAACTAAGGCATCCCCTTTGATGTGGAAATCTTTATTAGTGGGGGAGCCGATACTAAAGTTACAGACCTTTTGAACTTTTCCAGATATGCCTTCGTTTAGACCCGATACTTGTGCAGATATACCTTTACTTGGCAAATTCTGGCGCTTTTGTAAGTGTTCAGAGACAAATGTGCCTTCAGATCCTGAATCTATCAATGCTCTGACAGTAGATGTGTTATTTTGGTGACAAATGGTCACCCTGGCAGTCCCTAGTAGCATACTTCTATTATTGTCAACAAGACAATTGGATGTATTGGCTTTGATGGACGCCGTATGAGACTTAGTTGAAATCTGTTGAGAACTTGTGGTAGAAGGTTCCTCACTCTGAAGTTGGTCAGAAATGCATCTAAGTCCACCCACTTTGGAATCTCCGATTTTGTTTTCAGAGTGTGCAGAGCAAGCCCTGAAGTCCCAGACTCTGAGGAGATATGTGGCAGATGGAATAATATTTTCAATTGAGCATTTATTGAAATTATTTTATTCCCATACCTATAAGTTAATTTCGCCCATACTAACGCAAACCCATCATAAGTGAGGGGGCCTTTTGAACTATTTCGCTCGCCTCATCTCGGGTTTTTTGATTAATAATTGTAATAAACCCAACGATAATAACCCTCCTTTCCAGCCCAACCGGCACGAAGGGCGCATCCGCATAACGCACGGTTTTTTTTTTTTTTTAATATGGTTGTGCCGATTCGAGAAAGAGTTTGTTAAGTGTCGAGATCTCAAACTGTTCAGCAACAAAAATTAATTCATCAGGTGGCCGAAATGTTACTATGTACTAACGCAAATCAATTTAAGAGGAAGGACAGCACATTATTCTTGATGTTAAAGAGCGAGTCTGACACAAGTGCCTCGAAACACGAGAAGGGACATTGAAATTAACTTATGTCAAAAGAAAAGGACTATCAATCCATCCCGTGGCCAACTTCACGATAAACATTATGCCTAGCATTTTTCTACGATTTAAAAGAGTAGGAAGATTAATAAGTTTCATCCGATTGGTATATGGTGGCAGTCTGTGAGTAAAATCCCAACTAAAGTGTCTTAAGGCAAACAGTAAAAATTGTTTTTGAACCGATTTAAGACGGTCAGAATGCACCTGATAATGCGGATTCCATATTATAGAACCATATTCCAGTATCGGTCTAACTAAAGTAGTAAAAAGCGCTTTCGTTATGTTCGCTGAATTCTTTCGACCTTTCGTCTTTTCACAAAAGCAAGAACGCCTATTGCTTTATTGACTGTAATATTAATATGTATGTTTGGGATCCATTGTGACACCCAGATCGACAAAATTATGTACTTGGTCAAGAATATGGCCACAAATACTGTAATCAAAAGAAGCCGGTAGTGTCGCTCTCCGAGAGATGCACATATATTTACATTTTTTAAGATTTAAAGGCATGAAATTTACGTTACACCATAAAACTATTAAGGTGGAAAAGTTTTTCCACCGGAGATAATCGAGCGTTATTCCCATAAATAGCGGTGAACATGTCCCTAAATGAGGGCCGTTTTAAATAATCACCATGAAATATTTCGGTATCGCATGGGGGCAGGTGGAGAGTAGGCAGCACTGGCGGTTCAACCTACCGTTCAGGTTGAATTATCGTTGAATTTGTATTTTGGTTGAACGTCGTCCGTGAATTTGTTCACCCATCCTAGCTCTGCAACAAACATATGATTGATAGCAGTTAAAATATTTGAGCTTCATGGATTCAACTGCACTCTCATTACCCGCTGAACTTATCTCAGACAAACAATTTTTGTAGTCAGCCTTTACTTCAGCCCAAAGCGACTTTAACTCCTCTTGCTGAATACCAAGAGAGAAAGTGCTTTGATTTGCGACTGTAGGCGAAATGTTTGCCTCAAATTCTAAAAGCGCATCTGCGGCTTGATAAAATTTTTTTTTCAACCATTGTAATTTCAGTAGAAATGTGTTAAATGGCAAAGCAAATCGAAAAATTATTTTAAAAAGTTAAATAAATTTATTTAATTTTAGTGAAAAAAAACGACTAGCAATTGTTTATTCAAACGTGAATAAATATATCAAATAATGATCGGAATCCCCACAGACATATTTCAAACGTAAATTAAATTCCAGCAAAAATTTAATAAATTGTCAAAATGTTCGATAAATGATCGACTTGACACGCAACACAAATGTAAAACAAATAACAAAATTATTGCTCAATATAAATTGTATTCAACAAAAGTTTGCGGAATAAAACAAAAATGTAAAATATAAATATTATTATTTCACCACAGCAAAAGCAAAATAAAATTCCTTTTAAAC
>CAXASM010000059.1:0-72294 GCA_963971545.1 Philophylla caesio
GTTGTCGTTGCGGTGGAGAGTCTGTCGCGTTTCGGCGTGACGACACGTCTTCCTCACGTCTGGGAGCTTCCCACAAGTGGAGGAGACTGTGGTGCCTTTCTTCACATAATTCACAGTTGTGGATGGACGGACAACTGCTAGCCATATGACGCGACGACAGACAGTTTGCACAATGGCGGTGTAGGAGGACAGCTCTCAGTCTCTCCTCAGCCTCCATTCGGCGAAGTTGACGGCAAAACAAGAGTTTGTGGTTGTGGTTGCAGATGGGACAACGATTGAGCTCTTGAGCTTCACTTTGGGACTGTTGTGCCATCTTGGGAAAATTTACTGCAAATAGAAAAAAAACAGAATATTAGTTTGCGTTTACTGAAGGGAGTAACACTAATTTCACGATTGGTCGTGTAATGACTCCTCGAGTAGTGCGTATTTCTACTACTCGCACGCAGCCATCGGGACCTGTAAAAACTTTTACAACTCTGCCAAGTCGCCACTCGTTTGGGGGTAGGTTATCCTCTTTGATAACCACGAGGTCCTCTACTTCGATATTTCGCTGAGGCGATTGCCATTTTTGTCTTTTGTGCATTTCCTTCAGATATTCCTCTTTCCATCGCCGACAGAATCCTTGATGAATTGCCTTTATTTTTTGGCATCGATTGACAATTGACATCGTGTTTCCCCTGATCTCCGGCTCCACAACCGAAAGTAGTGGACTGCCTACCAAAAAATGACCTGGTGTGAGGGGCTCTAGAGACTCGGGGTTATCTGAAATCGGGCTGATTGGTCTCGAATTCAGACAAGCTTCTATTTGGGCAAGCAACGTTGCAAACTCCTCCATCGTAAAACGCATAGTATTTGCTACCTTTCGGAAGTGTGTTTTAAAGCTTTTTACACCTGCTTCCCACAATCCTCCCATATGCGGAGCACCTGGAGGTATGAAATGTCAGTCGATTTCTTGATGAGCGTAGGTTTGGGTAGTCCGACTTGCCATTTCGGTGACGAATTTTCGGAAGTCTTGTCTCAATGCCTTGCTAGCTCCCACGAAATTTGTCCCGTTGTCCGAGTATATGCTTCTCGGACATCCGCGTCTCGATACAAACCTTGAAAATGCAGCGAGAAAGGTGGTAGTCGAAAGGTCACTAGTGGCCTCCAGATGAATTGCCTTCGTCGCAAAGCAGACAAAGACACAGACATATCCTTTTGTGATGAGACAAGCTCTGCCGGTATAGTTTTTGATCTCAAATGGCCCAGTAAAATCCACGCCGGTATTGGTAAAAGGTCGGGATATTTCTACTCGTTCAGGGGGCAGGGCTCCCATCAGCTGTTCTCGTGTCTTTTTTCTGTAAATGAGACAAACTTTACAATTGTGGATTATACTTTTAATTAAATTCTTCATCCGTACTATCCAAAATTCCGACCTCAGTAGCCTCAGCACAAGCTGATTCCCTCCGTGTAGAGAGATCAAGTGCGTGAATCTAACGAGAAGTCTAGAAAATTGGCAGTTGTACGGCAAGATGATCGGGTAACGCTCATTAAAAGGCATCTCAGATCGCGCGAGTCTGCCTCCAACCCTCATGATCCCATTCCTGTCGAGGAACGGATTGAGAGACTTGATGGGGCTCTTAGCATTTATCGTACTGGATGACGAGAGTGCCTCATACTCGTTGCAATAGTACTGCCTTTGTGTCAGAAGAACAAGGCGGGTTTTTACCTGCCGAATTTCTTCAGAAGTAATCTGAGAAGAGGTGTATCGTCGAGTCATCTTGTGAACCGGATGGATTTTGCTATAAAATCTGAAAATCCATGCCATCACTCGCAGGGTTCGCGAGAAACTGGAGAATCTATCTAAGATGTCCTGTTTTTCTAATATACACGTTGTATGTATTCGGACCACCTTCTGTTCTAATTCCGTCTCTTTTAGTATTTCAAGAGTTTTTTGAGGCCATTCCGATGGTTTTGCTTTGAGCCAGTGGGGACCTTGCCACCACAATGTGCTCTTTGCTAATTCCTGGGGTGAGACCCCTCGGCTTCCAAGATCTGCAGGATTATCTGTGGAGTCTACGTGATTCCATCCATTTACTCCAACCAGTTCCTCGATTTTGGCGACTCTGTTCGCCACAAAGGTTGTCCAGGAGCAGGGAGGTTTCCTTAACCACGAGAGAACGATGGTGGAATCAGTCCATTTGTATAGTACTGGCTGACCAACGTCAAACTGTGGAAGTAAAGCGTTAATAAGCTCTGCTAAGAGAAGGGCTCCGCATAACTCCAGGCGAGGTAAGGATATAGTTTTCACGGGTGCTACCTTCGTCTTGCCTACGAGTAAATTTACAAAGGGGACGTTGTCCGTTGATTTTTCTCGCACCCTAACATAAAGAGCCGCGGCATATGCTTTCTCTGAAGCATCACAAAACCCGTGGAACTGGATTTCATCCCAAGGCGTGAAGTTTATCCACCTTGGAATTTTAATATCTGGGATGAACACATAATCCCTTAAAAACCTTTCCCAACGCTGAGAGAGGGTTGGTGGTAGATGATCATCCCAGTCAATTTTGGCTAGCCATATATCCTGCATTAGAATTTTTGCTTGAACGACAATAGGACCTAGCCAACCCGCAGGATCAAACAACTTTGCGACACAAGATAGGACTTCTCGTTTGGTGTAGTTTGGATGTGATGGCATTGTTTTTACGCTGAAATAAAACATGTCATGCGCAGCATTCCATCGAATACCTAACATTCTCGCTTCACTCAAGTCGTCGATCTCCAGAAAGTCTTCCTTCAAAAGGTGGTTTTTAGGCAAGGCGGCCAGGATTTCCCTGGAATTTGATGTCCATTTTCGGAGGGGAAATCCAGCTCCCTGTAATACCATTAGGAGTTCATCGCGCGTTCGAATGGCCGTCTTTTGGTCGTGGGCTCCTGCTAGTACATCGTCTACGTACGTATGAAGTTTTAAAACTCTGGCTGCCAGTGGAAACTGCTGATTGACTTCTTGCGCTAGTTGAAGAAGAGTTCGTATCGCTAGATATGGTGCGCAGTTAACCCCGAACGTGACAGTTTGCAGTTCGTAATCCACCAGTTCTTCATTTTGTGATTCTCGAAAAAGAATCCTGTGATATTGTGTGTCTTCAGGCTGCAGCAAAATTTGTCGATACATTTTCTCGATGTCCGCATTGAAGACGTACTTAAAAAATCGCCATTTCAGCAGTAAACCTATAAGATCTGCCTGAAGAACAGGACCAGGGTAGAGTGCATCATTCAAGCTCACTCCATTTGAAGATGGATTCGACGCGTTGAAGACCACTCGCACTTTGGTAGTTGTGCTGTCCGGCTTAAGCACTGCGTGGTGGGGCAAGTAATAGGTTGCTGATGGTGGTGGAGATGTGGCCTTATTTATTGGCTTCATATGACCTAAAGTTATGTATTCTTTTAGTACTCGATGGTATTCTGCTTTCAGCTCAGGTTTCTTCAACATCGCCGATTCGTTGCGTACAAACTGATGGGCTGCACAGGTCCTAGAATGTCCCAGACTGAGATCATCTGGAAATTCCTGTCGGAATGGCAATGCTACTACATATCGCCCTTTATCATCACGATGCGTTGTCATTTTGTAATGCTGTTCACAAAAAGCTTCCTCTGGAGTTACCCGCTTTTTGCTCGGAACCTGCTCAAGTTCCCAAAACCTAGTTAGCTGGGAGTCTGTTACTTCAGTAAAAAGGGACAAACACGCCTCTGAGGATTTTGCCACAGACTGAGAAAGAGGCCCTGAAAGTACCCAGCCAAACACAGTCTCCTGTGCCAGAAGAGAGCCCAATACATCTTTCTTTATCTGGCCGCGCATGATAGCTGGATACAAATCGGCACCAATGATCATATCCACCTGTTGGCTCTTGTAGAATTTGACATCGGCTAAATCCATTGGGGGAGGAGAAACGAGATCCGCTACCTTTACTGACAACTGGGGGAGGTTTCCTGTAAGTTGGGGTAGAATTAGGCCTCTTGCCTCAATTCTGACTTGGGAATCAACAGGGGAGCCTAATACGAATCGTGCTGCCTTTCTTACTTTGGCAGGTATAGTTGCATTTATCCCGCATATACTCGTCTCGACAGGCCGAGTAGGAAGGTTAATTCGTTTTTGCAGCCGCTCTGAGATAAATGTGCCTTCCGACCCGGAGTCAAGAAGAGCTCTTGCCGGATAGTTCACCCCTAAATGATTTATATGTACCATTGCTGTTCCCAAAATAACGGCTTTGGAACTAGCTGCGAAAAGTGCATTAATGTGGCCGGAAGTTGGTGTTTTCGAGGCTTCATTTCCTATGGTAACATTCCTAGTTGTGGTGCCGTGATTATCCCCAGTTGGAATTCGATGTAGCAGGGAATGGTGCCTTTGATGACAACTGGAGCAAGCAAAAGTACTGGTGCAGTTCCTTGCGATATGAGAGTGTGCTAGACAGTTCAAACACAGGTTATATTTTCTCACTATTTTGCAGCGATCATCTACTCTCATTGCTAAAAACTTTGGGCATGATTTAAGCGAATGCGACTGGTCAGGACGTAACCTACACGATGGTTGCGATATGTGACTGTGGTGAGTAGCCACCCTTCGCCCAAATGTCACTGCCGGTGTCCTACTATGTCCTGCCCTTTGCACGCGAGCACTCTGAATATCGCTAACCGTTTCTAGGGTTTGGAACCTACTGGAAAGGAAACTATCTAAATCTTCCGACTTTGGGATCTCGGATTTATGCACGATTCCCTGTTCCCATAAAGCCAACGTAGTATCTGGCAATTTACTCGATACTAGAAATACGAAGATGGCGTCCCAGTTCTCTATGTCAATATTGTACATTTGCAGAACGGAAATGCAGTTATTGACCGACCGCTGAAGATTTTTTATATCGTGTCCACGCTCGCAAGTTACAGTGGGTAAATTAAACAATATCTTCAGTTGGCTATTCACCATTACCCTCTTGTTTTCATACCGGTCAAAGAGGTTTTGCCACGCAATTGCAAACCCGTCATTGGTCAATGGAGATTTTTTAACTATATCTTTGGCTTGTCCTCTAGTTTTCTGATTTAGGTGATATAGTTTTTCAACCGGACTTAATCGAGAATTGTTTATATAAATGGCCGTGAAGAGATCTCGAAAAGATGGCCATGACATATAATCCCCAAAAAAGATCTCCGTGTCACAAGGTGGGAGATTAACGCTTGAGCGTTGGACTGGTTCGCAGTCACGGTGTGTCGGAATAATTGTTGATGAGCTCTGCTGAGCAAAGGTCAAATTGTGGATAGTTTCGCCCATCAGTGATGCACATGCAACATAAGCGGAATAGCAATCCTGATATCTGCATTTGCCTAAGCTTAAAGCGGCCTTTCCTGCTTCGTCTTCAGACACACTTCGCGAGTATGCTTCAAAAGTCTCCTTAACCTTGACCCATAAAGCTTTTAGCTCCTCCTTCTGTATTTCGATCGAGAATACCGATTGGCTTTCCCCTGGTGTGAGATTATATTTTTCCTCAAATTCTAATAAAGCCTCACAAGCTCGAGAAAATTCATTT
This sequence comes from Philophylla caesio, assembly GCA_963971545.1. Lineage (NCBI taxonomy): Eukaryota > Metazoa > Arthropoda > Insecta > Diptera > Tephritidae > Philophylla > Philophylla caesio. The sequence goes on from CAXASM010000059.1 coordinate 5,556, forward strand.
GGGTTCGCCATCTTGGACCAGCATTTCTCTACTGGAATGATTGATGCTAACCTAATGTAGACAAACTTACTCCCGAATAGAGGAAAATAAAAACAAATTAAAACCCTTTTCAGAGGATATTTACGTCTAAAATGACCCCGGGTTATTTTCGCGTATCGCACTCGACTGTGCAACTACGTATGTACATATATGCCTTTATTCACCGCTTAAGGCTCTATTTTTGCTAAGCCGTACGCTGACCAGAAAGTCCTGACCGGCTTTGTTAACAAATAAAACGTGGAGAATTTCAACGGCTTACCTGTTATCTCCGCTTTTTGTTTTTTATATATTGTGGGTTGCTCGGGAACTATTGTTCAGATGGGTCCTTGTTTATGGCCTTGCTGCACGTTGGGCCGATCTTTTTTTTGTTTGCCTCTATTATGACGAGCAGCTTTTGGTGCTTGGTTGCACTTTCTTAACTGTCCGCTGATGATTTATTTTTGAACTTCCCAGGTTTCCCAGGGACTTTCACTCACTTGTACACGTCTGTAAATTACTTTCACAGGCTCTTTCCTTACACTGCCCTTACTGGTAGGGGCTTTCCATTAGTACTTGCACTGCCCTGCTTCTCAGGGACTTTCCAACACTTGCGCCGCCCTGCTAATCAGTGGCTTTCACTGCAAGTGGTTGCTAGCGCTTTATTCGTAGGCACTTGGTGCCGGCGCTCACTTCCCTTCTTTGTAGGGACTTTCCATTAGCACTTTCACTGCACTGCCCTGTTTTTCAGGGACTTTCCGACACTTGCGCAGCCCTGCTAATCAGTGGCTTTCACTGCAAGTGGTTGTTAGCGCTTTATTCGTAGGCACTTGGTGCCGGCGCTCACTGCCCTTATTTGTAGGGACTTTCCACTAGCACTTTCACTGCACTGCCCTGTTTCTCAGGGACTTTCCGACACTTGAGCAGCCCTGCTAATCAGTGGCTTTCACTGCAAGTGGTTGTTAGCGCTGTATTCGTAGGCACTTGGTGCCGGCGCTCACTGCCCTTATTTGTGGGGACTTTCCACTAGCACTTTCACTGCACTGCCCTGTTTTTCAGGGACTTTCCGACACTTGCGCAGCCCTGCTAATCAGTGGCTTTCACTGCAAGTGGTTGTTAGCGCTTTATTCGTAGGCACTTGGTGCCGGCGCTCACTGCCCTTATTTGTGGGGACTTTCCACTAGCACTTTCACTGCACTGCCCTGTTTTTCAGGGACTTTCCGACACTTGCGCAGCCCTGCTAATCAGTGGCTTTCACTGCAAGTGGTTGTTAGCGCTTTATTCGTAGGCACTTGGTGCCGGCGCTCACTGCCCTTATTTGTGGGGACTTTCCACTAGCACTTTCACTGCACTGCCCTGTTTTTCAGGGACTTTCCGACACTTGCGCAGCCCTGCTAATCAGTGGCTTTCACTGCAAGTGGTTGTTAGCGCTTTATTCGTAGGCACTTGGTGCCGGCGCTCACTGCCCTTATTTGTGGGGACTTTCCACTAGCACTTTCACTGCACTGCCCTGTTTTTCAGGGACTTTCCGACACTTGCGCAGCCCTGCTAATCAGTGGCTTTCACTGCAAGTGGTTGTTAGCGCTTTATTCGTAGGCACTTGGTGCCGGCGCTCACTGCCCTTATTTGTAGGGACTTTCCACTAGCACTTTCACTGCACTGCCCTGTTTCTCAGGGACTTCCCGACACTTGCGCAGCCCTGCTAATCAGTGGCTTTCACTGCAAGTGGTTGTTAGCGCTGTATTCGTAGGCACTTGGTGCCGGCGCTCACTGCCCTTATTTGTGGGGACTTTCCACTAGCACTTTCACTGCACTTCCCTGTTTTTCAGGGACTTTCCGACACTTGCGCAGCCCTGCTAATCAGTGGCTTTCACTGCAAGTGGTTGTTAGCGCTTTATTCGTAGGCACTTGGTGCCGGCGCTCACTGCCCTTATTTGTGGGGACTTTCCACTAGCACTTTCACTGCACTGCCCTGTTTTTCAGGGACTTTCCGACACTTGCGCAGCCCTGCTAATCAGTGGCTTTCACTGCAAGTGGTTGTTAGCGCTTTATTCGTAGGCACTTGGTGCCGGCGCTCACTGCCCTTATTTGTGGGGACTTTCCACTAGCACTGCACTGCCCTATTTCTCAGGGACTTTTCACTGAAAAAGGCAGTTTAATGGATACATATATACGTGTATGGTTAAAAAAGCACAAAGATCGGGACTCGCCCGCTATCCTCAGACCGTTTCCCGGTGAATTCTAAGTCGCTAGCGATGAAAAGGAATGTCTCCCTTTTTTTTTTTTTTTTTTGTTTATTCTTTGGATTGTTTTCGACTTACCAATTTTCTCCTTTGACTGCTGCACAAATTGTGGTCTGCTGGTTGTTTCCCAGCTGTCGCGTTGATGAAATCGTTGATGTCGGTTTTGAGAAAAGTGGGTTTTGTCCAAAAAATATCAGCGCTCTATTCTTTCGTTTGTTGTTGAATAGTAAAATGGCGGTGCCAGTAAATGTCAAAAGCCGTGAAGGCACCTTCTTTTTAGTAGTCTCGTTCACAATGGTGTTTCGAGATTACGAAAATTGGGACTTGGCGAGAGTTGCCAGTGGAATAAATGTGAGAAATAATGGAGTAACCGAGCGTCGCAAAGAATCCGGCTCGAAGGACCATGTTCGAGCGGGGGGGGGGGGGTGAAAAGAATCAAAATTCCTCTTGAATTTCGACAACGGGGATCACGGGGAGCCGATCCTTGAGACGCCGAAACTTTCCCACTACCGCTCACGAAACTTCCACTCAACAAATATTTGTTGAAAGAAACAATTCGCTTTTGTATAAATATATGCAAAAATTCACTTTTATTTATGAAAATATGTTTTACTCACCGCTGATGTCGCTGTTCACCGAAGCTCGAACTCGAAAAAGAAGAAGCCGTTTTTCCCGCAGTCGCCGCATTTATAGCCTCCACAGAAAGTGGAATCTGGCACCGGTATCAGCTAACAGGACTCGTGCACAAAGGAATAGAAGTAACGAGTTCTGTCAGCCAGTGGTCAACAGCGACATCTATCCGTACCGTGCTTAGCCTAGTATTAGACTGCATGCTTAAACAGGAGATAATAGAGAAATCTATTAGTGAACTGTTAATATTTAGGACAAAATCTTAGCGATAGCCTGTGCTCCACAAAAATAAAAAAAGGCGAATAAAAGTGGTGAAAGCATAGAAGGGCCGAATCCGGATGAAGTCCTGGGTTTTGTAAGTGAATAACAACAACAATTTTTCGTTCTTTTTTTTGTGTCTTTTCAGGAAAGAAATCCATACACAATGAACTCAGAAGAAATGAGGAAATCTCTAATGATGATGAACGACGCCGTAAATGCCGTTCTCCAACAACTAAATATGTTCGAAGGGCGTCTTCAATGCGTAGAGGCTAGAGACAGCTCAGAGCCCATCAAGGACTTAGTGCAGATCTGGAGAGACTATCCTTCCGGTCAAACACGGCAATTTAATAATTCCGGCCAATTTCAAAAGTATGAAAATTTGAAGAGGGGCCCAAGTTCCGAAAAATTTTCGGGGAAAACAAATAAAAACCCAACCAAACAACAAAAATTATTTCATTTAGTACCGGTGGATGGAGCGGAAGAAGAAAAGACTCCGCCTGTATCCCATCAGGAGCAAAGTGATGGGGATCAAATACATTTTACAATAGGAGCCTCGTGTCCGGCGTACCATATTTAGAGTATGTTACGCTAAATCAAGGCAATCTAGAATTTTTGGTGGATACGGGGGCTAACAAAAACTATATTAGTGAACGCGTAGCGTAAACAGCTATGCCAGTGGGAAAACCATTTCATGTAACTTCCGCGGGGGGGTTAATCAAAATTGAGAGAAAAGTTTGCGGAAAATTTTTTAAGTTTGTCGGACGAGACATTACCATTACATTTTTTGTCCTTCCAGAACTTAAGTCCTTTAATGGGATCCTGGGGGAGGACACACTTACAGAAATCAAAGCAGTTCCAGATAGGGAATTGCATCTTCTTATTTTAAAACCAGATACGGTATTGTCCCTTAAACTGAAAAAACACAGGAATGTAATAACATCAGCGCAGACATTCATCTCGATCCTTGCATTGCCCAACATACGAGGGAAGAGCTTCAAAAAATACTGGACAGACACGAACAACTCTTTGACCCAGTCGACCGTAGCACAAAAATTGAGACCGACGTCCAGGCGGAAATAAAAACGACAACCGAAGATCCTATTTATACAAAAAGCTACCCTTACCCTGTTAAAATGCGTGGGGAAGTCGATAGACTGATTCAGGAACTCCTTTCAGAAGGCATTATTCGTCCTTCAAAAAGTCCTTACAATTCCCCCATATCGATTGTTCCAAAAAAATCCCAGCCGAACGCAGAGAAAAAATACCGAATAGTCATAAATTTTAAAAGGCTAAACGCCGTAACCATTCCCGATACATACCCCATTCCAGACATAAACGGCACCATTGCTAGCCTCGGAAATGCCCGCTTGACGTAACGTCGGGATTCCACCAAATCCCTATGAAAGAGCGCGATATTCCAAAAACCGACTTTTCCACTATGAATGGCAAATATGAATTTTTCGACTTCCATTTAGCCTTAAAAATGCGCCTTCTATCTTTCAGCGTATGATAGACGATGCCCTCAAGGAGTTCATAGGGCGCATATGTTTCGTCTATATTGACGACATTATTATTTTTAGTAAGGACGAGGCTACCCACTTAAAGGATAGTGAAACGATCCTTTGTAGACTCTCGGCGGCAGACCTTAAGGTTAATCTGCAAAAAACGCAGTTTTAAAAACAAAGTGTTGAGTTCCTTGGATACATTGTAACTTCTGAGGGGATTCTCCCAGACCCCCAAAAAATTAACTCAATAAAAAATATGCTACCACCGTCAAATTTAAAGGAGCTCAAAAGTTTCTTAGGATTAACCTCCTATTACAGGAAGTTTATTCGCGATTATGCAAAAATCGCCAAACCACTTACCAATTTTACAAGAGGAGAGCATGCACAGGTAAAGGCAATTCAATCTAAGAAACTGGCAATTACTTTAACCAAGGAAGCCCTAAAGGCATTTGAGGACCTCAAAGAAGTGTTGACAACCTCAGAGGTCCTGACCTTTCCCAATTTCGAAAAGGCCTTCAACCTAACGACGGACGCCTCCGACTTCGCCATTGGCGCGGTATTGTCTCAGGACTATGACGGTAAGGACAAGCCAGTAGCGTTTATATCAAGAAGTTTAACATCCACAGAGGAACGACAAATGAAAAGGAGATGCTTGCGCGAGAAAAATACGTATATTCACGGATCACCAGCCACTAACCTTTTCGCTTAGCAACCGTAACCACAATGCTAAGCTGAAACGATGGAAATCTAGGATAGAAGAATATAACTACGAACTTATCTATAAACCAGGGAAGTCCAACGTCGTGGCTGATGCTCTTTCTCGCCTAAAAACTCAGGTAAATCAGCTAACAGCGTCAACTTTGTCTGCTTCAGAGGTTGCTAGCCAAGATGAAACCACATTATCATCGACTGACACCGCAAGCGAGTGCGATACGGTTCACAGTGCAGAACAGGATAACTCTGTTTTAATTCCATTCGTTGAAGTGCCGCTGAACGTCTTCAGAAATCAAATCGTATTCGGTGGTAGGCTTCAGATTTGCAAGAGCCCCACCCTGGTCACTCTCGGCATTACGTAGGAACAGAGCGTATGGGAGAAAGAGAACTTGTTAGTGTACTCAAAGAAAAATTAAGACCAAACATTATTAACGGAATTAAAATGCCAGAGAGTCATTTAGGCTTACTTCAGAGCGTATACTTAGAGCATTTCTGCAATAATAAGGTCCGGGTAGCTCAAACGCTCGTAGAAGATTTACGAAATCCTGACGTTGTGTGCGGGGTAATAATGAAAGAGCACAAGAGGGCACATCGCAACGCCAATGAGAATAGGAAACAGATTTCACAGCACTATTACTTCCCGAGAATGAGCAGTCAGATTAGAAAATGTGTACTGGCATGTGAAACATGTAAATTTAATAAATATGATAGGCACCCAAACAGACCGGAACTGCAGATTACACCAATCCCTTCGCGACCATGCGAGATAATTCACGTATACATTTTCGAGATTCAAGGACAAAAATTTTTAAGTTGTATAGATAAATTCTCAAAGTTTGCAAAACTTTTTCACATTAGAAACAAATCAAGTTTGCACCTTAAAGACAAAATGATAAAACTATTGCATTATTTTACGACTCCAAGGGTCCTAGTAACCGATAACGAACGCCCACTAATCCAAAATCTGCTAGAATCACTAGGAATCCGACTTTACCGCACATCATCGCAGAGAAGTGAGGTGAATGGACAAGTCGAAAGATTTCACTCTATCTTAATTGAAATATTTAGATGCCTAAAGGCGGAAAATCCCGACTTCAGGCCCAAGGAGCTCGTTAATATCGCGGTAGATCGTTATAATAATTCAGTTCATTCGGTTACAAACAAAAAACCGACTGAGATATTTTTCAATCGTTCAGGAGCTTCTAATTATCAGGAACTCCTTGACAAAAGTAGGAAAATGAATAGGTTTTTGAAAACAATACTAGAAGAAAAACAATTGTCCCAAATCAGAAGACACAACAAGAAAAAGGCCCTACCAGAGCGTTATGACGAGAACGATGTTATAAACGTAAAGGATAGAGAGATAAAGGGAAAACAAAAACCGCTTTACAAGAAAGAAATCGTTGCTAAGGACAACAGAGTTACAGTTACCACACTTAGTGCCAAGAAAATTCACAAATTGCATATAAAAAATGTAAAACGCAGGAAAAATAATACTACCACATAAATCAAAAAAAATAATAATAAAGAAAAAAAGGTACTCTATGGATGCTTAACTACAAGAGCGGGCTTGTAAGTGGGACAAATCGTGCCTTAGTAGGTTGGGGCGCCATCGAATTTGACAAATGGCAACGTTGCTCCCAAAACTGGGGAAAAAAAATGTTTACATTTTCAATTTTTTGCGCCTACATTGCAAAACAGTCTTAAAGTATAAAATTTTTTTCCTTTTTTACTAAAGAATAAAAGAAACAATTGCAATAAGCTTGGAGTAGTAGTTTAGGAGTTTAGTGCACGCTTAAACTATTGTACGAAATAGCTTTACAAGCTCTAGTTTAGTTAATTACTAACCCACTAACAGTCAGTTGAAAGCATAAGAATTTAATCATGAAAAGTTAATTGTGTTTTCTTTTCATAAAAACCTTTATAAAAATTGAACTACTAACTTATCCGTAACCAATAGCTCTAGTAGAAAAGAATCGTTAAGAATTACTAACCTACCAACAATATCAAATTTAGGGATAAAAAGTTGATAGAAAATTAAATTACTAATTTATTTATAATCAATAGCATTTGTAGAGAAAAATTGTTAAAAAATTACTAACCCACTAACAATATCACATCCAGAGATAAAAAATCTATAAAAAACTAAACTACGAACTTATTTATAACCACTAGAATTTGTAGAGGAAAATTGTTTAAAAATACTAATACACTAACAACATTAGATTTAGAGGTAACATATCGCATTACAGACTGCCTCTGCTGGCGTCAGCCATCAGTGGTCTTCATATCTTCCACTACAAGGCTCCAGTAGTAACGATCCAAAGTGGAAACGGATAGATTATCAACGGGACATTCAAGCTGATCCACGTCATCAAGCTTCAACAATACGCCACAACTATGATGCAGATGAAAGATTTGTCGAGCCGCCTGGTCAAACAGTCTGATGACAAGCTCCTTGCACAGCTCTACATTAATCAAACGATGGAGCGTCTCGAAGAATTAACGGGAGGCATAAGTAAGGCTAGGCATACCCGCTCTATTGACTGGATAGGGTCAGCATGGAAATGGCTGGCAGGGTCACCAGATGCAACCGACTGGAGCAATATTCTCCACAGCCAAAACCAATTCATCGAAAACAACAACCAAATCAATGAAGTAGTGGACCGCGTGAATTCCGTGGCGAGGGAAGCTGAAGCGGAAATATTTGAAAGAAATGCACTTCACAATATCGTCCTTCTTCGCGAAGAGGTGAACGCAATGGTCCGGGCATGCCAGCTGAATTGTGAACACCAACCTACTCGACACTGATGAGGTCAACCAGATATTGTCAGAAATAGAAACACTACCATACCAGTGGTGACACGCGTTGATATCTACGACGGGAAACAACTAGACCTACCATTTAACAAGATGCTAGTGAACCAGGAGGAAACTTATGGACTGACAAAGGATTACCTACTAATCGGTTCATCTACGGTATGTGGCTCGGAATCCATAAGCCTTCTAGATTGCTTATCACGATTGCTGAAGGGTGGAGAAGCTTGTTGCCGGTTCACTAGGCGAAATGGTACGCTAATCGAGCCAATAAATGATAACACGGTTTTCGTTTAGAACTTCCAAGGTATAGTTAAGAGTAGCACCGCCACACATGCTATCAATGCTACCTACGTGATCCAGCTCAACAACGAAACGATCATGATTGGGGATCGAGTGTTCTACAGCAGCGAGGCCATTTCAGCGCAAGCCCTGCCAGCGGTACTATCAAACAAAAAAAGCACACGATGAGAGTCAACCTGGAATACGTCCATGACATCACGATGGCGAACGTTAAGTATCTAGGGTACGTTAACGAAAAGATCAATTTTTCTATCGTTACAGAAGCAATTTCGATATGTGCTATAATCCTTATTGTGGTCATGCTATGTAGATGTTACACAAAAAATATCAACCTGCCCCCTGTTCAAATCCCGACGCAGTGGAGAAGAAACCCCAGCAACACTAGGATCAGTGAGGCCAATTCTGCACCAGAACCTAACAGCCTTGACACTAGCTTACCAGTAGCCGAAGCCAGGAGAAAGCCAGACGCATCATGGCCAGGAAGTTGCGATTACCATTCAAGGAGTATTAACCCCACTTGCTGTTCAATCACGGATCTGCGGGACGCAGATCTTTAAAGGGGGAGGAGTTATCATTATGCTATCCCACGGTCCGTACATTTGCTCACGTTGCAACGTGTGATGGAATCTGTGGATCCATTGAAATTACCAAGAAATCTGCCAGACTGAGTAGAGTTCTTGCTAAGGGACACTCCCAGCCAACATATGTAAAAAGACCAGATGGGTCTTGGACAGAAACGTCTGGAGAGTCGTTGGACATTCTGTTTAGTACTCACTTTCCAGGATGCAGGGCAAGCGAATTAGAATCGGTCTTGGACCCGAACCCTTCGCGAACTCCCCCCAGCGAGCTCTTGGATGAGCTACTGGACAAGGAAAAACTAAAATTTGCTATCTTTAGCTTTTCACCCTTTAAATCGGCGGGAATGGACGAAATACTTCCAATTATGCTTCAGAAAGCCTCAGAGGTGGTCGTCCCGGTCCTGTTGGCAATATTCAGAGGGTGCCTATTACTGAACCACGTCCCCCTAAACTGGAAAAGAATAAAGGTAATTTTCATTTCTAAAGCAGGGAAACGAGGTCACGACAACGCTAAGGATTTCAGGCCAATTAGCCTGATGTCCTTTGTACTGAAGACTTTTGAAAGACTTCTAGATCTATACATTAGAGATAACACCTCTTTTTATCATACTCACAAGATGCGTACCTGAAAGGGAAGTCAACGGAGACAGTCCTGCACGAGGTGGTGCGCATAATTGAGAGTTCACTGCACTATAAACAATATACTATGGCTTCCTTTATAGATATCGAAGGGGCCTTCAATAATGTCAGCATAGATTCAATACAGAAGGCACTGGTGGTAGCAGGAATTGATCACTGCATCCGCTCAGGGATAGTGTCGCTGCTAAGGAGCAGAGCAATTTATGCAAATCTAGGTTTCCAGGATAGAACCATATATGCGGTGAAGGGCACCCCAGGGAGGAGTTCTCTCGCCACTACTGTGGCTCATGGTTTTAAACCAACTACTGATAAAGTTAGATTCCTGGGGAATCAAAGTAGTAGCTTATGCAGATGATGTTGCGATACTGGTATCGGGGAAATTTCTTCCGGTCATCAGCGAAATTGTGGAGAGGGCTTTACAGGAGGTGGACACCTGGGCCATAAACTGTGCGCTTAGGGTGAACCCTGAGAAAACGGATCTGTTGCTCTTCACAAACAAAATAAAACTACCTTACTTCACTAAACCTAAGCTCCGAGGGACGGAACTTGATCTTTCAAATAGGGTGAAATAGCTTGGAGTCATTCTGGACCCAAAGCTTAATTGGAGACTAAACATCGAAGAACGAGTAAGGAAGGCCTCGGTGGCTCTCTACGCCACAAAAAGAATATTAGGCAATAAATGGGGACTACAACCAAAGATTGTGCACTGGATGTACACAGCTATAGCCCGACCCATACTCTCATACGGAGCGCTGGTATGGTGGCCAGCTCTCACCAAAGATTATGTCGTCAAGAAACTGGGAATAATTCAAAGGTCAGCAGCTACTGGTGTAACGGGTGCAATGAGTTCTTGCCCAACGGATGTCTTGAACGTACTACTCGACTTATTACCAAAAGATCTTTTTATTGAAAAATCAGCTGCTAACAGTGCCATTAGGTTACATGGGTTGGGGTTCTGGTAGAGTCCCAGCTGAGATTAAAGCGCTGCCGACTGATTACATCCTGCCGAAATCTTACGTTAGCCGCACAATCCAGACTAGATTCCCTAGCCGTAGAGACTGGACTCGCGGAAAAGTCAGATTACAGGATGGTCTGGCAGTCTACACGGACGGTTCAAAGATGGAGTGCGGGGTAGGTGCGGGGTTTTCATTGAGCAGCATAACCTGAAGATAAGTAAAAGAATTGTTTATTTGTTGAACCATTATTTATTTCCTCTGCTATGCAGAGGCAGCCGTTTGGTTACAGTGAGTAGTTAGAACTAACTTTATCGGTGTCTGCACCTGAATGCCTAACCTGAGCAGCCCTACTTGGTTTGTCGGATTTTCCGCTGACTCGGCGATTCCCACACTCCAGTTGTGCGCTTCCGAGCTTCAGCTCCAGATGGCTACACCCGTAAGCTCGATTGCTGACTTGGCAATTCCCACGGTTCAGAGCGCTACTTTTGTATGTTTGTTAACAGCATACGAGCTGCATACAAAGTTATGATTGTTGTTACTATTGTTTTTGTGTGTCGCAGTAGCTAACACCTGGCTATTGTTGTGTCTATGTTTGCTGCTACTTGATGGTTGCTGCAGCAGCTTATTTGAGCTGTCGTTGTGGCTATGGTGTGTTAACTACTCCCCCTTTTAAAAGCGACCGTTCTCGGGTGCCTCTTACACATCGGGTGGAGTTGCAGTGTCGGTGTTTCTAATCACTTCAATGATGGCTGGCTTTCGCTGCCTCCTGGACCAAAAGTAAGCTATTATCATAACTATGATGATGGTAGCCACTAGCCCCAGTGAACTAATCGAAATCAAATGTCTGGTTGCCATTTCTTGTTGTAGTGATGCAATGTGCTTTAAGTTCTTCACATGGACCTCCTCCAGATACGGCAATGATAGAGTTTTTATATGTTCCGTAAACTTTACTATTGTTGAAGGAGGGGCTTCGGGATGGGATTTAACAACTTTTTTCCAGTTGACATAATTAGTTCCGTTTATGGTGACATTACCTTCAAACATAACGAGAAAGGTGCCCTTTATAGTAACGCCTGGTCGTGTTCCCTCTGTGATCTCAACGCACTGGTCATTTACCACTATTAGTCCGTCGGCAATTTCCTCAATAGGGGTGATGTGTTCTGCTGAGGTTGTTTTGCATTGCGCTGAATTCTGATTCAATAGCTGTTCCACACATGAGGCTGAAGCAAGTGGCTGGCAAAATGTAAGGGTTGTAGCATTTTTGCAGTTTGTGAGAGGTTGGTAGTCGGGAGCGCAGTGTGCTGCTATATCTGTTTCTAAGTTAATTATCTTCTTACTATGAATTACAGGTAAAAGTCTAACTTTTTTACAAATTCTGCTGATTTTAGGATATTTAATTACAAAATAAATATTATCACTATCCTGCAATATTCTTAGCTTAGAGGCAGTTAAAATATCGCTTATAGTAATATTGGCAAAGTGTTCGGCAAATAGCAAAATTTTAGCATCTTCACTATCCAAAATGACGGGATCAATTATGTTATGCTTTCCTAGTGTTACTGAATGAACAATGTTTGTGAGGTCTGCAAGTACTGCCCTGTTTCTCGCCGTAGCCAACCCAAATAAATGCCCTGTATCCACAATTGTTTCTTTTGTGACTTTAAGTAGGTCATTCATTGCTCGTGTCAGATTATTTATCCTTGCCTGAAGCTGAGTATTAATTGTAATCTGTCGTTCATTAGTCTCAATCAGTTCGCGTTCTCTTGTTGCGACCTCATTAAAATCGTCGAAGTCGGGTGTCCCTGCGATGTATTTCAGTGCAGTACCTATGATGTTGAAACCACGCGAATGCCGGTGATGGGTCTTCAGAGTCTCTAATAAAACGAGGATGTGACCAGCATCTGCTTGGAGCAATTTCCTTGCAGGAGAATGTGGAAACTCTTCAAGCAGCCCTTCTGTATCTGCCGCTATGGCTTCATAATTCGTCAAGTTAGTTTTATGTAGCAAAATACCGTATTGATCGTGAATAGCAACTGTCCCGGTTGAAATCATCATGTAGTGTGAGTTGGTGTTGTTAAATAATTTCGCCTGCGTCCAGAAAATAACCGTCAAAAACGAGTATCTGAGAAAAAAAAAAAGGAAAAAACTTGCTTTACCTCAAGTTTGCCTTGTGAACCCGTCTACCATTTATAATGACCGTAGTTCCCAAGTCCTGCTCAATAATATTCTCAACATACAATTTTGTTAATTTATTGCCAATTCTTTTATTGGTTTTAATAAATACTTTGTCTCCGGGTTGATATGTTTTCAACTTCCTATATTTATTCAATCGATCTAACTCAAGTGCTTGTGCCCTGACAATTTTGTTCACGATGTTTTCGCGTAATTGCTGAGGAATAGAATGAACTACATCTATAGGCCTTTGCCCCGTAACGGAATGAACCGACCTATTATATTTGGATGTAGCAAGCAATATCAAACCCACCGTCTCGTTCAGTCCTTGAGAAAGTTTGGTGCACCTTGCAATCTCTTTTAATGTGCTATGAAACCTTTCGACCTGCCCATTAGTGGTACTATGGTGCGGAGGGGTTGTAAACATGGTCACCGAGAAATGATCTCTCAACAGTGAATTTATTGTTTGGGAATTGAAAGACTTTTCATTATCGCAAACTATGGTTTTTGTATTTTTAAAAAAATTTAGAATTTGTATAATAGGTTGTTTTATGTCAATTATTGACCTGGAAGCAATGGGTGAAACTATCGCGAATTTTGAGAACTTGTCAACACACGTCAGGAAATGTTTCTTATCTGTTGAATAAATATCGAGGTGGAGAATTTCTCCAGGATACTGTGGTATAGGGGTTTGGCCTACCGTCGGATTTGGGGGGTGGCGTTGGTATTTGGCCTCCCGGCAGATTTTACAGTTAATTACCAATTCCTTCAAATTCGGTCGCATTCTGGGGAAATAATACTCCTTTAGAATCTGTTGCAGGTTTTCCTTTAAAGAACGATGGGCCCGATTATGTTCGGTTTCCAGTATCTCTTTCTGATCGTCTTCGTTGGTTATGTCTATCACTTGCCTCGTTGTATGCCGGAATTTTACGCCTGGGAATTTCGTTAATACTTCGTCTTGAATTCCTGCAAGTGTTGGTAGGTCACATAATAGTCCGTTTACAACATTAGGATTAACACAGTCCCCTATGCTTTTCGTAAGTTCACTTCTGTCATTAAAGATGATGTGGTGCCTCATCTGCGTTCTAAAAATTATTTTTGAAGTCTTCGATGGGGAGCTACCTTCTTCAAGAATTATTTGACTCTTAAAGCAATTAATAGGATTCTGTATTGTGGGAATAGTTTTAGTGAGTGATACCTCACTGTGTGCCGTAGTATCCGTAGAGGAGCCTGAATTTTCCAAACCATTAATATGCTGTCGTGACAACGCATCCACTACGACATTATCTTTCCCTGGCTTGTAGAAAAATTTAGGGGAAAATTCCTCCACAAATGCTCTCCATCGCTTAAGTTCCGCGTTTGGGTTTTTGTCCGATATGGCGAACGTAAGGGGTTGATGGTCTGTGTAGATGTTAAGCTGTTTAACACCATAAAGATAATTTCTCAATTTCTGGAGAGACCAGACTATTGCTAAGAGCTCGCGCTCGTTCGTAGCGAAATGTTCTTCAGTGGATGACAAGGTCCGGGAAATCATGGTGACAGGTCGACCGCCCTGTGACAGAACTGCACCCAATGCATGTGAGGATGCATCGGTCGTTAAGTCGAAAGGTTTTTCAAAATCAGGGTATAGTAAGAGGACGTCCTCTGAAGCCAAAATTTCCTTGATTTTACCAAATGCTCGTATTGCCTCTTGGTCTAGCTGAGTATGAACGTTTTTAGAACGATTGGCGCTAACATGTCCATTTTCGCCGCGAAGGTATTTCGTTAATGGCTTAACAATTGACGCATAGTCCTTCACGAACCGTCTATAGTACCCCGAGAGTCCGAGGAAGGACCGCAAGGCACGAAGTGTTCTTGGAGTTTCATATTTGACAATGTCTCGCACCTTGTCTGGGCAGGTTTTTATTCCATCCCTAGAGACAATGAATCCGAGGAATTCTACTTCACCTCTTATAAACTTGGTTTTTTCAAGTGACACTCTTATGTTTGCTTCGTAAAGTTTCACGAGAATACGTTTAATATCCTTAATGTGTTGATCTTCATCCCCAGAGAAGATAATGACGTCGTCAACGTAAACATGGCAACACTTGCCAATTTCGTCTCGAAGAACGTCATCGATGGCCCGCTGAAAGATGCTAGGCGCATTCTTAAGGCCGAACGGAAGTCGGCAAAATTCATATTTCCCGTTATTAACGGAGAATGCTGTATTTTCCCTGTCCCGTTCTGCTAGTCTTATCTGGTGGAACCCAGATTTAAGATCAAGAGTGGTAAAAAACGATGATTTCCCCAGATTAGCCAAGATGACCGAAGTTTCAGGAATGGGATATCTTTCGCTTATCGTTTTTTCATTAAGCTTCCTGAAATCAATAACCAGGCGCATGTTTTTTTCTCCAGATTCAGTAAGTCCCTTTTTTCCTACAACCCATATTGGATTATTATACGGTGACCGTGAAGGTCTAATTATGCCGTTGCGGAGCAGATCGGAAATTTCTCGATTTACGAAGTCGGCTGAAGCCATTGGATATGGGTAGCTTTTGGAATAGACCGGATTGTCATCAACGGTTCTTATTGTTCCTACAATATTTGTTTTATAGGGCAATGACTCATTTGGTACGGCAAACACTCCTGAATGCTCCTTTATTAACTTTGATATTCGATTTTCGCGATTATTAGTAGACAGGATAGCGTTCACGTCTCGACAAGGGAAATGCCTAAGAGTTTCTTTTTTCCCATTATAGTGAATAATCCCGTTCTTTATGTCTAGATCTGCGCCTATTTCCTTAAGAAAGTCAAACCCTACGATACCGTCAAATGTCTGGAGAGAAGTCAGAATATAGAATTGAGCAGTTTTGTCGAAGAAATGTATAGTGCATTTATGTTCGATGTTATCAGTCCCGTGGATTGAGTTAACAAGGAAGGGCTTCTCAACTTTCTTAATGCCCTTAAGGAAATCGAAGTTTTTAACGTAATTTTTCGCGGCACCGGTATCTATCAAAAATTTTAGCTCCCTCCCTGCGAATGATCTGCTTACATATGGCAGGAGGGACTTTGATCTAAAAAATTAATTTCATCAATAGGTTCGTCCACGTATTGGTCGTCGTACTGTATGTCTTCGCCGTTATTAACATTCTGGTCACCGCTATAGTCTTCATCGCACCCTTGCTTCTCATCCCCATAACCCTGCGTCCCTAAGTGGTTTATGCGCTGCATCTTTGGTGCCGTCTGCCCGTCGCTTTCCACTCGCCTCTTTTGAGCTACTTCCTGCGTCCCTTGGGACCGGTAAGTATTGAACGGATTCCTCTGAGGAAGAGGATTCGCAGTGGATCCTGGTTGGTTTCCCTGGCCTTGGTTAATCGATTGACGCAATTGCTGTATATTCTGTCGATGGTATGAAAGGGACGGATCGACTTCCATCGGTGTCACATCCTGTCGGGTGGCTTCCGCTCTTCGATATTGAGGGAGACTTTGGGGAATGAATGGGGTTGCCCTCTGAATGCCTCCAAGCGGTCGCTCATTCCTATTGAGGAACGACTGGGCGAATGCAGACCTGGCTTGGTTAGCTTCTAGCTCTTGTGCAAGGGCTAGTGCTGTAGGCATATCAGCGGGCCTCGAGGAGAACAAAACATCGCATAGAGGCCTGTTAAGTCCTGAAATAAACACCCTTAGCGCATCTTGTCGATATTTTTGATTAAGAGTGCTGATTAGTTCAGCGTTTCCACTATACGACATCGCTGTTTTGTTTACGAGCAAAGTAAGTTTTCGTTCTACTTCATCGTAGAACTGCAGGATATTCTTGTTGCCTTTACGCAACGTCGACATTTCCTGCTCAATCATATGAAGGGGTCTCTTATCGGAGTAAGTGAAGTCTAATCTGGCGATAATCGCCTTGAAATTTAGAACCGTGTTGAAAGAAGCGAGCACAGTGTCAGCTGTCCCTGTAATCTTGTTCCTAATGATCGCTACCGCTTGGTAGTGACGGGAACTACCGTCATATTGTTCATACACCTTATACGCTGCCTGAGCGGCATTTCTCCACGAAATATATCGTGATTGTGTCCCGTTGAATTCGGGCAGAGATTTTATCACGTCCAGAGATTCGTCACATTGAACATTTCCTGTGATCGTAACAGGCGCATATTCTATTACCCTTGTAGGGGTCTCTAAAGTCGCCAGTCTGTTCGTCAATGAGTCAATGGTTCCCTGAAAATCCCTTTTTGCCATTTCAGTGGCAGTCCTTATGGCTGCTGTTATCAAACCTTGCATCGTTTGTGCGTCCATAGCTTATGCAAAAACGATCACTCAAACGAGAATAAAAAAACGAAAAGAAAAAAAAAAAAATTTTAATAACACTAACTATGTCGTGCTCCTGGCGAGATTTTAACAAAGCAGTAATAGCGTCGCTTATTCAGACAACTATGTATGTCCGCTATTCCCGAACCAATTTACTAACACTTTCACAATAATTGATCCACGCACAAAAGTTAAGGAAAAAAAATTTATTTATTCAAATGCCAAACACTTTACTTACATGTTTAAAACTATCATATTTTATATTTTATGAGGATGTCCGCAGCTTCGTCCGATTATCTCTTCAGTCCCTCGCTGGCTACGTCTAGGCTTGACGTGCAAATCCTTAAGTTTGTTGCTTTAAGCGTTATTTTAAGTTTAAGATTTAATGACAATTTTGGTTTTCGCGAATCGCGGAATTGTTTTTTAAATGTTACTTTTATTTTAAGTTTTTAAAATTTAATTAAAATTTTGGTTGTCACAGATAGCTGAGATCGCGGGGATCGAGCTCGCGGCCACTTTGCGTATTGTTAGAATATTATCCTTTTATAAGGACTTTACCGTATCCTTTTCTGCGCGTGGCCCCACGTTGGGCGCCAGTAAAAGAATTGTTTATTTGTTGAACAATTATTTATTTCCTCTGCTATGCAGAGGCAGCCGTTTGGTTACAGTGAGTAGTTAGAACTAACTTTATCGGTGTCTGCACCTGAATGCCTAACTTGAGCAGCCCTACTTGGTTTGTCGGATTTTCCGCTGACTCGGCGATTCCCACACTCCTGTTGTGCGCTTCCGAGCTTCAGCTCCAGATGGCTACACCCGTAAGCTCGATTGCTCAGAGCGCTACTTTTGTATGTTTGTTAACAGCATACGAGCTGCATACAAAGTTATGATTGTTGTTACTATTGTTTTTGTGTGTCGCAGTAGCTAACACCTGGCTATTGTTGTGTCTATGTTTGCTGCTACTTGATGGTTGAGCTGTCGTTGTGGCTATGGTGTGTTAACTACTCCCCCTTTTAAAAGCGACCGTTCTCGGGTGCCTCTTACACATCGGGTGGAGTTGCAGTGTCGGTGTTTCTAATCACTTCAATGATGGCTAGCTTACGCTGCCTATGGTAAGCTATTATCATAACTATGATGATGGTAGCCACTAGCCCCAGTGAACTAATCGAAATCAAATGTCTGGTTGCCATTTCTTGTTGTAGTGATGCAATGTGCTTTAAGTTCTTCACATGGACCTCCTCCAGATACGGCAATGATAGAGTTTTTATATGTTCCGTAAACTTTACTATTGTTGAAGGAGGGGCTTCGGGATGGGATTTAACAACTTTTTTCCAGTTGACATAATTAGTTCCGTTTATGGTGACATTACCTTCAAACATAACGAGAAAGGTGCCCTTTATAGTAACGCCTGGTCGTGTTCCCTCTGTGATCTCAACGCACTGGTCATTTACCACTATTAGTCCGTCGGCAATTTCCTCAATAGGGGTGATGTGTTCTGCTGAGGTTGTTTTGCATTGCGCTGAATTCTGATTCAATAGCTGTTCCACACATGAGGCTGAAGCAAGTGGCTGGCAAAATGTAAGGGTTGTAGCATTTTTGCAGTTTGTGAGAGGTTGGTAGTCGGGAGCGCAGTGTGCTGCTATATCTGTTTCTAAGTTAATTATCTTCTTACTATGAATTACAGGTAAAAGTCTAACTTTTTTACAAATTCTGCTGATTTTAGGATATTTAATTACAAAATAAATATTATCACTATCCTGCAATATTCTTAGCTTAGAGGCAGTTAAAATATCGCTTATAGTAATATTGGCAAAGTGTTCGGCAAATAGCAAAATTTTAGCATCTTCACTATCCAAAATGACGGGATCAATTATGTTATGCTTTCCTAGTGTTACTGAATGAACAATGTTTGTGAGGTCTGCAAGTACTGCCCTGTTTCTCGCCGTAGCCAACCCAAATAAATGCCCTGTATCCACAATTGTTTCTTTTGTGACTTTAAGTAGGTCATTCATTGCTCGTGTCAGATTATTTATCCTTGCCTGAAGCTGAGTGTTAATTGTAATCTGTCGTTCATTAGCCTCAATCAGTTCGCGTTCTTTGGTTGCGACCTCATTAAAATCGTCGAAGTCGGGTGTCCCTGCGATGTATTTCAGTGCAGTACCTATGTGCACCACGCGAATGCCGGTGATGGGTCTTCAGAGTCTCTAATAAAACGAGGATCTGACCAGCATCTGCTTGGAGCAATTTCCTTGCAGGAGAATGTGGAAACAACGTAAACATGGCAACACTTGCCAATTTCGTCTCGAAGAACGTCATCGATGGCCCGCTGAAAGATGCTAGGCGCATTCTTAAGGCCGAACGGAAGTCGGCAAAATTCATATTTCCCGTTATTAACGGAGAATGCTGTATTTTCCCTGTCCCGTTCTGCTAGTCTTATCTGGTGGAACCCAGATTTAAGATCAAGAGTGGTAAAAAACGATGATTTCCCCAGATTAGCCAAGATGACCGAAGTTTCAGGAATGGGATATCTTTCGCTTATCGTTTTTTCATTAAGCTTCCTGAAATCAATAACCAGGCGCATGTTTTTTTCTCCAGATTCAGTAAGTCCCTTTTTTCCTACAACCCATATTGGATTATTATACGGTGACCGTGAAGGTCTAATTATGCCGTTGCGGAGCAGATCGGAAATTTCTCGATTTACGAAGTCGGCTGAAGCCATTGGATATGGGTAGCTTTTGGAATAGACCGGATTGTCATCAACGGTTCTTATCCTACAATATTTGTATTATAGGGCAATGACTCATTTGGTACGGCAAACACTCCTGAATGCTCCTTTATTAACTTTGATATTCGATTTTCGCGATTATTAGTAGACAGGATAGCGTTCACGTCTCGACAAGGGAAATGCCTAAGAGTTTCTTTTTTCCCATTATAGTGAATAATCCCGTTCTTTATGTCTAGATCTGCGCCTACGATACCGTCAAATGTCTGGAGAGAAGTCAGAATATAGAATTGAGCAGTTTTGTCGAAGAAATGTATAGTGCATTTATGTTCGATGTTATCAGTCCCGTGGATTGAGTTAACAAGGAAGGGCTTCTCAACTTTCTTAATGCCCTTAAGGAAATCGAAGTTTTTAACGTAATTTTTCGCGGCACCGGTATCTATCAAAAATTTTAGCTCCCTCCCTGCGAATGATCTGCTTACATATGGCAGGAGGGACTTTGATTTAAAAAATTAAGTTCATCAATAGGTTCGTCCACGTATTGGTCGTCGTACTGTATGTCTTCGCCGTTATTAACATTCTGGTCACCGCTATAGTCTTCATCGCACCCTTGCTTCTCATCCCCATAACCCTGCGTCCCTAAGTGGTTTATGCGCTGCATCTTTGGTGCCGTCTGCCTGTCGCTTTCCACTCGCCTCTTTTGAGCTACTTCCTGCGTCCCTTGGGACCGGTAAGTATTGAACGGATTCCTCTGAGGAAGAGGATTCGCAGTGGATCCTGGTTGGTTTCCCTGGCCTTGGTTAATCGATTGACGCAATTGCTGTCTATTCTGTCGATGGTATGAAAGGGACGGATCGACTTCCATCGGTGTCACATCCTGTCGAGTGGCTTCCGCTCTTCGATATTGAGGGAGACTTTGGGGAATGAATGGGGTTGCCCTCTGAATGCCTCCAAGCGGTCGCTCATTCCTATTGAGGAACGACTGGGCGAATGCAGACCTGGCTTGGTTAGCTTCTAGCTCTTGTGCAAGGGCTAGTGCTGTAGGCATATCAGCGGGCCTCGAGGAGAACAAAACATCGCATAGAGGCCTGTTAAGTCCTGAAATAAACACCCTTAGCGCATCTTGTCGATATTTTTGATTAAGAGTGCTGATTAGTTCAGCGTTTCCACTATACGACATCGCTGTTTTGTTTACGAGCAAAGTAAGTTTTCGTTCTACTTCATCGTAGAACTGCAGGATATTCTTGTTGCCTTTACGCAACGTCGACATTTCCTGCTCAATCATATGAAGGGGTCTCTTATCGAAGTAAGTGAAGTCTAATCTGGCGATAATCGCCTTGAAATTTAGAACCGTGTTGAAAGAAGCGAGCACAGTGTCAGCTGTCCCTGTAATCTTGTTCCTAATGATCGCTACCGCTTGGTAGTGACGGGAACTACCGTCATATTGTTCATACACCTTATACGCTGCCTGAGCGGCATTTCTCCACGAAATATATCGTGATTGTGTCCCGTTGAATTCGGGCAGAGATTTTATCACGTCCAGAGATTCGTCACATTGAACATTTCCTGTGATCGTAACAGGCGCATATTCTATTACCCTTGTAGGGGTCTCTAAAGTCGCCAGTATGTTCGTCAATGAGTCAATGGTTCCCTGAAAATCCCTTTTTGCCATTTCAGTGGCAGTCCTTATGGCTGCTGTTATCAAACCTTGCATCGTTTGTGCGTCCATAGCTTATGCAAAAACGATCACTCAAACGAGAATAAAAAAACGAAAAGAAAAAAAAAAATTTTAATAACACTAACTATGTCGTGCTCCTGGCGAGATTTTAACAAAGCAGTAATAGCGTCGCTTATTCAGACAACTATGTATGTCCGCTATTCCCGAACCAATTTACTAACACTTTCACAATAATTGATCCACGCACAAAAGTTAAGGAAAAAAAATGTATTTATTCAAATGCCAAACACTTTACTTACATGTTTAAAACTATCATATTTTATATTTAATGAGGATGTCCGCAGCTTAATGAGGATTCAGTCCCTCGCTGGCTACGTCTAGGCTTGACGTGCAAATCCTTAAGTTTGTTGCTTTAAGCGTTATTTTAAGTTTAAGATTTAATGACAATTTTGGTTTTCGCGAATCGCGGAATTGTTTTTTAAATGTTGCTTTTATTTTAAGTTTTTAAAATTTAATTAAAATTTTGGTTGTCACAGATAGCTGAGATCGCGGGGATCGAGCTCGCGGCCACTTTGCGTATTGTTAGAATATTATCCTTTTATAAGGACTTTACCGTATCCTTTTCTGCGCGTGGCCCCACGTTGGGCGCCAGTAAAAGAATTGTTTATTTGTTGAACAATTATTTATTTCCTCTGCTATGCAGAGGCAGCCGTTTGGTTACAGTGAGTAGTTAGAACTAACTTTATCGGTGTCTGCACCTGAATGCCTAACTTGAGCAGCCCTACTTGGTTTGTCGGATTTTCCGCTGACTCGGCGATTCCCACACTCCTGTTGTGCGCTTCCGAGCTTCAGCTCCAGATGGCTACACCCGTAAGTTCGATTGCTGACTTGGCAATTCCCACGGTTCAGAGCGCTACTTTTGTATGTTTGTTAACAGCATACGAGCTGCATACAAAGTTATGATTGTTGTTACTATTGTTTTTGTGTGTCGCAGTAGCTAACACCTGGCTATTGTTGTGTCTATGTTTGCTGCTACTTGATGGTTGAGCTGTCGTTGTGGCTATGGTGTGTTAACTACTCCCCCTTTTAAAAGCGACCGTTGTCGGGTGCCTCTTACACATCGGGTGGAGTTGCAGTGTCGGTGTTTCTAATCACTTCAATGATGGCTAGCTTTCGCTGCCTCCTGGACCAAAAGTAAGCTATTATCATAACTATGATGCCACAAGCCCCAGTGAACTAATCGAAATCAAATGTCTGGTTGCCATTTCTTGTTGTAGTGATGCAATGTGCTTTAAGTTCTTCACATGGACCTCCTCCAGATACGGCAATGATAGAGTTTTTATATGTTCCGTAAACTTTACTATTGTTGAAGGAGGGGCTTCGGGATGGGATTTAACAACTTTTTTCCAGTTGACATAATTAGTTCCGTTTATGGTGACATTACCTTCAAACATAACGAGAAAGGTGCCCTTTATAGTAACGCCTGGTCGTGTTCCCTCTGTGATCTCAACGCACTGGTCATTTACCACTATTAGTCCGTCGGCAATTTCCTCAATAGGGGTGATGTGTTCTGCTGAGGTTGTTTTGCATTGCGCTGAATTCTGATTCAATAGCTGTTCCACACATGAGGCTGAAGCAAGTGGCTGGCAAAATGTAAGGGTTGTAGCATTTTTGCAGTTTGTGAGAGGTTGGTAGTCGGGAGCGCAGTGTGCTGATATATCTCTTTCTAAGTTAATTATCTTCTTACTATGAATTACAGGTAAAAGTCTAACTTTTTTACAAATTCTGCTGATTTTAGGATATTTAATTACAAAATAAATATTATCACTATCCTGCAATATTCTTAGCTTAGAGGCAGTTAAAATATCGCTTATAGTAATATTGGCAAAGTGTTCGGCAAATAGCAAAATTTTAGCATCTTCACTATCCAAAATGACGGGATCAATTATGTTATGCTTTCCTAGTGTTACTGAATGAACAATGTTTGTGAGGTCTGCAAGTACTGCCCTGTTTCTCGCCGTAGCCAACCCAAATAAATGCCCTGTATCCACAATTGTTTCTTTTGTGACTTTAAGTAGGTCATTCATTGCTCGTGTCAGATTATTTATCCTTGCCTGAAGCTGAGTGTTAATTGTAATCTGTCGTTCATTAGCCTCAATCAGTTCGCGTTCTTTGGTTGCGACCTCATTAAAATCGTCGAAGTCGGGTGTCCCTGCGATGTATTTCAGTGCAGTACCTATGATGTTGATACCACGCGAATGCCGGTGATGGGTCTTCAGAGTCTCTAATAAAACGAGGATGTGACCAGCATCTGCTTGGAGCAATTTCCTTGCAGGAGAATGTGGAAACAACGTAAACATGGCAACACTTGCCAATTTCGTCTCGAAGAACGTCATCGATGGCCCGCTGAAAGATGCTAGGCGCATTCTTAAGGCCGAACGGAAGTCGGCAAAATTCATATTTCCCGTTATTAACGGAGAATGCTGTATTTTCCCTGTCCCGTTCTGCTAGTCTTATCTGGTGGAACCCAGATTTAAGATCAAGAGTGGTAAAAAACGATGATTTCCCCAGATTAGCCAAGATGACCGAAGTTTCAGGAATGGGATATCTTTCGCTTATCGTTTTTTCATTAAGCTTCCTGAAATCAATAACCAGGCGCATGTTTTTTTCTCCAGATTCAGTAAGTCCCTTTTTTCCTACAACCCATATTGGATTATTATACGGTGACCGTGAAGGTCTAATTATGCCGTTGCGAAGCAGATCGGAAATTTCTCGATTTACGAAGTCGGCTGAAGCCATTGGATATGGGTAGCTTTTGGAATAGACCGGATTGTCATCAACGGTTCTTATTGTTCCTACAATATTTGTATTATAGGGCAATGACTCATTTGGTACGGCAAACACTCCTGAATGCTCCTTTATTAACTTTGATATTCGATTTTCGCGATTATTAGTAGACAGGATAGCGTTCACGTCTCGACAAGGGAAATGCCTAAGAGTTTCTTTTTTCCCATTATAGTGAATAATCCCGTTCTTTATGTCTAGATCTGCGCCTATTTCTTTAAGAAAGTCAAACCCTACGATACCGTCAAATGTCTGGAGAGAAGTCAGAATATAGAATTGAGCAGTTTTGTCGAAGAAATGTATAGTGCATTTATGTTCGATGTTATCAGTCCCGTGGATTGAGTTAACAAGGAAGGGCTTCTCAACTTTCTTAATGCCCTTAAGGAAATCGAAGTTTTTAACGTAATTTTTCGCGGCACCGGTATCTATCAAAAATTTTAGCTCCCTCCCTGCGGGAGGAGGGACTTTGATCTAAAAAATTAATTTCATCAATAGGTTCGTCCACGTATTGGTCGTCGTACTGTATGTCTACGCCGTTATTAACATTCTGGTCACCGCTATAGTCTTCATCGCACCCTTGCTTCTCATCCCCATAACCCTGCGTCCCTAAGTGGTTTATGCGCTGCAACTTTGGTGCCGTCTGCCTGTCGCTTTCCACTCGCCTCTTTTGAGCTACTTCCTGCGTCCCTTGGGACCGGAAAGTATTGAACGGATTCCTCTGAGGAAGAGGATTCGCAGTGGATCCTGGTTGGTTTCCCTGGCCTTGGTTAATCGATTGACGCAATTGCTGTATATTCTGTCGATGGTATGAAAGGGACGGATCGACTTCCATCGGTGTCACATCCTGTCGGGTGGCTTCCGCTCTTCGATATTGAGGGAGACTTTGGGGAATGAATGGGGTTGCCCTCTGAATGCCTCCAAGCGGTCGCTCATTCCTATTGAGGAACGACTGGGCGAATGCAGACCTGGCTTGGTTAGCTTCTAGCTCTTGTGCAAGGGCTAGTGCTGTAGGCATATCAGCGGGCCTCGAGGAGAACAAAACATCGCATAGAGGCCTGTTAAGTCCTGAAATAAACACCCTTAGCGCATCTTGTCGATATTTTTGATTAAGAGTGCTGATTAGTTCAGCGTTTCCACTATACGACATCGCTGTTTTGTTTACGAGCAAAGTAAGTTTTCGTTCTACTTCATCGTAGAACTGCAGGATATTCTTGTTGCCTTGACGCAACGTCGACATTTCCTGCTCAATCATATGAAGGGGTCTCTTATCGGAGTAAGTGAAGTCTAATCTGGCGATAATCGCCTTGAAATTTAGAACCGTGTTGAAAGAAGCGAGCACAGTGTCAGCTGTCCCTGTAATCTTGTTCCTAATGATCGCTACCGCTTGGTAGTGACGGGAACTACCGTCATATTGTTCATACACCTTATACGCTGCCTGAGCGGCATTTCTCCACGAAACATATCGTGATTGTGTCCCGTTGAATTCGGGCAGAGATTTTATCACGTCCAGAGATTCGTCACATTGAACATTTCCTGTGATCGTAACAGGCGCATATTCTATTACCCTTGTAGGGGTCTCTAAAGTCGCCAGTCTGTTCGTCAATGAGTCAATGGTTCCCTGAAAATCCCTTTTTGCCATTTCAGTGGCAGTCCTTATGGCTGCTGTTATCAAACCTTGCATCGTTTGTGCGTCCATAGCTTATGCAAAAACGATCACTCAAACGAGAATAAAAAAACGAAAAGAAAAAAAAAAAATTTTAATAACACTAACTATGTCGTGCTCCTGGCGAGATTTTAACAAAGCAGTAATAGCGTCGCTTATTCAGACAACTATGTACATATGTCCGCTATTCCCGAACCAATTTACTAACACTTTCACAATAATTGATCCACGCACAAAAGTTAAGGGAAAAAAATGTATTTATTCAAATGCCAAACACTTTACTTACATGTTTAAAACTATCATATTTTATATTTAATGAGGATGTCCGCAGCTTCGTCCGATTATCTCTTCAGTCCCTCGCTGGCTACGTCTAGGCTTGACGTGCAAATCCTTAAGTTTGTTGCTTTAAGCGTTATTTTAAGTTTAAGATTTAATGACAATTTTGGTTTTCGCGAATCGCGGAATTGTTTTTTAAATGTTACTTTTATTTTAAGTTTTTAAAATTTAATTAAAATTTTGGTTGTCACAGATAGCTGAGATCGCGGGGATCGAGCTCGCGGCCACTTTGCGTATTGTTAGAATATTATCCTTTTATAAGGACTTTACCGTATCCTTTTCCGCGCGTGGCCCCACGTTGGGCGCCAGTAAAAGAATTGTTTATTTGTTGAATAATTATTTATTTCCTCTGCTATGCAGAGGCAGTAAAAGAATTGTTTATTTGTGAACAATTATTTATTTCCTCTGCTATGCAGAGGCAGCCGTTTGGTTACAGTGAGTAGTTAGAACTAACTTTATCGGTGTCTGCACCTGAATGCCTAACCTGAGCAGCCCCACTTGGTTTGTCGGATTTTCCGCTGACTCGGCGATTCCCACACTCCAGTTGTGCGCTTCCGAGCTTCAGCTCCAGATGGCTACACCCGTAAGCTCGATTGCTGACTTGGCAATTCCCACGGTTCAGAGCGCTACTTTTGTATGTTTGTTAACAGCATACGAGCTGCATACAAAGTTATGATTGTTGTTACTATTGTTTTTGTGTGTCGCAGTAGCTAACACCTGACTATTGTTGTGTCTATGTTTGCTGCTACTTGATGGTTGCTGCAGCAGCTTATTTGAGCTGTCGTTGTGGCTATAGTGTGTTAACTTACACAAGGGTATATTAACTTTGTTCGCATAACGGTTGTTTGTAACAGCAAAAAATAATCGAGATAGATAAAGACTTATATATACCAAAATGATCAGAATGAAAAGGGGAATCGATTTAGCCCAGACTGTTTGTCCGTCTGTGGTTACAATAACTTGAGTAAAAATTTAGATATCTTAATGAAATTTAGTAAATAGAATGCTCTTTTGGCCAGGGTAGGTTGGTATTGAAAATGGTCCATATCGGTCAATAACCACGCCCACCTCCCATATAACGTAAGTTTTGAACAATGCAAAAACTTCGATTATTCGGTACCTATCAGAGCAAATTGAAAAATTATTCGTATCTCAATGCAAAAACTTCGTTTTTTCTGTTACAGCAAATTGAGTGAAATTTGTTATAATAATAATAATAATCCTAACGGGTTTGATACTCCATTCCCGCCCAACCGGCGCGAGGGGCGCATCCGCATGACGCACAGATTTAAAAAAAAAAAATTTTTGCAGTCATAAAAGGCAGGAGTTTGTTGGGTGTCGAGACTCTAAAACTGTTCAGCTACAGAATAAAAGTTCATCAGCTGATTTTAAATTTAAATTATTTTGGATAGTAAAATTTGTTTGTTAATCTAGTCGTGGATAAAAAAAATGTTTCCAATATTCTTTTTAATTGCGATTTTTCATGAAGCTTATTTAGGGATTAATAGATTTAACAAAATATTATAATAAATAAAAATATTTTAGAACTAAAAATCTGTCCTTTGAAACAATTTAAAAAACACTTTTTTTAAATCACAAAATATATAAAACTTTCAGTTACAAAGTATCACATTGTAATTAGTTCCATTCGCGTTCGTTTCCAGTCCAATGAAACTCATGTATAAATATACCTACATATGTATTATGCTGATAAACTGTCGAAAAATCATTGAAAACACAAAAAAAAAACATACATATGCTGCCAAAACAATTTTTATTCCTTTTATCTCCGTATATACAAAACAAATGTCAAATTTAAATATTAAACTGTATCTGTCAAGCGTCTACGGCCGGTACAATACAGGCAAACATGTTGCGGGGAAACCCCTTCCATTTATCTTCTCTATTTGCTTGCCTATCACCCCTATTGCGATTGTCGACTGGCAGTAGAATAGACCTCAGTCGATCGTGTCGATTATATTTTATTTTTGTATTGCGTAACTTGATCGACAAGAAATTGCTCTATTGTGAACGGTTAACTGAATTGACAGCTGTTTGGGTATTTGTTTACATTTGTAAGCAATTTGATTTACTTTTTATTGTTTTGAGTAACTTATTTGAAATAAATAGTTTTGAAAAAAAATAAATGTGTGTTAATTGATATCATACCGTCTACCAGACTATGCATGCGTATTCCAGGCTGAAACGTTTGCAATAAAGGTGGCGATTAGGTATGTGGAGAGGAATGCAACAGCAGGTACGCGAGTGAACATTTTCACAGACAGCCAAGCTGCCATTCAAGCACTCTCTTCTACCTCGGTCGGTTCTCAGCTCGTAGATGAATGTAGGAGAGAGATGGCTTCAATCTCCAGCGAATACGAAATTACCCTGATATGGGTCCCGGGGCATAGGGACATTTATGGAATCGAAACTGCGGATGAACTAGCGAGGTGTGGTTCTGCACTGGATAGGTCTAACGTGGTGAATATGGGAGTCTCGCTTAGAGAAATAAAGAGCAGGATTGCCGATATCTACCACCGAAAACCTAATCACAGGTGGAGTAATACAGGATCGTACAGGATCACCCGGCAGGTTTGGGTGTCTTATGATTCGCTTAAAACAAAGGCTCTTTTAGAGCAACGAAAATATATACAAACTAACAGCTGTCTGCACAGGGCACTGGCCTATAGGAATACATGCTAAAAGGATAGGCATACCCTTTAACCGGTTCTGTCGAAGCTGTGAACACCCAGGCTCAAAGGAGATGGTTGGGCATTTTATGGGCGAGTGCACTGCCCTTGCTAGAATAAGGTTAAAGACCCTTGGCAAACCATTCCTGTAGAGTTTTTTAGAGTGCAGCCGCCTCTCTTTGTATTATATACTGCGATTCAAAAAACCGCCAAATGGCTGTAGGTTGCACGAGATGTGGAATCAAAATGGCATACTTGCTAATTGTGTGCCACCAGGGTGGCAATCCACTTGAACCAACCAACCAACCAAAATCCGCAGCGTCTGTTCACCAGGAGGTGTGGCTGCAAGCAGGCATCTGTCTTGAAGCCAGCGGCTCTCTATATAAACGAGTTCAAAATTTTCACCCCCAACAATGGGTTGTGCGCAGGGTTTTGAACCCGCCTCGTAAAGCCATACCTCCAATGAAAAGAAATACAAAGCCTCGGATGAGACCCCCTTTTTTGATGACGACCACGGCAAACATTTAAAGGAAAATGATTTGAGGGCATGCACCTGCAATATCCGGACCCTTAATTGGGAAGGTGCCTCTGCCCGGTTGGTTGATAACCTCAGCAGAGCACAGGCCGTCATCACCGCCATTCAGAGATGCAATTAACGGGACAAGTGAAAAACCGATAAGCCCTTGCGACATCTACTACAGCTGCCATGTAAAGAAGCGCAAATTCAGTGTCGCATTTGTGGTGGGAGAGAGACGGCGCCGTAAAATGCTGTCGATCACTCCGGTGGACGAACGTCTCGCCTAATCCGCATCATGACGCGATTCTTTAACATCTCCTTGATTTGCGCCCACGCCCCGATGGAAGAGAAGGCATATGGGACCAAAGATTGCTTCTACGATCTTCTTGGCTGCAGCGGTTCCCCAACCACGATATAAAAATCGTACTTGGCGATTTCAATGCCAAGGTGGGCAAGAGGCATATTTCTCCCTTTCTACATACCGCCGCTAAAGAATCCATCGGATTTCAGCAAGCCCGAAAGAACAACTGATATGACGAGGAATGTCAAGCCGCTACGGAACGTAAAGACGCTGCCTACAGGGCTGCACACCGATCGGGCGCAACGTGAGCTATGCGGGAGCGTTATCGGGAGTTGAAGAAGGAAGCAAGACTCATTTTTCGTGAGAAAAATGGAAAGGCTGAAATGAGTGAGTGCGAAAAGCTTGATAAACTGGCCGACAGAAAAAGCGCCTGAAATTTTTTCAAAAAGTACGACGGCTAACAAAAGGTTAAGAGCGGGGCGAATTCCTGTACGAATGACAACGGCGGCTTGGTGACTGATGTCCACTGCATACTTAAATTATTGAGGTAGCACTTCTCCACACTCCTTAATGAAAGCAGCTACAACAACCTTGGAGAAGACGTTGAACCCGATAACGACGATGGAGACGAGGGTGTCTCCGATAATAACGATTGTCCGACTGTAAGATCATAAACACCAGCCAAGCAACCCAGAAGCCATACCTAATAATAAAGCTTTGTGCTATGTTACATTCATTTTATTTATCTATATTCATTTTTAATGTTGTTATTCAGTGTCAATTTTATCATTCTCATATACATACAAAAGCTGTAACATGAAGTTCAAAGACTCAAATGATTCAATAAATCAGTAACCACATGTAAAACCATCGTTTGATATTATTAACACATTGTATTATTAATTTTCAAGGTTTTTAGAATCGAAAACTCTTTAAATACGTCGCAATTCTTAAATAAACAGTTGCATTTTTAAGCTTCGCACAAAAAAACTAAAGGTCTTACCAAATATGTCTGTTAAAATACCGAAAACAACGAACAAAAGAGTAACCAAAGGAAAACTGATATACTCCAGTAAGCTAAAAGTACTGATGGCATAGCCATAGTATGAGCGGCCAGGGTTTTTTTTTTTTGAAGCGGAAAGAAGTTCTGCACGAAATTACTACTGATGGCCTAGCCGGAGTTTGTCCTGCCAGGTTAATTTTTTTAAAGTCTGCTCGCGCGGAATGGATTTCTGCGCGAAAAGCGAAACAGCACCGTCTTCATCACCTATTACAAAAATATATATTTAGTCTGCAGTTGTATCAAACATGTTTGCTGGGTTACATCTTCTGACACTGCAGTGGTCAGGAAGACGGAAAGATTTTTTAATCCTACTTGAGCTGAGAAAACACCCCCTCCCACTCTGTTCTCAAGCTTTGAGCCATCAGTGTAGAAGTGAAGTGACTTCTCCGATCCAGGGGATCCATTGGACCACCAGTCTCTTTGAGGAATTAGTATGTTGAACTTCTTTGTGATGATTTGAATAGGGGCGCAGTAATCCATATCATGAGAGCCTAATTTGTTTACGATTGTTGCGGGTCCTACTTGACTAGACTTACTGCGCTCCTGCACTTTCTGTGTCAACGATAGCTTTTTGTCTAGTATCACGCCTAGATATTTTGCGAAGTCCCCTAGCTTCAGAATTATATTTGCCACTACGGGAAGCCTAAGAGGTGGGATCCTATATTTTCTTGTGAAAAGAACAAGTTCAGTTTTGTCTGGGTTTACACCCAAACCTTTATCTTTGGTCCAGTACTCTACCTTTATAAGTTGTTCCTGCATTATGTCGCACAGCATGTGAGGAAATTTGCCCCTTACTACCACCGCAAGATCGTCGGCATAAGCTACTACCTTTGATCCTCCCTACTTTTCCAGGGCCTTCAGTACGTCATTAATAGCCACCACCCAGAGAATGGGAGAAAAGACCCCACCTTGCGGGGTTCCTCTGCTTGTACAGCGTTCTAAAGCTCAACTGGGCCCTCACAACCCTGTCAAACAGTAGGACTTACACGAGTGGGTTTACTTTTTTAAAGTCTGCTCACGCGGAATGGAGTTCTTACAAAAAGTTTTTTTTAATCCTACTTGAGCTGAGAAAATACCCCCCCCCACTCTGTTCTCGAGCTGTGAGCTATCAGTGTAGAAGTGAAGTGACTTCTCCGATACAGGGGACCCATTGGACCACCAGTCTCTTTAAGAAATTAGTATGTTGAACTTCTTTGTGAAGCGTTGAATAGGGGCGCAGTAATCCATATCGGGCGAACCTAATTAGTTTACGATTGTTGCGTGTCCAACTTGACTAGTAATAATTACATTTTTTTAATAGATTAAAGGTTAAGTAAAACACGCGTGTTACCTTATTAAGATTCAGAAAAGATTTTTTTATTGCGCGAGATTTTATTACAGAGATATCCAGTTTTACATTAGAGGGTTGCCAATAGATAAAAAAG
Organism: Philophylla caesio; assembly: GCA_963971545.1. Classification (NCBI taxonomy): domain Eukaryota; kingdom Metazoa; phylum Arthropoda; class Insecta; order Diptera; family Tephritidae; genus Philophylla; species Philophylla caesio. Next base: position 37,914 of record CAXASM010000059.1, read on the forward strand.
CAATTCAATGTGCAAAATAAGGTTAACAAGAGGGTTAAACTAAGCAATAATATTAAACAATAATAACAAGGATAAGGTACTTATGCAATAATATTGAACATTCTCCCACAACAAAAACGAAAGTTTTTAAATTTGTTTTCAAATTAGTGGGAAATAATCTGGGCTAGTTGCAATCCATCGTTAGTAATTTCAAGACTAGTATTGACAGGCAGCAAACATATTTTTGAAATCGGTCGTTTTCTGTTTGCCATTGCAGTACAGTGTAACGACTCTTACGAGCCCATGCTGTAAAAGCAACTTTGTGACATCGCCATCGAGAAATAATAGTAGACAAATCATTCTGCAAAGCCGGCCCTGCAGCGAGTTCATCATTAAGACAGGTTTGAGTGGGAGAACGATTTCCACCGTCAAACACAAAACGTAATTCGGTTGTGCTACTGGACTGGAATATTCTATCCAGAGAATGCACTGATATATTAGATGTTCTTTACAAACGTTAATTTGCCTAAACATTTTTTATAAATCAGCTGTAAAAGCAGCTTTGTGACATAGCCATCGAGAAATAATAGTAGACAAATCATTCTGCAATGCCGGCCCTGCAGCGAGTTCATCATTAAGACAGGTTTGAGTGGGAGAACGATTTCCACCGTCAAACACAACACGTAATTTGGTTGTGCTACTGGATTGCCTTAAGACACCATGATGGAAAAAGGAGTGGAATTTTTCTTGCAGATCTTCTAGGTAGAAGCCAACTTCTTGCATGCGGCCTAAGCTAACATATTCTGCCATGAAATCTTTATATAGCCTTGCAAATTCAGGCTGGGTTTTGAATCGCTGTTTGCCTGTGCAAATAGGCTTTTGAAAGGTATGTCAACCGTGTATCGGCCGTTTTCATCCCGCTTGTGAGTTTGCTGAAAGTGGTTTTCGCTAGCTATCTCCTCGGAAGAGAGCAGTCATTTTTCTTGCAATTCCTCTTGTTTCCAAAAAAGGTGCAGCTGATCGTCAAAAGTGCATACATTTGCGTGGAAAGTGTGTTGTGAAGGAGTTGTAGCAGATGGACCAGAAATCATCCATCCAAAATGGGTTTCTTGAAGAAAACTGCCACGTTCGTACTTTTTCATGCCAGATAGTAATATATCACCATATGCATCTCCACCTAAAACTAGGTCGATTTTGACGAGTAAAGCGAAAGTTGGGGCAGCTAGGAAAATATCGGATAAATTTGGCATAGTGCGCGCGTGATGAGGCGATGGTTTGTGTGAAGTGAGTTTTGGCAAAATAAATGTGGTACATTCCATTTTAAAATCTTTTTCATAATGTGAACGCAAGTATATTGTTAGAGACTTTCTAGAAATTAAAGATTTTGCTCCTCCAATGCCAGCTACAATAACATCGGCATTATGTTTTGGCAAGTTGAGTAGTTGAGCGGCGTCCTCTGTAATGAAAGTGGCTTGAGCGCCTTGATCAACGAGTGCCTTTAAATAATATTGTCTCTCAGGTGTTTCAATAATCACTCGCACAGTAGCGAGTAGGACTTGAGTGTTTGTTACTATAGAATCTAAGTTAGTATTCATAATTTGAGTAGCAGTAGTGAAATTTGCAGAAAGCTTGTTTTCATTAACTTAGTTGTTGTAAAGAGCGAATGCATTATGAATAACAGTGTGATGAGGCTGTTTGCAGGTTCGGCAGCGTGAATTAATTTTGCACTCACTGTAGGTGTGAACCTTACCTAGACAGTTGAGGCATTGCTTATGCTGTAGAACAAAATTCTGTCATTGAGCAGCAGGTAGTGCGAAAATTTTAAAGCATTTGTATAAATGGTGACGTTTTTGACATTCCATTTGGTACATTCCATTTTAAAATCTTTTTCATAATGTGAACGCAAGTATATTGTTAGAGACTTTCTAGAAATTGAAGATTTTGCTCCTCCAATGCCAGCTACAATAACATCGGCATTATGTTTTGGCAAGTTGAGTAGTTGAGCGGCGTCCTCTGTAATGAAAGTGGCTTGAGCGCCTTGATCAACGAGTGCCTTTAAATAATATTGTCTCTCAGGTGTTTCAATAATCACTCGCACAGTAGCGAGTAGGACTTGAGTGTTTGTTACTATAGAATGTAAGTTAGTATTCATAATTTGAGTAGCAGAAGTGAAATTTGCAGAAAGCTTGTTTTCATTAACTTAGTTGTTGTAAAGAGCGAATGCATTATGAATAACAGTGTGATGAGGCTGTTTGCAGGTTCGGCAGCGTGAATTAATTTTGCACTCACTGTAGGTGTGACCCTTACCTAGACAGTTGAGGCATTGCTTATGCTGTAGAACAAAATTCTGTCATTGAGCAGCAGGTAGTGCGAAAATTTTAAAGCATTTGTATAAATGGTGACGTTTTTGACAACAGGGACAGCTGTCATTTGACGACGATGAATTGCTGGTAGCAGTAGCTGCATTTGCATGAAATGGTCTGCGAGAAGCTGTGTTTTGTTTTTGTTTATTGCTGTAGGAGCGGTTCACAACCTTTTTTGAAGTATCCTCATCTTCGATAAATTCAAGTGCTCGATAAGTGCTTTCGAGAAATTTAAGCAGCGAACAAACTGGAGGAATTTCACTGCAACCCATAGAGATTGCTCCCATTCTTTTCTTATGTGCTTGTCCAGCTTTTGAGTGAGCAAGAAAATTAAAATGGAGTCCCATCTAGAGGTATCAATATCTACAGTTTTCAACAGAGCCAGGCTGTTGTGAGTGATGTCTAGCAGCAGTTTTACGCTTTCTAAACAACCATCGGTATTTTGGGCGTTGACGAGCCTTTTTAAAATTTGATTCACTAGTTTTCTTTTGTTACCAGAGCTGCCCAAGCAGGTTCATAGCTGGCATCCGTTGCGGGGAATTCGTCCACGGAGTTAAGGCGTTATGTAGTTATGTACCAGCGATAGAAATATATCGCGATAAGCGATCCACTGCAAGTAGTTTCCTGAAAGTCTGAGCAAGTCGATTTTTGGCAGTCGTGCAGAAGCAGCGGTAGTATCATTTCGTGTAGTCATAGCGAAGCTGCTTGCGTGACCGAGTGGCGATGGCCATGGCGCAAGCTCATTTTGTCGATCAAGTAATATAGACTTAAAGGCGATATATAAATCGTAGCAGCAATAGAAAACTTCCTCCCCCGGATAAGGAATGTCGTCTTCTTGGAGCGAGGCGTTGCGAATTATTTTGTAAATTTGTTCATTTCCACGCTTAAAGTCCTGGAAAATGGTGTCAATTTCCGAGAGAAGACTTTGGACATAACCTCTTGAGATATCGGACGGTTGCTTAGCCTCAAAGTTACTTTTCGTTCGAGTGAGATGGGCTTGAAGTCTGCGCTGGTCCTCGATTGCACCGCTTAGGGCTTCCAATTCTTTACAGATGCGATAAATCGTGAATTCAAGCTTGCAAAAGGTAAATAAGTAAACCAAGGTAAGCGTAGAAATAGCTTGTAATATAGCTGGACTTGGCTTTTCCGTCCCGGGTTAAGTAAAACATGCGTGTTGGCTTACTAAGATTCAAAAAAGTTTTTTATTACAATGATATCCAGTTTTAAATTAGAGGGTTGCCAATAGATAAAAAAAGCAATTCAATGTGCAAAATAAGATTCATAAGAGGGTTAAACTAAGCAATAATATTAAACAATAATAACAGGGTTAAGGTATGCAATAATATTGAACACCCGCAGTCTAACAGTGGCACACGCCGCGAATTGTTTTCCTGCGATATCAATCGGGAAGATATTAAGTATGGTGTCTAATGCTTCTGAGGGGGTTGCACGCAGAGCACCACCTATGCATATCAGCGCTGATCTTTGCACCCTTTGCAGTACAGATTGTGTAGTGTTCTTATCGAGACATGGTCACCACACCAATGCCCCATATAGCGGGATTGGTCTGACTACGGCTGTCTATATCCAGTGCATAATCTTGGGAGATAAGCCTAATTTTCTTCCGATGGCTCCCTTGGAGCTGTAGAGGGCCACCGTTGCCTTCTTACTGCGCTCCTGGACTTTCTGTGTCCAGGATAGCTTTTTGTTTAGTATCACGCCTTGATATTTTGCGAAGTCCCCTAGCCTCAGTACTATATTTGCCATTACGGGAAGCCTTAGAGGTGGGATCTTATAGTTCCCTGTAAAAAGAAAAAGTTTAGTTTTGTCTGGGTTTACACCCAAACCTTTATCTTTGGTCCAGTTCTCTACCTTTTTAAGTTGTTCCTGCATGATGTCGCACAGCATATGAGGAAATTTTCCCCTTACTACCACCGCAAGGTCGTCGGCATAAGCTACTACCTTTGATCCTCCCTTCCTTTCCAGGGCCTTCAGTAGGTCATTAATAGCCACCACCAACAGAAGGGGAGAAAGTACCGCACCTTGCGGGGTTCCTCTGCTTGTACTGCGTTCTAAAGTTCAACTGGGCCCTCACAACCCTGTCAACCAATAGGTTTTGCACGAGGGACACCAGATGCTGATCATCGTCCAGCTTCGCCAGAGCTCTTGTGATCGCCAAGGGTTCTATATTATTGAAGGTACTCTCAATGTCTAGAAATTATATCAGTGTTTACTCCTTGACCTATAGGGAGTTCTCTATATACCACACAACTTGATGAAGCGCCCGCTTAATGGAATCAGCTACAACAACCTTGGATAAGATGTTGAACCCGATAACAATGATGAAGACGAGGGCGTCTGCGATAATCAGGATCGTCCGACTGTAAGATCATAAACACCAGCCAAGCAACCCAGAAGCCATACCTAATAATACAGCTCTGTGCTGTGTTGCATTAATTTTATTTATCTATATTCATTTTCAATGTTGTTATTCAGTGTTCATTTTATCATTCTCAGATACATTCAAAAACTGTAACTCAATTGAATCAATAAATCAGTAACCATTTGTAAAGCCATCCTTTGATATTATTAACACATTGTACTATTGATTTTCAAGGTTTTTAAAATCAGAAACTCTTTAAATACGTCGTAATTCTTAAATAAACAGTTGAGTTTTTAAGCCCCGCACAAAAAAGAAAAGTTCTTACCAAATATCTCTGTTAAAATACCGAAAACAACAAAAGAAAGAGTAACCAAAGGAAAATTTATATATTATAGTAAGCTGACAGCATAGCCAGAGTAAGGCCGGCTTTTTTTAAGCGGAAAGGAGTTCTGCACGAAAATACTACTGATGGCGTAGCCGGAATTTGTCCGGCCTGGTTTATTTTTTTGAAGTCTGCTCACGCGGAATGGAGTTCTGCGCGGATAGCGAAACAGCACCATACAAACAGCACCATCTTCATCAGTTATTACAAAAATATATATTTAGTCTGCAGTTTTACCAAACATGTTTGCTGGGTTACATCTTCTCGATTTTGTATGGAAAAAGTTGATTTTGCCTCTTTAGGGCTTCACCCCTATATGGAACATTCCCCCGACTTTCTGTTTGCAAATCACGCACTTTTCCATTATTATTTTACTTATAAATGTTATGTACATAAAAAACCATGGATCATTTAATTCATTTTTCGATTTAACCTTCTTTCATAGAATGAATTAAGACGGTCCTCTACAAATGTGGTTTTAAAAATTCAGATTTAATTGCATTTTTCTACTCTAAAGGCATTTTGTACCATCTATGGTTTAGCGCTCAGTCGGAACTAAAACATCTTATCAAATACATCAAATACACCCCTAAAAGGTTAAACTGCATACGGATTAGTTCAGTTTTCCGGGAGCTTTGAACATGGCTGCGAGCGTTCATCCACTTCAATCTTTAAATGCGATTTCCCAAAAGTCGTGTTTTGGCAACTGACTGACAAGATATCTCAAAGACTAATTTTTCAATCGACTTCGAACAACTTAGGAAATGTTCGAAAAACGAACGGTTTTCGTCTAGCATGATTTCGCATTTTTACAAAATTTACAATTTTTTTTCTAGCCAAAAACATGGAAAAAATGTGTTTGTTTAAAACTCAACCAATTTGCAAAATTTTCGAATTTTGGGAAAACTTTGTGTCAGACGATAGCCAAGGTGATAGGTTAGGTGAAAGTGCTTGCTAGCGATCGCGTCAGCACACCTATGCGTTTGTTAGGCCCATTGTGGTACCACGCGGATTTTAAAATTCCTCTTACTCGAACCAACAATTGGAATCTACGAATTTTACTAGCTTGCGAATCTCTACTTTGGTCAGATCGCTAAGGTCTCCGAAGAACTCTGACCCCAAGAATATTTTTTCTTCGTACCCATAGTGCAGGACATTCACATAGATGGTGGCTCGCGGTTTCAGGCTTTTCTTCATTTCCGCAGCTTCTACAGAAGCCATTGCAGGGAACACCTAGTCTCTCTGCGTGTCTACCGATCAGTATATGACCTGTTATAATTTTAAAACTAAGGACAGGTCTCCCCTGCTCGCTTGACGTCCCACTCCGGCCACATGAGCTTGGACTTGATACTGGTGATACCGTTTTTCCAACGATCTCCTGCTTCCTTAAGGGCTGAGTCCCATAGAAAGAGCTAGCAGATAGCGAGCGGCATACCTAAACCCTTCCAGCTCGATGAAAGCGGAGTGGAGTCTGCGAGCCTTGTCGATATCTGCACTATTTAGTCTATGAACAAAAGTTTCTTACATACTATTTACAAAGTAATTAAACGTAAGATTTAAAAACTTAGATAGCTAAATTTAAAATACGAGAAAATAAATTTTTTGGAATTGAAAAATCAAGTTTCATGGAACTCGAGAGTGAATTAAATTCAATTAGCGCTCCAACATTAAATAACTTAAGAGTATATGATTCAGAATTTGGAGCTATTTCGGCTAACAAAACCTAAAACCGAGTAAGCTTTCGAAATAATATGACAAATATTCCTATTAAAGGAAAAGTTACTCGAAAGACGTCGGCAAGATATTACGAGTTTTCGCACACGTGACTTTAAAGCTCTTTTTTATGTTTAAAGAGAGCTGAGAGTTAACACACCACAGATGTAAGCTGTCAATGTCATTTTGAAGCTGAAGCGCATCATCGGGTTTTTTATGTATCGAAAAAACGAACAATAACGGACCTAGTATACTCCCCTGGGAAACCCCAGAGGAGTCAAAAAAAGACTCAGAAGAATTGCCGTCAATTGTTACTACGCAAGCTCTCTTGCATAATTAAGATTTAATGCATTTTAAGAAAACGGAATGAAAACCTTTTTGCGCCAACTTATAAATCAATAAAGAATGTCAACCTGCAGCCCGGCGGAAAAAGACGCAATGCAATATTCACTAAATACTGCTAGATTCGAAACTGTACATTGGTGAGTGACAAAACCGTGCTGGTTATGCGAGATCACACTCTTAGATGCAAAATACATTTTATCTTCAATGATACTCTCAAAAAGTTTCGAAACAGTTAATAACTTTGATATGGGCCTATAATTACAAACGTTATTCTTACTACCACTTTTGTGAATATAGCTAATGCAAGTGAATTTCCAGTCATCAATGAAAACTACAGACGTCAATGACAGATTAAAAATTATTTTTAAAGGTATAATTAAAGCGGGAAAATTTATAAACAAATGAACTGAAAGTCCATCAATATCCGTTTTTGTAGATGGTTTAAGATTAATAATGCCAGTAATAACATCATCCGAAGAGAGTCTAAGAGAACCAAAGCTTAAGGTGGAGCTGAGGTTAGAGGTAAAGCAAGGTAATGGATTCCCATCACCACGAACAAAATTTGAGCTGAAAAATTAAACAAAGAAATTGGCCACGCCATTTGGAGAGCTAGCAAAGTTTTCTTCATAAAATACGGCTGAAGGAATAGCAGAGTTCGACTCTTTAGATTTAATAAAACGCCAGAAAGACTTTGGATTTGATTTAATATTATCATCCATGCTTAGGATGTAGTTTCTGTAAAGAAATTATCTAACCAGTTGAAATCTTTGAAATAACGCTGATATTTAGTGAAAAAAATTAGGTTCCCAGTTAATTTAAATTTTTAAAGAATTTATTCCGGAGGTTCTTTAACTTTTTCAAGTGAAAGTTATACCACGGTAGTTTATAACGCTTTTCCTTAATTATCGGAACGTTAGCAAAGATAATATGATACGGAACTTCTCTCTTTCGCTTGCTGCGAGAGCCCATGATCTCACATTTTGGGCTGGCAACAAAGCCGAATCATGGGCTACTGAACAGCTGGCACGCAAACAGGTGGGCTACCGGAGGCAAATGCGTGGAAATAGCTATAATTTTTATTTGGATAAAAAAAGCGAGTAAATGTTATTTTTTTATAGATTGTGTCTTGAAATCTCTAAATTAAGAGTTAAATTTAATATATAAGTTTAAGCAAACTATGAAGGTTTTGATTTACATACAAATGTTGTATTTCATTTTAAAAATATATACCAAAACTATTTTTTCAAAGCGAACTGGGTAAATAATGCATTTTAATATACATGAATAGACATGTATGTTTATAAGAAAACACGCTATATCTTAAATTTATGTTTAATGCATATATAAAAGCAGTTTTTGCGAAATATGATTTTCCGCGATATTTTAACTGTTTCCATTGTTTTGATTTTATATATATTATCTTCTGGCATTAAGGTAAATAACATCTCTTATTTACTCTTATTTTTATTGCATTTTCAATCATTCTGTTAGCAAACCTCAACTGTGGCGAAGAAACTGCAAACTCTCCTAAAAATGAAATAAAAACCCTCAGATACTATTTCTACAGAGTGGCTCTTTTGGAAAATGTTATAAAAAATGCGCCTTTTGACAGCGCTCTCTCGAAATAAAGAGTTTCGTATCATATTATATTTGACGTTAGTGAAACAGAAATCAAACAAGCATCTGGAACGTCGGAGCAGGACAATAGGTCATTCCATTTGTATCCCATTAGTAAAGTATTCATCAGATTCAAATCACATGCAGCAAAATTAAAAGCTATTCTATAATCAGGCACAGATGAAGAAAACTCATAAAATTTAATATTCAAAATTAGAGGCACATGATGCTTATCACACGGTGAAATAGGAGAAATGCCTTCCAAAATATTATAGATCAAATTATCACTAATAAAAATGAGATCGAGTAATCTATCCAACTTGTTAACATGTCTTAAATTAAGACTTTAAATACTATCAATAAAATAATATTCATGAGCTGAAATAACTTTTAAAGGAGTGAGAACCGAGTTAGAAAAACTACCGGACCAACTCACATTACTTAGATTAAAGTCACCCAAAATGCATATTTGGTTATTACTTAACTTATTTATGACTACAGAGGTATTATTTTTATTATTATTATTATTTATTGTTATTTTTAATTAAAATTATAGATAACATTTAAGCACAAGCTACCAGAGCTATCGCCTTAGTCATTGCATTAAATATTTAAATTAAATGGTATATGTTAGTATGTTAGTTTAAGTTTAATGGAATCAGCTACAACAACCTTGGATAAGATGTTGAACCCGATAACGAACGAAAGAGTAACCAAAGGAAAATTTATATATTTTAGTAAGCTGATAGCATAGCCAGAGTAAGACCGGCTTTTTTTAAGCGGAAAGGAGTTCTGCACGAAAATACTACTGATGGCGTAGCCGGAGTTTGTCCGGCCTGGTTTATTTTTTTGAAGTCTGCTAACGCGGAATGGAGTTCTGCGCGGATAGCGAAACAGCACCATACAAACAGCACCATCTTCATCAGTTATTACAAAAATATATATTTAGTCTGCAGTTTTACCAAACATGTTTGCTGGGTTACATCTTCCCGATTTTGTATGGAAAAAGTTGATTTTGCCTCTTTAGGGCTTCACCCCTATATGGAACATTCCCCCGACCTTCTGTTTGCAAATCACGCACTTTCCCATTATTATTTTACTTATAAATGTTATGTACATAAAAAACCATGGATCATTTTATTCATTTTTCGATTTGACCTTCTTTCATAGAATGAATTAAGACGGTCCTCTACAAATGTGGTTTCAAAAATTCAGATTTAATTGCATTTTTCTACTCTAAAGGCATTTTGTACCATCTATGGTTAAGCGCTCAGTCGGAACTAAAACATCTTATCAAATACATCAAATACACCCCTAAAAGATTAAACTGCATAAGGATTAGTTCAGTTTTCCGGGAGCTTTGAACATGGCTGCGAGCGTTCATCCACTTCAATCTTTAAATGCGATTTCCCAAAAGTCGTGTTTTGGCAACTGACTGACAAGATATCTCAAAGACTAATTTTTCAATCGACTTCGAACAACTTAGGAAATGTTCGAAAAATGTGTTTGTTTAAAACTCAACCAATTTGCTAAATTTTCGAATTTTGGGAAAACTTTGTGTCAGACGATAGCCAAGGTGATAGGTTAGGTGAAAGTGCTTGCTAGCGATCGCGTCAGCACACCTATGCCTTTGTTAGGCCCATTGTGGTACCACGCGGATTTGAAAATTCCTCTTACTCGAACCAACATGTGGAATCTACGAATTTTACTAGCTTGCGAATCTCTACTTTGGTCAGATCGCTAAGGTCTCCGAAGAACTCTGACCCCAAGAATATTTTTTCTTCGTACCCATAGTGCAGGACATTCACATAGATGGTGGCTCTCGGTTTCAGGCTCTTCTTCATTTCTGCAGCTTCTACAGAAGCCATTGCAGGGAACACCTAGTCTCTCTGCGTGTCTACCGATCAGTATATGCCTTTTATAATTTTAAAACTAAGGACAGGTCTCTCCTGCTCAGCATGAGAAGACCATGTGATCGCTTGACGTCCCACTCCGGCCACATGAGCTTGGACTTGATACTGGTGATACCGTTTTTCCAACGATCTCCTGCTTCTTTAAGGGCTGAGTCCCTTAGAAAGAGCTAGCAGATAGCGAGCGGCATACCTAAACCCTTCCAGCTCGATGAAAGCGGAGTGGAGTCTGCGAGCCTTGTCGATATCTGCACTATTTAGTCTATGAACAACAATTTCTTACATACTATTTACAAAGTTATTAAAAGTAAGATTTAAAAACCTAGATAGCTAAATTTAAAATACGAGAAAATAAATTTTTTGGAATTGAAAAATCAAGTTTCATGGAACTCGAGAGTGAATTAAATTCAATTAGCGCTCCAACATTAAATAACTTAAGAGTATATGGGTCAGAAAATTTGGAGCTATTTCGGCTAACAAAACCTAAAACCGAGTAAGCTTTCGAAATAATATGACAAATATTCCTATTAAAGGAAAAGTTACTCGAAAGACGTCGGCAAGATATTAAGAGTTTTCGCATACGTCACCCCAGAGGAGTCAAACAAAGACTCAGAAGAATTGCCGTCAATTGTAACTACGCAAACTCTTTTGTATAATTAGGATTTTAAGAAAACTGAATGAAAACCTATTTGCGCCAACTTATAAATCAATAAAGAATGTCAACCTGCAGCCCGGCGGAAAAAGACGCAATGCAATATTCACTAAATACTGCTGGATTCGAAACTGTAGATCGGTGAGTGACAAAACCGTGCTAGTTATGCGAGATCACACTCTTAGATGCAAAATACATTTTATCTTCAATGATACTCTCAAAAAGTTTCGAAACAGTTAATAACTTTGATATGGGCATATAATTACAAACGTTATTCTTACTACCACTTTTGTGAATATAGCTAATGCAAGTGAATTTCCAGTCATCAATGAAAACTACAGACGTCAATGACAGATTAAAAATTATTTTTAAAGGTATAATTAAAGCGGGAAAATTTATAAACAAATGAACTGAAAGTCCATCAATATCCATTTTTGTAGATGGTTTAAGATTAGTAATGCCAGTAATAACATCATCCGAAGAGAGTCTAAGAGAACCAAAGCTTAAGGTGGAGCTGAGGTTAGAGGTAAAGCAAGGTAATGGATTCCCATCACCACGAACAAAATTTGAGCTGAAAAATTAAACAAAGAAATTGGTCACGCCATTTGGAGTGCTAGCAAAGTTTTCTTCATAAAATACGGCTGAAGGAATAGCAGAGTTCGACTCTTTAGATTTAATAAAACGCCAGAAAGACTTTGGATTTGATTTAATATTATCATCCATGCTTAGGATGTAGTTTCTGTAAAGAAATTATCTAACCAGTTGAGATCTTTGAAATAACGCTGATATTTAGTGAAAAAAATTAGGCTCCCAGTTAATTTAAATTTTTAAGGAATTTATTCCGGAGGTTCTTTAACTTTTTCAAGTGATAGTTATACCACGGTAGTTTATAACGCTTTTTCTTAATTATCGGAACGTAAGCAAAGATAATATGATACGGAACTTCTCTCTTTCGCTTGCTGCGAGAGCCCATGATCTCACATTTTGGGCTGGCAACAAAGCCGAATCATGGGCTACTGAACAGCTGGCACGCAAAAAGGTGGGCTACCAGAGGCAAATGCGTGGAAATAGCTATAATTTTTATTTGGATAAAAAAAGCGAGTAAATGTTATTTTTTTATAGATTGTGTCTTGAAATCTCTAAATTAAGAGTTAAATTTAATATATAAGTTTAAGCAAACTATGAAGTTTTGATTTACATACAAATGTTGTATTTCATTTTAAAAATATATACCAAAACTATTTTTTCAAAGCGAACTGGGTAAATAATGCATTTTAATATACATGAATAGACATGTATGTTTATAAGAAAACACGCTATATCTTAAATTTATGTTTAATGCATATATAAAAGCAGTTTTTGCGAAATATGATTTTCCGCGATATTTTAACTGTTTCCATTGTTTTGATTTTATATATATTATCTTCTGGCATTAAGGTAAATAACATCTCTTATTTACTCTTATTTTTATTGCATTTTCAAACCTCAACTGTGGCGAAGAAACTGCAAAATCTCCTAAAAATGAAATAAAAACCCTCAGATACTATTTCTACAGAGTGGCTCTTTTGGAAAATGTTATAAAAAATGCGCCGTTTGACAGCGCTCTCTCGAAATAAAGAGTTTCGTATCATATTATCTTTGACGTTAGTGAAACAGAAATCAAACAAGCATCTGGAACGTCGGAGCAGGACAATAGGTCATTCCATTTGTATCCCATTAGTAAAGTATTCATCAAATTCAAATCACATGCAGCAAAATAAAAAGCTATTCTATAATCAGGCACAGATGAAGAAAACTCATAAAATTTTAAATTCAAAGTTAGAGGCACATGATGCTTATCACACGGTGTAATAGGAGAAATGCCTTCCAAAATATTATAGATCAAATTATCACTAATAAAAATGAGATCGAGTAATCTATCCAACTTGTTAACATGTCTTAAATTAAGACTTAAAATACTATCAATTAAATAATATTCATGAGCTGAAATAACTTTTAAAGGAGTGAGAACCGAGTTAGAAAAACTACCGGACCAACTCACATTACTTAGATTAAAGTCACCCAAAATGCATATTTGGTTATTACTTAACTTATTTATGACTACAGAGGTATTATTTTTATTATTATTATTATTTATTGTTATTTATAATTAAAATTATAAGATAACATTTAAGCACAAGCTACCAGAGCTATCGCCTTAGTCATTGCATTAAATATTTAAATTAAATGGTATATGTTAGTATGTTAGTTTAAGTTTAATGGAATCAGCTACAACAACCTTGGATAAGATGTTGAACCCGATAACGAACGAAAGAGTAACCAAAGGAAAATTTATATATTTTAGTAAGCTGATAGCATAGCCAGAGTAAGACCGGCTAATAACATCATCCGAAGAGAGTCTAAGAGAACCAAAGCTTAAGGTGGAGCTGAGGTTAGAGGTAAAGCAAGGTAATGGATTCCCATCACCACGAACAAAATTTGAGCTGAAAAATTAAACAAAGAAATTGGTCACGCCATTTGGAGTGCTAGCAAAGTTTTCTTCATAAAATACGGCTGAAGGAATAGCAGAGTTCGACTCTTTAGATTTAATAAAACGCCAGAAAGACTTTGGATTTGATTTAATATTATCATCCATGCTTAGGATGTAGTTTCTGTAAAGAAATTATCTAACCAGTTGAAATCTTTGAAATAACGCTGATATTTAGTGAAAAAAATTAGGCTCCCAGTTAATTAAAATTTTTAAAGAATTTATTCCGGAGGTTCTTTAACTTTTTCAAGTGAAAGTTATACCACGGTAGTTTATAACGCTTTTTCTTAATTATCGGAACGTTAGCAAAGATAATATGATACGGAACTTCTCTCTTTCGCTTGCTGCGAGAGCCCATGATCTCACATTTTGGGCTGGCAACAAAGCCGAATCATGGGCTACTGAACAGCTGGCACGCAAAAAGGTGGGCTACCAGAGGCAAATGCGTGGAAATAGCTATAATTTTTATTTGGATAAAAAAAGCGAGTAAATGTTATTTTTTTATAGATTGTGTCTTGAAATCTCTAAATTAAGAGTTAAATTTAATATATAAGTTTAAGCAAACTATGAAGGTTTTGATTTATATACAAATGTTGTATTTCATTTTAAAAATATATACCAAAACTATTTTTTCAAAGCGAACTGGGTAAATAATGCATTTTAATATACATGAATAGACATGTATGTTTATAAGAAAACACGCTATATCTTAAATTTATGTTTAATGCATATATAAAAGCAGTTTTTGCGAAATATGATTTTCCGCGATATTTTAACTGTTTCCATTGTTTTGATTTTATATATATTATCTTCTGGCATTAAGGTAAATAACATCTCTTATTTACTCTTATTTTTATTGCATTTTCAAACCTCAACTGTGGCGAAGAAACTGCAAAATCTCCTAAAAATGAAATAAAAACCCTCAGATACTATTTCTACAGAGTGGCTCTTTTGGAAAATGTTATAAAAAATGCGCCTTTTGACAGCGCTCTCTCGAAATAAAGAGTTTCGTATCATATTATCTTTGACGTTAGTGAAACAGAAATCAAACAAGCATCTGGAACGTCGGAGCAGGACAATAGGTCATTCCATTTGTATCCCATTAGTAAAGTATTCATCAGATTCAAATCACATGCAGCAAAATTGAAAGCTATTCTATAATCAGGCACAGATGAAGAAAACTCATAAAATTTAAAATTCAAAATTAGAGGCACATGATGCTTATCACACGGTGTAATAGGAGAAATGCCTTCCAAAATATTATAGATCAAATTATCACTAATAAAAATGAGATCGAGTAATCTATCCAACTTGTTAACATGTCTTAAATTAAGACTTAAAATACTATCAATAAAATAATATTCATGAGCTGAAATAACTTTTAAAGGAGTGAGAACCGAGTTAAAAAAACTACCGGACCAACTCACATTACTTAGATTAAAGTCACCCAAAATGCATATTTGGTTATTACTTAACTTATTTATGACTACAGAGGTATTATTTTTATTATTATTATTATTTATTGTTATTTATAATTAAAATTATAAGATAACATTTAAGCACAAGCTACCAGAGCTATCGCCTTAGTCATTGCATTAAATATTTAAATTAAATGGTATATGTTAGTATGTTAGTTTAAGTTTAATGGAATCAGCTACAACAACCTTGGATAAGATGTTGAACCCGATAACGAACGAAAGAGTAACCAAAGGAAAATTTATATATTTTAGTAAGCTGATAGCATAGCCAGAGTAAGACCGGCTTTTTTTAAGCGGAAAGGAGTTCTGCACGAAAATACTACTGATGGCGTAGCCGGAGTTTGTCCGGCCTGGTTAATTTTTTTTGAAGTCTGCTAACGCGGAATGGAGTTCTGCGCGGATAGCGAAACAGCACCATACAAACAGCACCATCTTCATCAGTTATCACAAAAATATATATTTAGTCTGCAGTTTTACCAAACATGTTTGCTGGGTTACATCTTCTCGATTTTGTATGGAAAAAGTTGATTTTGCCTCTTTAGGGCTTCACCCCTATATGGAACATTCCCCCGACCTTCTGTTTGCAAATCACGCACTTTCCCATTATTATTTTACTTATAAATGTTATGTACATAAAAAACCATGGATCATTTTATTCATTTTTCGATTTGACCTTCTTTCATAGAATGAATTAAGACGGTCCTCTACAAATGTGGTTTCAAAAATTCAGATTTAATTGCATTTTTCTACTCTAAAGGCATTTTGTACCATCTATGGTTAAGCGCTCAGTCGGAACTAAAACATCTTATCAAATACATCAAATACACCCCTAAAAGATTAAACTGCATAAGGATTAGTTCAGTTTTCCGGGAGCTTTGAACATGGCTGCGAGCGTTCATCCACTTCAATCTTTAAATGCGATTTCCCAAAAGTCGTGTTTTGGCAACTGACTGACAAGATATCTCAAAGACTAATTTTTCAATCGACTTCGAACAACTTAGGAAATGTTCGAAAAATGTGTTTGTTTAAAACTCAACCAATTTGCTAAATTTTCGAATTTTGGGAAAACTTTGTGTCAGACGATAGCCAAGGTGATAGGTTAGGTGAAAGTGCTTGCTAGCGATCGCGTCAGCACACCTATGCCTTTGTTAGGCCCATTGTGGTACCACGCGGATTTGAAAATTCCTCTTACTCGAACCAACATGTGGAATCTACGAATTTTACTAGCTTGCGAATCTCTACTTTGGTCAGATCGCTAAGGTCTCCGAAGAACTCTGACCCCAAGAATATTTTTTCTTCGTACCCATAGTGCAGGACATTCACATAGATGGTGGCTCTCGGTTTCAGGCTCTTCTTCATTTCTGCAGCTTCTACAGAAGCCATTGCAGGGAACACCTAGTCTCTCTGCGTGTCTACCGATCAGTATATGCCTTTTATAATTTTAAAACTAAGGACAGGTCTCTCCTGCTCAGCATGAGAAGACCATGTGATCGCTTGACGTCCCACTCCGGCCACATGAGCTTGGACTTGATACTGGTTATACCGTTTTTCCAACGATCTCCTGCTTCCTTAAGGGCTGAGTCCCTTAGAAAGAGCTTGCAGATAGCGAGCGGCATACCTAAACCCTTCCAGCTCGATGAAAGCGGAGTGGAGTCTGCGAGCCTTGTCGATATCTGCACTATTTAGTCTATGAACAAAAGTTTCTTACATACTATTTACAAAGTAATTAAAAGTAAGATTTAAAAACCTAGATAGCTAAATTTAAAATACGAGAAAATAAATTTTTTGGAATTGAAAAATCAAGTTTCATGGAACTCGAGAGTGAATTAAATTCAATTAGCGCTCCAACATTAAATAACTTAAGAGTATATGGGTCAGAAAATTTGGAGCTATTTCGGCAAACAAAACCTAAAACCGAGTAAGCTTTCGAAATAATATGACAAATATTCCTATTAAAGGAAAAGTTACTCGAAAGACGTCGGCAAGATATTAAGAGTTTTCGCATACGTCACCCCAGAGGAGTCAAACAAAGACTCAGAAGAATTGCCGTCAATTGTAACTACGCAAACTCTTTTGTATAATTAGGATTTTAAGAAAACTGAATGAAAACCTATTTGCGCCAACTTATAAATCAATAAAGAATGTCAACCTGCAGCCCGGCGGAAAAAGACGCAATGCAATATTCACTAAATACTGCTGGATTCGAAACTGTAGATCGGTGAGTGACAAAACCGTGCTGGTTATGCGAGATCACACTCTTAGATGCAAAATACATTTTATCTTCAATGATACTCTCAAAAAGTTTCGAAACAGTTAATAACTTTGATATGGGTCTATAATTACAAACGTTATTCTTACTACCACTTTTGTGAATATAGCTAATGCAAGTGAATTTCCAGTCATCAATGAAAACTACAGACGTCAATGACAGATTAAAAATTATTTTTAAATATAATTAAAGCGGGGCAATTTTTAAACAAATGAACTGAAAGTCCATCAATATCCGTTTTTGTAGATGGTTTAAGATTAGTAATGCCAGTAATAACATCATCCGAAGAGAGTCTAAGAGAACCAAAGCTTAAGGTGGAGCTGAGGTCAGAGGTAAAGCAAGGTAATGGAGTGCCATCACTACGAACAAAATTTGAGCTGAAAAATTTCACAAAGAAATTGGTCACGCCATTTGGAGTGCTAGCAAAGTTTTCTTCATAAAATACGGCTGAAGGAATAGCAGAGTTTGACTCTTTAGATTTAATAAAACGCCAGAAAGACTTTGGATTTGATTTAATATTATCATCCATGCTTAGGATGTAGTTTCTGTAAAGAAATTATCTAACCAGTTGAAATCTTTGAAATAACGCTGATATTTAGTGAAAAAAATTAGGCTCCCAGTTAATTTAAATTTTTAAAGAATTTATTCCGGAGGTTCTTTAACTTTTTCAAGTGAAAGTTATACCACGGTAGTTTATAACGCTTTTTCTTAATTATCGGAACGTTAGCAAAGATAATATGATACGGAACTTCTCTCTTTCGCTTGCTGCGAGAGCCCATGATCTCACATTTTGGGCTGGCAACAAAGCCGAATCATGGGCTACTGAACAGCTGGCACGCAAAAAGGTGGGCTACCAGAGGCAAATGCGTGGAAATAGCTATAATTTTTATTTGGATAAAAAAAGCGAGTAAATGTTATTTTTTTATAGATTGTGTCTTGAAATCTCTAAATTAAGAGTTAAATTTAATATATAAGTTTAAGCAAACTATGAAGTTTTGATTTACATACAAATGTTGTATTTCATTTTAAAAATATATACCAAAACTATTTTTTCAAAGCGAACTGGGTAAATAATGCATTTTAATATACATGAATAGACATGTATGTTTATAAGAAAACACGCTATATCTTAAATTTATGTTTAATGCATATATAAAAGCAGTTTTTGCGAAATATGATTTTCCGCGATATTTTAACTGTTTCCATTGTTTTGATTTTATATATATTATCTTCTGGCATTAAGGTAAATAACATCTCTTATTTACTCTTATTTTTATTGCATTTTCAATCATTCTGTTAGCAAACCTCAACTGTGGCGAAGAAACTGCAAAATCTCCTAAAAATGAAATAAAAACCCTCAGATACTATTTCTACAGAGAGGCTCTTTTGGAAAATGTTATAAAAAATGCGCCTTTTGACAGCGCTCTCTCGAAATAAAGAGTTTCGTATCATATTATCTTTGACGTTAGTGAAACAGAAATCAAACAAGCATCTGGAACGTCGGATCAGGACAATAGGTCATTCCATTTGTATCCCATTAGTAAAGTATTCATCAGATTCAAATCACATGCAGCAAAATTGAAAGCTATTCTATAATCAGGCACAGATGAAGAAAACTCATAAAATTTAAAATTCAAAATTAGAGGCACATGATGCTTATCACACGGTGTAATAGGAGAAATGCCTTCCAAAATATTATAGATCAAATTATCACTAATAAAAATGAGATCGAGTAATCTATCCAACTTGTTAACATGTCTTAAATTAAGACTTAAAATACTATCAATAAAATAATATTCATGAGCTGAAATAACTTTTAAAGGAGTGAGAACCGAGTTAAAAAAACTACCGGACCAACTCACATTACTTAGATTAAAGTCACCCAAAATGCATATTTGGTTATTACTTAACTTATTTATGACTACAGAGGTATTATTTTTATTATTATTATTATTTATTGTTATTTATAATTAAAATTATAAGATAACATTTAAGCACAAGCTACCAGAGCTATCGCCTTAGTCATTGCATTAAATATTTAAATTAAATGGTATATGTTAGTATGTTAGTTTAAGTTTAATGGAATCAGCTACAACAACCTTGGATAAGATGTTGAACCCGATAACGAACGAAAGAGTAACCAAAGGAAAATTTATATATTTTAGTAAGCTGATAGCATAGCCAGAGTAAGACCGGCTTTTTTTAAGCGGAAAGGAGTTCTGCACGAAAATACTACTGATGGCGTAGCCGGAGTTTGTCCGGCCTGGTTTATTTTTTTGAAGTCTGCTCACGCGGAATGGAGTTCTGCGCGGATAGCGAAACAGCACCATACAAACAGCACCATCTTCATCAGTTATTACAAAAATATATATTTAGTCTGCAGTTTTACCAAACATGTTTGCTGGGTTACATCTTCTCGATTTTGTATGGAAAAAGTTGATTTTGCCTCTTTAGGGCTTCACCCCTATATGGAACATTCCCCCGACCTTCTGTTTGCAAATCACGCACTTTCCCATTATTATTTTACTTATAAATGTTATGTACATAAAAAACCATGGATCATTTTATTCATTTTTCGATTTGACCTTCTTTCATAGAATGAATTAAGATGGTCCTCTACAAATGTGGTTCCAAAAATTCAGATTTAATTGCATTTTTCTACTCTAAAGGCATTTTGTACCATCTATGGTTAAGCGCTCAGTCGGAACTAAAACATCTTATCAAATACATCAAATACACCCCTAAAAGATTAAACTGCATAAGGATTAGTTCAGTTTTCCGGGAGCTTTAAACATGGCTGCGAGCGTTCATCCACTTCAATCTTTAAATGCGATTTCCCAAAAGTCGTGTTTTGGCAACTGACTGACAAGATATCTCAAAGACTAATTTTTCAATCGACTTCGAACAACTTTACAAATGTTCGAAAAACGAACGGGTTTCGTCTAGCATGATTTCGCATTTTTACAAAACTTACAAATTTTTTTCTAACCAAAAACATGGAAAAAATGTGTTTGTTTAAAACTCAACCAATTGCAAAATTTTCGAATTTTGGGAAAACTTTGTGTCAGACGATAGCCAAGGTGATAGGTTAGGTGAAAGTGCTTGCTAGCGATCGCGTCAGCACACCTATGCCTTTGTTAGGCCCATTGTGGTACCACGCGGATTTGAAAATTCCTCTTACTCGAACCAACATGTGGAATCTACGAATTTTACTAGCTTGCGAATCTCTACTTTGGTCAGATCGCTAAGGTCTCCGAAGAACTCTGACCCCAAGAATATTTTTTCTTCGTACCCATAGTGCAGGACATTCACATAGATGGTGGCTCTCGGTTTCAGGCTCTTCTTCATTTCTGCAGCTTCTACAGAAGCCATTGCAGGGAACACCTAGTCTCTCTGCGTGTCTACCGATCAGTATATGCCTTTTATAATTTTAAAACTAAGGACAGGTCTCTCCTGCTCAGCATGAGAAGACCATGTGATCGCTTGACGTCCCACTCCGGCCACATGAGCTTGGACTTGATACTGGTGATACCGTTTTTCCAACGATCTCCTGCTTCCTTAAGGGCTGAGTCCCTTAGAAAGAGCTTGCAGATAGCGAGCGGCATACCTAAACCCTTCCAGCTCGATGAAAGCGGAGTGGAGTCTGCGAGCCTTGTCGATATCTGCACTATTTAGTCTATGAACAAAAGTTTCTTACATACTATTTACAAAGTAATTAAAAGTAAGATTTAAAAACCTAGATAGCTAAATTTAAAATACGAGAAAATAAATTTTTTGGAATTGAAAAATCAAGTTTCATGGAACTCGAGAGTGAATTAAATTCAATTAGCGCTCCAACATTAAATAACTTAAGAGTATATGGGTCAGAAAATTTGGAGCTATTTCGGCAAACAAAACCTAAAACCGAGTAAGCTTTCGAAATAATATGACAAATATTCCTATAAAAGGAAAAGTTACTCGAAAGACGTCGGCAAGATATTAAGAGTTTTCGCATACGTGACCCCAGAGGAGTCAAAAAAAGACTCAGAAGAATTGCCGTCAATTGTAACTACGCAAACTCTTTTTTATAATTAGGATTTAATGCATTTTAAGAAAACTGAATGAAAGCCTATTTGCGCCAACTTATAAATCAATAAAGAATGTCAACCTGCAGCCCGGCGAAAAAAGACGCAATGCAATATTCACTAAATACTGCTAGATTCGAAACTGTAGATCGGTGAGTGACAAAACCGTGCTGGTTATGCGAGATCACACTCTTAGATGCAAAATACATTTTATCTTCAATGATACTCTCAAAAAGTTTCGAAACAGTTAATAACTTTGATATGGGCCTATAATTACAAACGTTATTCTTACTACCACTTTTGTGAATATAGCTAATGCAAGTGAATTTCCAGTCATCAATGAAAACTACAGACGTCAATGACAGATTAAAAATTATTTTTAAAGGTATAATTAAAGCGGGACAATTTTTAAACAAATGAACTTAAAGTCCATCAATATCCGTTTTTGTAGATGGTTTAAGATTAATAATGCCAGTAATAACATCATCCGAAGAGAGTCTAAGAGAACCAAAGCTTAAGGTGGAGCTGAGGTTAGAGGTAAAGCAAGGTAATGGATTCCCATCACCACGAACAAAATTTGAGCTGAAAAATTAAACAAAGAAATTGGCCACGCCATTTGGAGAGCTAGCAAAGTTTTCTTCATAAAATACGGCTGAAGGAATAGCAGAGTTCGACTCTTTAGATTTAATAAAACGCCAGAAAGACTTTGGATTTGATTTAATATTATCATCCATGCTTAGGATGTAGTTTCTGTAAAGAAATTATCTAACCAGTTGAGATCTTTGAAATAACGCTGATATTTAGTGAAAAAAATTAGGCTCCCAGTTAATTTAAATTTTTAAAGAATTTATTCCGGAGGTTCTTTAACTTTTTCAAGTGAAAGTTATACCACGGTAGTTTATAACGCTTTTTCTTAATTATCGGAACGTTAGCAAAGATAATATGATACGGAACTTCTCTCTTTCGCTTGCTGCGAGAGCCCATGATCTCACATTTTGGGCTGGCAACAAAGCCGAATCATGGGCTACTGAACAGCTGGCACGCAAAAAGGTGGGCTACCAGAGGCAAATGCGTGGAAATAGCTATAATATTTATTTGGATAAAAAAAGCGAGTAAATGTTATTTTTTTATAGATTGTGTCTTGAAATCTCTAAATTAAGAGTTAAATTTAATATATAAGTTTAAGCAAACTATGAAGTTTTGATTTACATACAAATGTTGTATTTCATTTTAAAAATATATACCAAAACTATTTTTTCAAAGCGAACTGGGTAAATAATGCATTTTAATATACATGAATAGACATGTATGTTTATAAGAAAACACGCTATATCTTAAATTTATGTTTAATGCATATATAAAAGCAGTTTTTGCGAAATATGATTTTCCGCGATATTTTAACTGTTTCCATTGTTTTGATTTTATATATATTATCTTCTGGCATTAAGGTAAATAACATCTCTTATTTACTCTTATTTTTATTGCATTTTCAATCATTCTGTTAGCAAACCTCAACTGTGGCGAAGAAACTGCAAAATCTCCTAAAAATGAAATAAAAACCCTCAGATACTATTTCTACAGAGTGGCTCTTTTGGAAAATGTTATAAAAAATGCGCCTTTTGACAGCGCTCTCTCGAAATAAAGAGTTTCGTATCATATTATCTTTGACGTTAGTGAAACAGAAATCAAACAAGCATCTGGAACGTCGGAGCAGGACAATAGGTCATTCCATTTGTATCCCATTAGTAAAGTATTCATCAGATTCAAATCACATGCAGCAAAATTAAAAGCTATTCTATAATCAGGCACAGATGAAGAAAACTCATAAAATTTAAAATTCAAAATTAGAGGCACATGATGCTTATCAAACGGTGTAATAGGAGAAATGCCTTCCAAAATATTATAGATCAAATTATCACTAATAAAAATGAGATCGAGTAATCTATCCAACTTGTTAACATGTCTTAAATTAAGACTTAAAATACTATCAATAAAATAATATTCATAAGCTGAAATAACTTTTAAAGGAGTGAGAACCGAGTTAGAAAAACTACCGGACCAACTCACATTACTTAGATTAAAGTCACCCAAAATGCATATTTGGTTATTACTTAACTTATTTATGACTACAGAGGTATTATTTTTATTATTATTATTATTTATTGTTATTTATAATTAAAATTATAAGATAACATTTAAGCACAAGCTACCAGAGCTATCGCCTCAGTCATTGCATTAAATATTTAAATTAAATGGTATATGTTAGTAAGTTTTAAAAATGTTTTCATTAGTTTTATGTTAGCTACGGTAGTATTTGTTAAGATAGAGTATAAGGGGTTGTGATCATCGAAGATTTGATACCCAATATTCTGAAGAGCTGGACAGTCGACTAGTATGAGATGCACATTGAGGTTGGAGTTGTTGCAGAAACGGCAGGTGGGTTGAGAAGCACGTTACAAAATGTATTCATGTGTTAAGAGAGTGTGGTCTAATCTGAGGCGTGTGAAGCATCTATTTGCCCATGTTGACGTGGTGGTTGGGAGTGTGATGGAAACGCCGTAAGGGTTTACGTCTTTATACTGATGTTGGTATGTTGCCCATTCTTTAGCTAGGTGCACTTTCAGGTTGTTTGAAAATATGTGTTTTAATGATATGAAATCAAATGGCATATAAAGGTGCAGACAAGATTTTAAGGCGAGTTTCGCGGCTTGGTCGGCTTGTTCATTGCCTAAAATTCCCGTATGCGCTGGGATCCACATCAATTTCACTTTTGACGACATACTTGTGAGGATCTGCTGAATGTAGTATGGTGTATCTTCCGTAAGGTCGAATTTTTGAACAGCTTTGAAAACTGATTGACTATCAGTACATATCACGTGTTTTCCATTGGACTCTTTTGCTAATATTAGTTGTGAAAGTACGCCTTGTAATTCCGCATCAAATATATTCGCATACTTTGGTAATATCTGTTACTGCGAATGAAACACCGTGATTTTGCTTGGAGCCGTCTGTGAAAAGAAAGTTCCATCCAGCTAGTTTTAGTGGTTTTGCTATGCTCATGGATAATTGTTGGTAAGTTGAGTTGTTTGTATTATCTTTGCGTAGAAGGGACAGCTCGTTAATGAATATGTCGACGTTGAGCTCCCAAGGAGGAAATTTAGTTTGCGGAAGTTTTGCCGGGAATATGTCCATGTTTAAAAAGTCTGCTAGCTCTTTAATTTCGCATATTGCTGATTTGATTGACAATTTGGTCTTCCGTTTCTTTAGAAGTTGAATTTCATGGTGAAGGATGTTTGGGGAACTACAGAACAGTTTATAAATTATTCGGCTCCTAAGGTATTTTATGCGATATTCGATCGTCTGAAAACCTCCTTCAGTTAGCAGGTTTTTATTGGAGTTGTCCTGAAAGCCCTTAAGCTCCTTCTTATCGCAGCGTGATAAGGAGCTTTGATTTTATTGAGTATAGTTTTTGCGCATTTACCATATATTTTTAGTCCATAGTCGATCTTACTTTGTATTCTTAGTTTGGTTAGACTTAATAGAGTGTTAGTGTGTACAAAACTTTTTTTTGAAGCTAAGTATTTTACAATATTTAGCCTGGTAGCTAGTTCACTTCTTAGATTATTACAATGAAACTTAAAGCTATGTTTGTCATCAAATATTAACCCTAAAATTTTCATATTATTTACATTGGGGATTGCAATTATATATTCTGCAGACATGCAAATGATTGCATTTATTAAGTGAAATAACAGCACCTGATTGCTGTGACCAGTTATTGATGGTATTTAGAGCGTCCGCAAAGGATTGTTCGACGTCCGATTTTTTTTTTCTTGTTGTAAATTAGATAGAGGCCATCGGCGTAGAGACAGTGTTTTATGTGGCTTTGTTTTGTTAAAAGTCTGCTAATATCATCGAATGCATTTAAAAAGAGGGTCACTGAGAATCGAGATAACTAAGGGCTTCCATTGTGGAGAGGAAATGTAGCATAGAAGGTATTATTTATTTTGCAGCGGAATTTTCTATTACTAAGAAAGGATTTAACATAATTGAATATCCTTGGCCCTATTCGCCAATCTTGTAGTTTTCTCAAAACCACATGACAGCCGATCTTTTCAAACGCTTTTTTAAAGTCCATAGAGAGAATTGAGATGTGATTTTTTGTCGAAAAGCTCTTGCATATTTGATGGTCTAGATTTGAAGCCTACTTGAAATGGAGAGAGAAGCTTATTTCTCTGTAGCAGCCACATCAACCGTGTTGAGATTATTTTCTCCATGGTTTTACTTAGGCATGTAATAAGCGAAATTGGTCGGTAGTTTTCTATAACACTCGGATCCTTTTGGGGCTTAACTATTGGAATTATAGTCGCGGTTTTAAAATTTTGATGAATTACTGTTGAGAATTATATTGTAAAAATTAAGCAATCTATTTTTTATAACTGACTGGGTGTTACGCAACATTTCATTATTTGTTTTATCAAAGCCCGGTGTTGTACCTTTAACAGATTTTAAGGCGGAATATAGTTCTCTGTGGTTGATGGCTACCTTAAGATGCTTGGCTAACTTGTCAATATTGCAGCTGGGGCGCATATCCATAAGGTTGTTGGATAACTCTATGAACGTGACTGGAAAATTTGATTTTTCGGAAGATTTGGAAAAATATTGCGAAAATACGATTGAAATATCAAATGGATTTGTAATGGTTGAATTATTTGTACTTAGGGATGTTAATTGGTTTGGCCTATAGGTTCCTGTAAGAGTTTTGATCCCTCGCCAAATATCACCAGTTGAAGAGCTGGGGTTAAGTTTACTTACTCGTTTTGCTATTTTATTTTCTTTGTTAAACCGGGCATTTTTTATTTTAAATGTAATTAGAGAGCTTAGGCTACGTGATTTTTGGTATTCCCTTCAGGCTAGGACTTTTTCGTTCCGAAGAATTTTTATCTCAGGTGTCCACAAAGATACATTCTTTGAGTATTTGTAATGGGAGTTTATTGGAATTGATTGATTCGCCGCTTCTGGTATGGCTTTTTGGATTATGGCTGCTTCTTTGTTTGTATTGTGGTAGTTGAAATCTGGTAAGCGTTTACGAGTTAGAATGTCTTGATACTTATCCCAGTTAGCTTCGTTAGTATTAAATTTAATATGCTTGGTATTTGGGTGATTGTTTACGGGAGAAAGTGTGATAGAACATATTATTGGAAAGTGGTCGCTATTGTGTAAGTCGTTTAATGTGTACCAGGAAGTAAGTGGGAGTAGTTGAGGTGAACAAATAGTTACATCAACGTGTGTGAATGTGTTGCGTGTAGAGAAGTGTGTAGGACTATTGTTGTTTAAGATACATAGATTTGAGTTTAATATGAAGTCCTCCAGTATTGTTCCCATATGGTTTGGGTTTGGTAACCCCCACAGAGGGCTGCAGCTATTGAAGTCTCCAGCAAGAATTATTTGGGTATTTAGATTCGAGGTGATCTGTGATAAATCAAGAACGGAGAATTTCTGAAGCGGTGGAATGTAAAGAGAAACAACGGTTATTGAGCAAGTTAATTTCATCTCGATTGCAACTGCAGAAATACTGGAAGTCAAGTTTATAACTTTGTGGGGTATGCTTTTGTGCACTAGTATACCACAACCTTGCTTGGCGGAGTTTATGTGTGGGTGGTTGTGAAAATATGCCGTGTATTGTTGAGCAGAACTCATCCACTCAACATTACTGATTGCACTCATTCGCTCCCTGCGCTCTCTAGGTATTATTGTTGAAGCAAGTAATAACTTGACGCCTATCAAAATATATAAGCAGTTGCGTAGCGATAGTCAATAAGCAAACACATTGTAAGCTAAAGCACATTGAATAAAGCTATTGTTGTTGTATACTAAACTGGCGCAGTCGGTAGGATACCGTAACTATCATTAGTATATAACAACCGTTCGCCAAATTGTTTGTCTTCTCGCGCGCTACCTATTAAGTGAAAATTGTGTGAAGCCAACGCTAAAGGGCAAACCAAAGTCACCTTTAGTAATCACACGTTCACATATACACATCGATGTCAGAAGACCAGGCAAAAACAGTAAAAAATAAGGAAAACCAACACTCGCATTTAACACCGCAGCACCTGCAGTCTGAGGAACAAGCTGTTCGCCATATTATGTCGACTCTTGGGAATTTGGAGCCATTCAACTTGGAACACCCGGAAAATTGGTCTACGTATTATGCGAGGTTCGAGCTGTACTTGCTGGCCAATGACGTAAAGGGCAACGATCGGCAAAAGGCAGTATTTCTTACCTTAGCTGGAGCGCCATTATACGACCTCCTGTCGTCATTGGTCTCGCCCCGTCAGGTGAGTCAACTTAGCATAACTGAAATCAAGACGACCTTAACAAATCATTTTTCTCCTCGGCCCTCGGAAATCGCGGCGTACTATAAATTCCACAAACGGGACCAACAACCAAATGAGGGATTTTCCGAGTACGTTGCAGCATTGCGCAAATTGGCTGTTGATTGCAATTTTGGCCCGGCATTGGATCGCATGTTACGGGATCGCTTGGTGTGTGGTTTACGTGACGAAACATTGCAACGTAGCCTACTAACGGAGTCCGACCTGAAGCTGCAAAAGGTCATCGATCGTGCTGCTACCGCCGAAGCAGCGAGTAAGCATGCATCTGAGATGCGGCACTCCGAACTAGTCCATCATACGTCATCCAACAACAATCATCGTCAAGACCGTTTCAAATCGCGTACCAATTCCAAGGTGCAAACAAAACCATGCAACGGATGTGGTCGCTCACATGCCCGATGTCAGTGTCCGCATCGAGAAACAATCTGCTCATCGTGTGGCACAAAGGGGCACCTGCAACGTGTCTGTCGCTCATCAGCACCTAACTCACCCTATCAAAAGAAAGCTTCGCATTCTTCAGGAAAGCTAAAAAAGCAGAAACCCCAGTCAATTAATCAAATATTGCCGTTGGTTGATTTAAAGAAATCAGCGACCATCGGTATCAATGGTCATAGTTGCACATTCGAAATCGATTCGGGTTCAAACTATACCATAATGTCATCCATCACATTTGAACGCGTATGGCCAGTTGGTAAGCCAAAAATGCACACCAGTGATCTTCAACTTATCGATTTTCAACGAAATAAAATTCCTATAATGGGCGTGGTTGACACAGATGTGTCATACTGCGGGTGTGAAATCAGTGGTTTACCTGTCGTTGTCGTAGACGGAAACCGTTCAAACGTATTAGGGTGCAACTGGTTTGCCCCACTTGGCATCAGCATTCAGGGCGTCAATGCAGTTGAAGAAGCAGCGTCAATAAAAGGTATCGTAAAAAAAATTTAATCATCGCTTCGCAGAGGAACTGGGCTGTTTCAAAGGGAACCCAGTGTCTCTCCACATCGATACGTCAGTTCAACCAATTCGATATCCACCTCGGCGTATTCTATTAGCCACCAAGAGCCTTGTCGAAGAGGAATTAGACCGACTGTGTTCACAGGGTGTCCTAGAACCAGTTGAGTATTCGGATTGGGCCACCCCCATCGTGCCGGTTCCTAAAAGCGACGGAACACTTCGTATTTGTGGCGATTATAAGTCGACACTCAAGAAAGCATTAAAGCCGCACAACTTTCAGATACCAGCTGTCAACACGTCTATAGAGGGAGGCAGCATTTTTGCCAAAATTGACCTCGCGCAAGCATATCAGCAACTGCACGTCGACGAACAATCATCCTTGTTGCAAACAATCGTTACCCACAAAGGCGCCTTCAGAGTTACGCGGCTCCAATTTGAAATCTCTTCAGCGCCAGGTATATTTCAAAGTTTTATAGAGACACTTTTAAGAAATATTCCAGGGGTGCTGCCATATTTTGACGATATCGTGCTAATGGGCAAAACAGAGGCAGAGCTCGGTAATCGGCTGCAAGAAGTATTTAGACGTCTCGACAACGCTGGTCTTAGGCTACGAAAGGATAAGTGTTCCTTTGGAGTCTCAACTATTGAGTTCTTGGGATTCAAGCTGGACTCATTGGGAATTCGGCCATCGCAGAGCAAGGTCAAGGCTATTCAAAACGCCTCAGCGCCTCATGATAAAAAACAATTGCAGGCGTTCTTGGGCCTCCTCAATTTTTATCATCCGTTTATACCCAACAAAGCAACGATTGCTGAGCCATTACATCGCTTACTTGATAAAAACTGTCCTTGGTTCTGGAAAAAGGAGCTCATAGTATCTGAACGCGTTCTGGTTCACTACAACCCGAGCCTGCCATTGGTGGTAGTTTGCGATGCATCGCCATACGGTATCGGCGCTGTCCTCAGTCACCGAATGCCTGATGGGTCGGAGAGACCAATTGCTTTTTACTCTAGAACGTTATCGAAGCCAGAACGAAATTACGCCCAAATCGACCGGGAAGCTGTAGCTTTAATTGCTGGCGTGAAGAAATTTCACGATTACCTGTATGGGCGCAACTTTACTCTGGTCACTGATCACCGGCCCCTATTGGGTATTTTCAACACAACCAAGACCGTGCCTAATGTGATATCGACGCAAATGCTTCGGCGACGTATTTTCCTGAATGCGTACGATTTTGAAATTATTCACCGTTTGGGCAATAAGTTGGGGAACGCTGACTTTTTGAGTCGATTACCACTACTGGACGACCAACGAGCGATTGGGGAGGACGTGTTGATGATAGAAACGATTAACAAACCCGTAGTAGACGCCAAACAAATTGCTGTTCAAACTTCCAAAAATGCGGATCTGGCAAAAGTTCTCAGCTGGGCGTTAAGGGGGTGGCCTCCCAACATGAGTCGATCAGACCAGCTATATCCTTTCTATGTTCGCCGACATGAAATCTCATCATTAAAAGGGTGTCTACTCTGGGGAAATAGGACAATAATTCCGCCAGCAAGTCGTCAGGTGGTTCTGAGTGCATTACATACTGGCCATCCCGGTATTGTGCGAATGAGAGCCTTAGCGAAAAGCTATGTCTGGTGGCCCAATATGGAATCGGAGATTGAGGGTATCGTACAGACGTGTGTACCATGTCAGGCTACTCGTCACGATAATGCTCCTGCCCCAATTCATTGGTGGGAAACAACGAAACATCTATGGTCACGCCTCCATGTTGATTTTGCTGGCCCGTTTCAAGGTAAGCTGTTCTTCATCGTTGTGGACTCATTCTCGAAGTGGCTGGAAGTTTTCCTGGTAAAGTTCACCTCTTTGCAAGCGGCTATCAAACCACTCCGATCACTCTTCGCAACTCATGGGCTACCCGATGAGATATTTTCAGACAACGGGACAGCATTCACTTCTGGAGAATTTAAAACATTCATGCAAGATAACTTGATTCGTCACATTCGCTGCGCTCCATTCCACCCATCGTCAAATGGCCAAGCAGAACGAATGGTACAGACAACGAAAGACTTCTTGAAGAAAGCTCCCGAGTGGCAAGCCATCGACTTAAAACTGTCACGGTTTCTATTCAATCAACATATTACGCCACATACATCCACTGGTCGGTCACCTGCAGAGCTTATGTTCAACAGACAACTAAAGACATTTTTCGATAAAATTCATCCACATGAATTGTCCACGGCAGGGCACAAAATTGGCAGCGAGAAGTCTTTCAACGAGGGAGACCCAGTGTGGGTGCGAAATTACTCGTCAGGACCAAAATGGGTACCAGCGAAGATAAGTTCAAGACATGGGCCGCTATCATATGCCTTTCAGCTGGACGACGGTTCGCGTATCATAAAACGACATCTTGATCAAATACGAATTCGACATGTTTTAGAGGGGAGCGATGACTATTCTCATCTCAACAAAGACTCTGAAAGATCAGAGACCTCAACAAAAGCCGGATCTGCTGCGATAGATGAAAGCAGTTCATCTTCTCCACGTCCACCGCACCTCTTTTCAGAGAACCCTCTTCAGTATCAGGCACCACCCTCCGCTGCAGCAGATCATGCGGCACCGCTGGCAAGTATCTCATCAGACGGTTCCACTCCTCGACGATCCAATCGAGCTCGACGTCCGCCGGACTTTTATACTATTCCTGGGCGTTAAGGGGTGTAATGTCTGAGCAGAACTCATCCACTCAACATTACTGATTGCACTCATTCGCTCCCTGCGCTCTCTAGGTATTATTGTTGAAGCAAGTAATAACTTGAAGCCTATCAAAATATATAAGCAGTTGCGTAGCGATAGTCAATAAGCAAACACATTGTAAGCTAAAGCACATTGAATAAAGCTATTGTTGTTGTATACTAAAGGGGGGTACGGTGAAGAATTGAATTTAAGATGAGTTTCTTTAATGCAGATTAAGTGTGGATTACGATCTTTGATTAAAATTTCTAATTCTGAATAGTTGTTATGATATCCTTTCGTATTCCATTGCAGAATATTAAGAATCATTATTTAATAACTTTAAAAATTTCGTACACTATGATAGCTATTTTATATACATAAAAACAGCTTATAGTGTGCATTTGGGATGATATTGGAATGTCAAGTTGTTTGTTTACATGTTCCATCAATG
The DNA here is from genome assembly GCA_963971545.1 of Philophylla caesio. Classification (NCBI taxonomy): domain Eukaryota; kingdom Metazoa; phylum Arthropoda; class Insecta; order Diptera; family Tephritidae; genus Philophylla; species Philophylla caesio. The sequence goes on from CAXASM010000059.1 coordinate 70,130, forward strand.
TGTTGTATTCTGTAGGAGTTTGGTGGGTAGAGGAGGATGTGGGGGTGATGGAAGAATGTTTGTTAGTTTGATCGAATGGGAAGCTGTTGAAGATGATGTAGCATTTGAGTTGAAGTGAGAGTTTTGTGCTATTGAAATTTGAGAATTAAGATCATTATCAGTTAACGAAGAGTAAGAGTATGAAGTTTGGAAAGTTAGAATTATGATTGTGGATTGTGGATGCTGGAGATGAAGAAGGAGTTTGTAGTTCTAATGTCGTGGTGTTTTTGTTATTTTTGTGGTTTGTGAAAGAATGCGAGTTAGGAAAGAAGGATAACAAACTTCGCAGGTAATGTTGTTGGTACAATTCTTTATGGTATGACCGAGAAGTTGACATTTGCGGCAACGCATTGGACTGGGGAAATATTCTTCCACCTTAACCGAATACCATGCAACATCGATCTGGAGAGGGACTTTGTACAAGTTAAATGTCAATACCATTCGGCATGTAGGGGCAATTTGTCCATTGATATTTTTTGAAAATTTGTAAACACCAACAACACCTTGTGATTTAAGACCTTCGGGTATTGGCGAGGTTTTGTCATATATTGTACCTTTGCAGATATTAAGTGTTTCATGCAGAGATACAGCGACGGGGCATAAACCACCAATATTTTTACACATTAAGAATTTTTCTGCCACTTTCTTAGTTTTTGTGAGGATTAATAGACTGCCGTCACGTAGGATACTCACTGAATTGTAATCCGTGCTTATACCATCAAGTGCCGTCTTTTTTGCGAATACACTGTATTTAGAAAGGTAATGGGAATCGTCTGTGGGTTTAATTACAATGAATTTTGGATCATTGTTGTTATTACACATATTCACTACAGGTAGAAGTGGAAAGAAATCTTTTGTTGCATTAGTTGCTTTTTTACGTTTGGATTTTGGTGGCGTTAACATACGAAATGTTATTTTCCATGAGGGACACTCAGTGCACGCTATATTATGTATTATATTTCTTTACAAAAGCAAAGTATGGAATTGGATATATTATGCACGTGGAAAACACACTTGCGTGAGCGAAAACGATACAGAAGCGAGGTTGAACACGACTATTCGGTGCGAAGCTTAGTCAACGACTGACTATAGAGGTAATATTGTCAGCATACAAGCGTTAAAGAAATTCTCCACTATTTAGTGGAATATATGAAACCACGAAAAACAATGAGCTATGTGCTGTCGTTCTGCTAACACAAACGCACAGTTGATCTATTAGAGAATCATCGTTCTCAAGCGAAACTAAATATGCATGAAATTTAGGTTGTACCGCAATGAGTACACCACCACCTCTTGCGAAACGAGTTTTAGTTACATCTCTATCCTTTCGAAAAACATTATATAAATTAGAGTCAAAGAATTCCTCATCAAAAAAGTTAGAATTGAGCCATGTTTCAACTATTACAAATTCATCATAATCAAGTTACGAGCTAAAAGCGCGAAAATGTTTACATTTAGTATGTACATTTTGAAAAGACACATTCAGGCCACTAAATTTATCAGAAGTTATACTTGTTTTTGTTGCTTGTTTACCAAGTTTTCTAGCTCCCCTGGGCTACGCGGTACTCTTACTCGTTGGCCTGAAAGTCCCTTATCTAGTTCTTTCCTATATCTACACCAGTCAACGTGTTTTAACTTTCTCAATGGTTCAGTTCTAGGCGAAACCCCCTCCAAGCAGAAAAATATATAGCGATGGTCCGAAATGTTGTGCTCATTAAGCGTTTCTGACCACAGCCTCGGCCTTTTCCGAGACGAGGGTCACGTCCAGCACTCCCTTCTGCTATTAGTTACAAATGTAGGTTCACTACCTTTATTACATACAGCTAGGTTAGCTTTCAATATAAAATCGAAGATTAACTCACCTCTTTAGTTTATATCGGTGCTCCGCAAAGCGAAGATGTGCGCATTCACATCACCGGCAAGAACCTATACTCCTTCCGTCTGCTTAACGACCCTGTCGACCATCGGTGTCGGAACTGGCCTGTCATGAGTTAAGTACATGGAGGTCAGCCGGACCTATTGACCTCCAGGCTCACCGTTGTGGTGTCGTCATCACTAAATTGAGGAAGAAATAGAAATTTTATAGGATGATATTTTTGGCGACCTTTCCATTTTAATTAAATTTA